>BSAI01000115.1:13826380-13836557 GCA_036245035.1 Adrianichthys oophorus | reverse complement strand
TTTTTTTAAACATTTACGTTTATTTTCTTCATTCAAACGTTTTATTTTGATGTGAGATCTTTCTGAACACGCGCAGGACTTTGCCTGCTGTTCTCACTCGGATGTTCTCCTTCCATGTCCATGTTTTGCTGGACTCCTTTGCTCATGTTCTCTTCAGAGGAGACAACTCCTCATGGGGCCTCCAGCAGACCTCCTCCATCCTCTGTGGGATCCATTCATGCAGCGGAGGTTCCAGAAGGAGCGTGGGGGCCTCCTTTAGTAGGAGAAGCTCCCTGCAGAAGTCTTCCATGTTTTCAGACGGCTTTCCTCTCTGATGAAACTCTGATGAAATCAGGAGCTTTTGTCTCTGCCATCTCAGCAGAGGAGATAAACCCAGAGATTTGTAATCTGATTACTCCGGTTATAGGTTTAGAATTTTCAGACTGTTTTTTTAACCTGTTTTAAGTAATATTTTGTCTGCAAATGTAAAAATGCATTTTGCCTTTTTATTATTTTGTTGCAACTTTTTTGTTTTTAAATTCCATTTATTTTGGTTTTTTTGTCAAATCTTAAACAGAGTATTTTTTTACTCGTTTTTTAGCTTTTATTGCAGCATTTGAAGATTTTTCCTCTTTCTTGACGTAGATTTTATTTAGTGATGCTAACAGTTTGTCTCTTCAGTGTTCAGAGAACACTGAAGCTTTCTAACATCAGGATATTTCTCAGTCGTAAATCCTCTCAGGTCTCAGACCTCGTTCAGGATATTTAAACCAAAATGATCCGTATTTTCCATCTGAAAATCCAAATCTGAGGAATTTCCCACACGTTTGGCCGCTTACCACTGAAGGAAAACCTTCATATTATTCAGAAAATCCCCATAAAGATGATGCCCCCCCCCCCCCCCAAGGATGCGCAGGAAACCACCACCATCCACTGCTGTCTCCATGGCAACACAGGGGGGGAAATCCATGGTCTCTGACCCCGCCCCTTTTTTCTGGTTGCAGCTCAGTGTTTTCTCTGACGGACATTTCTCGTTTAATGCTCCTCACTCACGTGGTGGAGTGTCTGGCCGCCTGATCTGGTGGTCAGAGGGTTTCTGAGTATCAGATGACCACGCGGCTCCGGCGATGACCTCCCTGTAAATCCGAGGGGGCAATGGGGCAGAGCAGGCAGGCCCGAAGCTGCCTGAGGGAGGCAGATGGTCACAAACCAGAAATGAATCCAGGCCCCTCCCCTCCCTGCATGCTAGCCCCACCCACAAAGGACTGTTCAAAGATCTGCCTGCTGCTCGAACGCCAAGGCGTTTCAGTAGAACAAACTAAACCAGACGTGATGCTGGAGACCAAAGAGGAAGAAGACCAGAGGCAGATCTGGAAACATTTCTGAAGGTTTGGGTTTTCTGGATTAATGGAAGCTCAAACATCTGAGCAGGTTTCCTGTTCCTAATCTGGATTACCACACAACATATTAATCCCATGATTAAATTATGATAAATACTGTCAGGACAAATATTAAACATAACAGGTCATTTTAGTATTACTTTGACTTTCATTTCTCTGTTGTAAACGATCCTCCATTAGAGAGACTTCAGGTTGGAAGAAGATGAGGGTCCAGGATGATGAAGGATGGTACAGTGTTGGGTCCGTCTGATCAGAACAGAACCACTAACTTCTGTCTGCTTCCCAACAAGACAGACTTCCTGGCTGCATACAAGTTTTTCCTTTATGTTTGCTGTAAAGGTGACCAATCAAATCAAAAGTTTACCTCCAACATTTTTCAGATGGAGACACGTCAGTGGTTGCTATGGAGACGTCAGCTCTGAGGAGTCCAGAAATTCTAAAGAAAATTGGAGTTTTTAAACCAAATTTCAAACATTCACAGTCCAGTCAAATCTAAAAAAAATCTGCTTGTATTTTTGGCTCCGGGATGAATCCATCCTGCAATATTTAATACATTTATCAGATTTTATTAGATAGTTTTTGGTAATTATATATAGTTTTATGAATACATTTGATTAAACTGTTTGTAAAAAAAAAAACATTTAAAGAAAAAAAACGTCTGTTATAGTTAGATAACACAAAAAAACCCAATAAGTTTAAAATATTTTAACCCTGGAGAACCCACAGGGTCAATTTTGGCCACTGTTTCACAAAATACTTTTTTTCCTCATTTTATTTTAATTTTGTACCTTTTTGGCTGCTGTTAATTGATGCTTCCCAAAATGAGCAAACAAAAATAAAACTGTCAAATAACTCTAATCTTAACTTTGGGTTCTTCAGGATTAAATCTGTGCTAAATCAGTGTTGCCACAAACCTGAGAAAACACTGCCACCTGCAGGCCAAAGTAATACCCGCATGTTCCACAAACTCCCAGCAGAGGGCGACATAAACCAAAGATTTTTTGAATAAAATGAGTAGAGTTTGATTCATATTTGTACCCTTTTCTTTATTTGATATTGAAAACATTAGCACCCAAAAGGCACCGATCGGATCATCATTAGAAGTCTTTTTAAAAACAACAAAAATATATATTTTCAGTGGAGGGGGGCGGGTGTGGGGTCCTTTCACAGAAAGGATTATGGGTAAACACACACAGACCCCCACAGAGTGCATGCATGACAAATTCCGGAGATAAACCGTGACTGTTTAGGGACAGGAGTTATGACAGAGTACCTGAACTGGTGACGTTCTCGTGTCAAAGCAAACATCATCACTAGTTCACCGCAAACTGTAACAATATAAACACTTCTTTTAAATACAGAGAAATATTAAAGTCATGTTTTTATGATTTTGGTTTAAAAAATCTGTATTCTCAACCAAAGATGAAATTTTTTTTTTTTTTGTTATCGCTGACATGTGGGAAAAGTGGAGTTTTTCGTAACAATAAAAAAAAAAACAACGTTGTAAATTGAACAAACTGAGATATTTCTATTAATTAACTGTGTTATGTTTGTTAGTTTAAGTAATAAAACCAGAAACTAGACACAATTCTTGATTCATCTTTTTTCTTTTTGACTCCGACTGATAAAAGTTTTTAACTTTTACTGTAATATTCTTTTTTTTTTTTAATGCGAACATTTGCTGAAATCAGCTGTAAACCTGCTTATTGTTAAAATATTCTGACAATAAAGAAGACAACAGATAATCAAATAATAAAAAAACTGGTAAATAACATGCAGCTTGAATATAATGAACCTTGTAAAAATAATCAGAAATGAAACCAGCTGCCAGCAGAGGGCACTAAACCTAAAGCTTCATTTATGAAATCGCTGGCTCGATTAAGAC
Organism: Adrianichthys oophorus; assembly: GCA_036245035.1. NCBI lineage: Eukaryota > Metazoa > Chordata > Actinopteri > Beloniformes > Adrianichthyidae > Adrianichthys > Adrianichthys oophorus. The sequence continues at coordinate 13,833,293 of BSAI01000115.1, read as the reverse complement.
TTTTTAGAAAACCAAACAGTTTTGATCTTCAGTAGCCTTATCTGTTGGATGCCTCTGGACAAGAACCAGGGCAGAACCAGGGATGGTTGATCGCCGTCAGAAGTTTATCTCCAAAAAAAAGTCACATCTGAACTTCAGAAGTCAAGTTCTTTATGAGATTTAAAGATCAGCAGGAGTTGCTCTTCTGGTTGGTGGCTAAATCAAAATAATAAAAACTGTAATTAACGTGTTTTAAAAATCAGAAACGAGTCCTTCATGCAGCAGAAGACCAGACTGCTTTACGCATCATTTTCATGTAAGTGTACAAATCCACGTCAACAACAGTCTGATGAACTCCAACGCCTCAACTTTAACCTGAAATCATTTCTGATACTTTTTTTTTTTTTGTGGATTAAAAAAAAAATTTTGGATAAAAAAAAGTGAAATTAAATTTTGTTTGTTGCTTTTTATACAGCTGGACACTAGTGGGCGCAATTTGTTTGTCAGCAGGATTGCAGTCAATTGTAAAAAAAAAAACTCATCTTAAGTGGGATAACACGTTTCCATAGCAACAGCAGCGAGCTGCTTAGAGGTGCCTGGTGGTTACGAAGCTTTGCATTTTATTTCTGTCAGTTTCTGGTTTTTCTTTTGTGCTCTTCAATTTTAAAAACGTTTTCCGTGCTTATCGAGGACATTTTTGACCCTGCTCACCTGTATTGCTCCATCACCTGTGAATCACTACAACGTAGAATCGGATGCAGGAAGGCGTCGGTTCTCCAGGAGATCTGAGTAAGAAAGTTGATCGGAGCAGATTCTCTGTAACATTGTGACCTCCAATAACACTGACAGATAAACTCAGGTCAACCGACAAAAACATTCCAAATCTCTGGAACAAAGTGGAGACGAGCTGAACGCATGAGTGGAACAGGTTCACTGTAATCAGCGAACGCTGAAATGCCGAGCTCTAACTGTACGGCATAGGGCTGAACGTACGGTGAAGGTCTGACCGTATAGTGAAAGTCTGACCATTCGGCAAAGGTCTGACCATACGGTGAAGGTCTGACCATACGGTGAAGGTCTGACCGTACGGTGAAGGTCTGACCGTACGGTGGCTCCTTCCTCCCAGAAAATCTGATTCCTCAGAGCATGAGAAGCGCTCCGATGCTGCGGCTGTCCGGGATGCAGCAATGGCTTAAAACTCCAGGTGGTGCATGATTGTCGAGCGTTTGTTTCCTGCATAGAGTGAAGAAGGCAAAGTGGTGTGGGGGGGGACTGCAGGAGTGAGGCGGCGCCCTCCCGGTCAGTTTTCTTTGGTTGGGAGCTCCGAGTCGAGTCGCATCGTTTCTGTTCCAGCTGCCAAAAGCTCAGACCTGGGTTCAGATAATCCCTTCTTTGGGAGCATTGTTCTTCCGGTTGGGACTCGGTCGTGTCCGTTTCACGTTTTCAGCCTCAAACACCGTCACATGCGTGGCGGGGCAGCACGCCGCCACCCTGAGGCTGCCTCACGTCTGCGTCTATCACACCACAAACTCGGGAACCTCGTCGCTCGTCAGGTCCAGAGAGAAGTACTTGTTGGTTCTCTTGATGGGCTGCTGCTCGCCGCGAACGCCGGCCCGCTGCTCGTCCTGGCCGTGGTGGCTAGACCTGTCGCTCAGCTCCTGAGCACAACCGAACGTGTAGCTGTGGGCAGTGTCCTGGCAGAGCTCTGCCCACTGCTGGCAGTCCTTGTGGTACAGCCGAATGTCGTCCAGCGACTGGCTGTGGCGGTCGGCGGAGGACTGGGGCTTCCTGCCGGCAGACGTCTGTGGAAAACGACAGTCGGTCAGCATCTTCAGAGCGAGGAGTCAGTCCGCTTATGACAAACTGAAAAACCCGACACGACTCCGCCTCACAAGGAGTCTTTAAACGGTGAGGGATCAGCTTCTGGAGGAACCTGCGTGACTCACCTGCGGCAGAGACTCGATGCTCTGTCCTCTCATCTTCACCACGGTCTCCGAGGAGCTGGAGGTGGAGGAGCCAACGTCTTTGACGATCAAACCTTCAGAGAGAAACTACCTTTCAGATGAACCCGGACCGATCTGCTGTGTGCCGCTGCAGACGGACGGCGGTGTACCTGAGTATCCGCTGCTGTGATCAGGAGACATGGTCAGCATGTCCTCTGTGATGTGGATGCAGAGTTCTGGTTCCAGAGTCATCTCCTGAAGCTTCTGGTAGTCTTTGGGGTCGTCCACCAGCATCTCCACCTCTGCTACAACACCAGACAAATTATTTCTGAAAACTTCAACGCGAGCGGATTCGTCCTTGCTGCGCTCACCGTCGTCGTCGAGGACGCGCTCCTTGCTGCTGCTTTCGAAGCCGGAGGTGTGGGAGCTGCCGTGGCTGGTGGTGGAGGAGCTGCAGGTCCTCAGGGGCCGGTGGGGGGGCTGGCTGAAGGCCCTGAAGCTGTCGCTCTCGATGCCGGACGTGTGGGAGCTGCCGTGGCTGGTGGTGGAGTGGCGGGACAGACGCATGTGCTGAGAGACGCTGCCGGCGCTGCTGCCGCTGGCTCGACAGCGCTTGTCCAGGTGGTCCATGTCCAGGTCCAGAGCATCGCTGATGTACGACTCGCGGTACTGCTTCTTCTCTGGGTCAGACGTGGAGAAAGTTTAGGACTTTGTAAAAACACAGGGGCATGATGGGAAAAAAGGGACTCAAAAATGGATAAACGTAACTACAGAAGTCTTTTGGTCTGAATGGAAAGAAGCAAAGGTGTGACGTGGGCGGGGCTTGTTGGGACATAACCGTCAGTAAGCTGTGCTGCAGGTGAGTACCTTCGTTCTCCTCCAGACGGCGGACCTGTTTGAGGACAGGCTGCAGGTTCATGTAGAGGCGGTGGCTGTTGCTCAGCAGCTGCAGGAGGTGGCGGGAGCGCGAGGGGCAGCCGGTGTAGTAGATGAGTTTCCGTGCCGAGGGAAGACCGTCGGGAAGGATCTCAAACTTCTTTCCCTGATGCAGAAGAAAGTCGACACGAGCGTTGACTCAGATTTATGGAGTTACATAAATCCAGGCCGGAATTCAGGAATGTGGATCTGACAGCAGGAACCCTCCGAGCCCAAAATCCTGAAAACTGTTTTTGAGGACAAACAAAGGACAGACGGAGCGGCTGCTGCGTGGTTCTGTGCAGGAAAACACAGAGCGGTTCTAAAAATTCTGAAGATGTTGGTGCCAGCACAGCAATCTAAACCTGCCTGTGCTTTTCCAGCACCTTTGGCAGGAGTTGGTCCAAAAGCAGCTGTTTGCTGTGTCAGCCGGTTGGTTTTCAGATCAGGCCGTAAACGCTTCTGCATTTCACTGGAATTCCTTCCTGGCCGCCAGACGGAGCTTTTTTTATCCTGGAATTTTTGGAGAAAACTGTGTTTCTATAATCTTTCAGAGCTTAAAGTAAATGATGCAGCTCTTCTTCTCTGCAGCTATTCTCTAAAATCACATTTTTATCTGGACGGAGGTTTTCCTTCAGGCGGAAGATTTCCTGTTCAAATCCCAGGAGTTGCAGGAAAACGGTTTGGGAACTTTCTTCAACCTCTATCAGCTCACAGAGGCCACCAGCAAAACCAAAGAGCAGGAATAAAGACCAAAGCCCCCCCCCCCATGATGACATCACAACGGAAGGTAAAAAAATTCTTGGGATCAAAATCTTTTAAAAAAGTATTTCAAACTAGCAAACCAAAAAATGGAATGTGAAATTTGGGGAGTTTTCACATTTTATTCAGTCACTAAAACTCTCACACAGGTCACCAGTTTAAGTATACAATAGAAGTTTCACTGACCTTTGACCTCAGAAAGAGGCTGCCTCAGGCGCCATCATGAATTTCCCCCCAAAAATTACCTTTAGTACCAATTACAAATTAAAACTCGTCCTAGGTAGGTATTTTTCTAGCGCATCCTATCTCCTCAAGCATCATTTGGGAAGCTACTTGGAAAAAATGTTGAAATTAGAAGTTTGTCGAAAAACACCTTCTTTCTAAGCCTAATTTTTCTTTTTATAAATTTGTTTTGAACAGTTGTGACCAGCATGGCAGAGTGGAAGAGTGAGTGAATGAAATCGATTTGCTTGACTCTACAGACATTTCCTTTCCTGACTGGGTTTCCCTCATTTCTACGTTAAACTTTGAGGTCATTCCTCAGTCAAACTGCTTCAATGACATCTCAAAGGAGCAGCTCCTGTTTTTATTTCCTCTGAAACTTTGGGATTTTGGGACATCTTTGATTTTATTAAATGATTCAAACTTTGTCAGGAAAGTGAGCAGAAACCAGCAGCTTGAGCAGAAAAACGCTGCCAGCTCCAGTCTGTACCTCAGAGCCTGGTCTCCATGAAATAAGTTCAGGCGTGTTTGACCAATAGTTGGCGCTGTGGACCTCAGGTTTGGTTCTAAAGGCCACTTTTGGTTTCATGTAGAAACCAGTGGTTACACATTTGCTGTTATACTACCCCCCCCCCCCCCAAACACACACAGACAGCTCTGACCAGACTGAGCACAAAGGCTCATGGGAAATGGAAGGGAACCATCCTCTGACACCAAACATGAGGTCAGGTCAATGAAAACGTTAACATCCCCTGAAACCGTGGAAACATCTGGAGCTCGTTGGCCCGCATTCCAGCAGAGCTGGAGGACGTGGCTGGTGGGTGTGGTGGAAGAAAGGGCCTGTTATTCTGAAGACGGGCGGGTCCAGTCCAGTCCGTGAAAACCACAGCCGCACTTCTGATCTGCTCCACAGATCCAATTCTGTCATCAAGACATCAAAGTCAGTTTTCAGGCTTTCTGAGAACATGAACATGGCTCCTCCTACAAAAACCATGATTCCATCAGAGCGGAGGTGAAGCTTTAGGGCTGGAATCTCCTCCTAGAGGAGATCTGAGTCAGAGGAGGACAGCACCTCCTTCAGCAGAACTCTGACACGGTGCTCAAGTACAGAGAGGGGAACCGTGAAGGCTGAACAAGCAAGGAATTCCAAATCATTTCCAGAAGATCTGCTAGCTAACAAGAAACAGCCGGAAAAAATTCCCACAATCCTGAGCAGAAACCTGGAGTGGCTTTCATGATTGTAGAGGTTCAGAAAGAGCATCCCATGCAGCACCTGGGAACAGGTTTGTCTGAGCTACGCGAGAATGACTCACCACGAAGATAAGCTTCCCCACATTGGTCCAGGGGAAGTCGTAGAGGAGCTGCCTGACCGAGCCGACGTTCTGTAGAGGAGAAGGTGGAGAAGTGAGAGCGATCAGGAAGCTGCAAACGCCGACTGCACCCAGCGTCTTAACCTCCCCAGAAACACTTTAGAAGCAAAACATTATGGAGAGAAAATAGTCTCATCCGATTTGTGTGTGCGTGATTCTTGATTTGTAACTCATGCAATACATTTTGTGTGTAACTGTACTTGCGATTGTGTATTCACATGTACAAAAATGACTACATACGGTTTACAAACACACAACTTTAAATTACAGTAGCTTAAAACTAACGACAGAAATCTTTAAGAACGGAGCAATCACCTGATATACACACAAAACGGCATTCACGCATTGATCAGATTTGAGACTTTTCACGTCTCCAAGATGTGTTTAAATGCTGCTAGAATGCTGGGTCATCAGTTTTCTAATCAGCTGCTTAAAACTTGGTGAACAATATCTGGTAAAAACTTGACATTTTCACACGTTCTTAAAAAGATATGTCCTGATAATTGAAAAGTCTAAATATGTGTCTTTAAAACTCTCAACACTAAAGTTTCTCGATTCTCACGGCTCCCTGGTGGCTGCACCTCCTCTGCCAGCGCCTCTGGCACGGAGCTCTTCTCCGAGTAGGCAGCACGAGGTCCTCCACAATTACAGGTACACACATAATGTATAAGTTACAAATCAAGACTTACGTAAACACAGGGTGAGTCTACCTTCTCTCCATAAAAAATCAACTTCATCTGTAAACTAATGAATGAAAATAGATGTCAAATGGTCAGCTCTAATCCTAAACATAAGAGAAATTACCCCCCAGTACAATTTTCATGGATGATAAACATAAGCAGTACAAAAAGGGTTTGGAACCAGACTGTTTTTTGCTTATCTCTGTTTTTGTAGGAATGGGTTCCCTCTGGATTTTAACTGGTGCTGAACCAGTACTCTTGAAACAGAAAACAATCACTGGTGGATGCAGAGGTTGTGAGAAAGAAAGCAGAAACTGTCAAACTGTACCTGAAATATCTGAATTCCACGAAGAGTCAACCCCAAAGTGAGAGAAGCTTCCACTTCTTTTTTGTCCTGCGGAAACGGTAAATGAGGATTTCAAACCATCCTGTCCATGTCAATCAGCAGAACTGCTGACCCCCCCCACCTTATACAGTCTGTAGTAGTGGACGGTGACGTCGTCCAGCTGAGCGCACTCCTTTATGTACTTGAGATGCGCCTCCGAGGCGGTGAGGGAAAACTGGTCCCTGTGCATGTTGGGGATGTGCCGCAGGATGTAGTCACTGCCACGCTTGGCAATCACCTGAGCAGAAACAGGCACATGCTGATGATGATGAAGGTCATGGTTGTTGGTGGGCCAACAGACGTGACGGCACCAAAACAACCCCCCCTTTCAGAGTTATTTAAATTCTGAACTGTAATTCGGTAACATTGTTCACGTTCTTACAGTTTCCTGTTACGTCTGATTTCAGCCGCGATTAAAGAGGTTAATAGCAGGAAGGGGGGGAGGGGGGGGGGGGCAATCAGATGGGTGGGGCTGAAGGACCACTCCAACCAGACGGAACGGTAAAAACTACACGGGTACAGAAATAAACTTTACATCCCAGTTTTATCACAACACACAGTCAGGAGCTCTTATTATGAAAAGTAGAATAATGGAGGTTTGTAACACAGGCACACAAACAAACACACAAACCTACACTGAGACACACAAACAAACAC
>BSAI01000115.1:13774279-13826213 GCA_036245035.1 Adrianichthys oophorus | reverse complement strand
CACACAAACCTACACTGAGACACACAAACAAACACACAAACCTACACTGAGACACACAAACAAACACACAAACACACACTGAGACACACAAACAAACACACAAACCCACACTGAGGCACACAAACCTACACTGAGACACACAAACAAACACACAAACACACACTGAGGCACACAAACAAACACACAAACCTACACTGAGACACACAAACAAACACACAAACACACACTGAGACACACAAACAAACCGCACAAACACACAGAAATACTCTGACACAAACACACACTTATCTACCAAAGCACACTAAATCACACACTGACACAAAAATAAAAACACGTGACAAACAAAACACACACACTCTCTCAGAAACACACATTCAGACACACAGAAACACATATTCAGAAAGACACACAGCACTGCAGACATCCACGTACGCATGTCCTTGGACAGGTGAGGCGGCTCGGTTCAGACTCACCCACTGGGGGAAGTAGGCTTCAGGTTCGAAGTATTTCCCAAAGTGTTTGCTGCGTTTGAAGTTTCCGAGGTCGGCCTGCAGAGCGAAGGCCGCCAGCAGGAAGTAGGCCTCCTCCCTCTGGATGCACTGGGACAGCAGAACCTGCTTCCTCAGGTGCCAGTAGTAGTAGTACCTGGCGATGCGGTCGCTGCAGGTGAACAGGAAGCAGAGCTTTAGGAGAACAAAGTTTCAGAGATCATCAGTGAGGATCCACTGACCTGATCAGCCTCCCGTTCTCAACATAATACTGAGCTCTGAAGTGGATGATCATCGGAGGTCCGAACTGATCGATTCCCTGAAAACGACAACATGCAGGGATGAGAAGATGCCAGATGAAGGACCACAGCTTTTCTGGTTTGTTTTCCTGAGACGCTTAAACACCATTTTTTATGAATGTTAATCAGACAGAACCTGGTCTGTCTAAGTTTTTAAACTTGACTTTCTGTGAGATTAAAAAAAACAACGGGAGACAAAAGTCACATAAACGCAAGCTAAAAGTTTCAGCACATCTGGTCTCAGACTACCGAGTGAAACATTATCAGATGGAAACAGCAGAATCAAACATCATAACTGCACACTTCTAGTATGTTTCAAAATAAAAGCACAGAAAAACCAGCCTCTCAGAGATCTGCAGAATCAGTTCAAGCCTCCAGCAGAAGTTTCTGCTGCAGAACAAACAGTTCTATTTACAGAACGGACCAATGCTAAGATGTGCACGCTCTCTTGGTTCCAGGGAGAAAAGTTCAGTCCAAACTCGGAGGTGAAATCCCCAAACTGGTTTAAGATGTAATCTCTGCACGCCCATGTGCTGCAGGAAGTGGATTCCCACATAAAAAACTATGAACATTATAAGAAGTGATGTAATTTGTAGATTTTTATCTTTTTCCTCCCTGCAGATGTGAAAAAACCCTCCTCCCTAACAAAACTCCACTCACCTTGCTGGCTTCTTTCTTCCACTCTTTCGGGCAGTACTTGGACAGCTTCTGATCCAGCTCCATGTAGACGTGTTCGTTATCTGAGGGACAGACACAGGAGTGAGCTGCTGCTTGTTTCTCTAATCAAGAACGTCTTTGTTTTCCTTCAGATCTGTAACGCAGTCACAGAAAGCTCATGTCAGGTCTTAACCCAGCAGAGGAAACGTCTGACGGTGAAGTCCACACAAATGACCGCAGTCTGTTTGCTTTGAGGGTTTCATGTCCTTCACACACTTCAGGAATGTCTCACAATCAGTTCCTGCTGTGCCGCCATCGGCTCATCTCCGGCCCAGCCGCCCCCCCGTCCCTAGGCGGGAGCTCCAGCCCCCCCACATACAGCGGCTGGGTTTGAAAAGAACCATACAGGCATGAGCTGTGAAAATTCACAAAAAAGAGGGCTGATGAACACGACTAATTTGGCGCTAACATTTACTCGCCATGTGGTGAGTAGCCCTCAACGTTTTACTCGCCAAACAGGAAAAATCTTCGCAACTGTGTTCAGAGCCTGAGTATGAGCAGGTGTGTTCACAATGGATTCCGGTTTTCTGCTGATTTCTGAGGAAACTCATGGAGGAGACAGGTGTGACTGAAGGTGCTTGAATAAAGGAGCTTCAAAATAAAGTCCAAAAGGAAAGAGTTATAAACAGTTTGGAAAGCATAACTTCCAGGAAAAAGGCAGAGGAGCTCTGAAGATAATGAAGTTTCTTCAAGCATCAACACATGTTCAAAAGCTAAAGAAACGAATAAAAGTATTATCAAAAGAAAATGAATAAAGATGATTAGATAAAAGATGAACACAAAACCTTTCAAGTAAAATAATAAAAGCAAAATGAGATGAAAAAAATCCAAGCTTGTGGAGCAGAACAACCACGGATCTGAACGTTTTCATTCCAGAAACAACTGAAGGATTAAGATTTTAGGTTTTCAAAAAACTAACAAGAGGATCAGAATAAGATCTCAAGAGTTTCTTCCTGCTTTCACCCAACAAATCTGAAGCAAAGCTGACTTAGGTTTCAAACAATCTGGTTTCTTCACAAAGAAAACTGCGTCAACTAAATCAGAAACCAGAGGAATGCACAGAAATGATGGAAACAACGATCAATGAACCACAACAGCCCCAGCAACAACTGACAGAAGAGGGATGAGCACAAGAAGTGAGGAGGAGTCTTACTCTGAATGACGCTGAGCCCAAACAGGTGACAGTCCTTCATGTGGAGGAGGTCACACACCTGCACCAACAGCTCCTGGCACAAGGTCTTCACCTGAGGAAAAACCGGACCATCAGCCAAAGAAAAGGAGCAACACTAAACCCAACTACTATGAAATCTGAGATCTATCCACTAAACTAAAGTGTTGTTGAGTTTTGGAGCTTTCTTTTTATAAAGAGGTTTAAATGAGCTTTTTCCAATGCTGAAATTCTCTAAATAAGTATTCAAACGCTTTATGTACATTAAGGGTGTATTCAGACTGGGAAAATAATTTGTTTCGGATCATTTCCTAAAACTTTACATTTGGTCTTCAGACTGCCGTCAAGCTGACTTTGCTTTTTTGAACTAAAACTTGTAAACAGAACCACGTGACTAACAATCTCTTCAGTCATTGGCCAAGAATTACAATGGCGGGGCAAAGCAAGTAGAGGCGGAAATTATGGAAGTCCTGCGCTTTGTAATATATTTTACTGATTTAAACTTTATATTTCGTTAACAAATTTTGAACGTGTGCATCACGGTGAGGTTCAACACTTTTTACTGCTGCTTTGGTATGGCAGAGGCGTGCTGCAAAGCAGTTACTGGCAAAACAACAGCTGTGAAGGTAGGATGATGAGTGTTTATGACATCTAGATTGTCGGGAAATCAGTGAGAAACAATTTGTATTATGTTAAAAGTTGTTTTAATAACCACGCATTCATCCCACCACATTTCAGTGAATTGCTGTGTCTCATCATCATGGTGTTATGGCATTGCTTTTAAGAGAACTCTGTTAAGGAACTACAAGGTGGCTTTTGGGGTGACATCACAGCAGTGCGTGCCGCGTAACAAGACACAGAAAAGAACGTAAGAAGAGTTTTTAACTGTGTTAAAACAAACATTTTAACAAGTAAAGAGTTGGACCATTTTCTCCAGTCTGATAACAGGACAACCCTTGCTGAGCGCGGCTCATCCGTTATGATATTCCTTCTTTGTTTACATTACGTGACAATGGGCTACGGTGGCTGTTTTGGTCCCTTATTCTGCTCCCGGAGCGCTTTGTATTCAGACTGAGGAATCTCAGATCAAACTAAAGTTCAGTCTTTTTTGAAGCAAACCGAGACCACCTTGAAAGATGGGTCAGAGAGTGATTCCTGGTCCCAGACCAGAGTTTGCTCGGATGTAATCAGACAGAACATTTGTTCTGGATTATTGGAACGAACTGTGGTTCACTTTAAACTGAATCCAGTCTGAATATGCCCTTAGTTTAGATTTATGATGTCATAATGTTTATTAAATGCAAAAGTTTAGATAAATGCAGGAACATTTGAAAATAAATATGAAGATCTGCTGAAGAACACTGAATCACATTGAACAATCAACATTGAACAATAAGCCTAAACCGCTACGTCTTTGTCAACCTGCTGCATGAACAGGTTTAACTCAGAGTCCATCACACCAAAGTGAGAGCAGGAAAACACAGAAGGGAGTGTGGCTAAGTGCAGGAATGGAGATCAAACCCCCACAGGAAAGCATAGGTCTGACGGCACGCCTCCCTGTGGTAACCTGCTTTATAACGTTTAGAAATGACTCACGTCGACGATGATGTGCTGGGTGTCATCATTGGGCAGAAAGACACAGACACAGCGGCGGTCCTGCATGGTTTTGTTGCTGTGAAAGTTCAGTTTGTTCATCTTCGTGTGGCAGCTCCTTGTTTGCTGTTGGGGCGCTGGGCCCTGGGGCGACCTGCTTTCGCCCCCGCAGGACCGGTCCTGCGGGTCGCTTCAGCTACAGCCCAGAGAAGACGTGACTGTGAGCTCAGCTGGCCAAGCGGCGTTGTCTGGATGGGGCATGAGGACCCGAGCTGAGGCCTTTCACTGCAGACATGACAGAGGACAGAAGAACGAACGTTAGGATATCCTGCTGTGTGGAAACCAGGTTGTGCTCCAGAGGACAACGGCTTCATCCAGACATTAATCAGCAGATAGCAGCAAATCACACCACAAAACTCTTGACAGAACAAAGTGAGAACATTATCCTTCATGTCCATAAAGATGTGACATCATGTTAAGGTTTCTCTTTATAGGAAACAATGGTATAAAGCAGGACTGCTCAGATCCTGGAGATCTGCCACCCCCCAATCTCCAGCTGCAGATTACCTGATTCTGATCACCTGAACATACCAGAGCCCCATTTAAACAGAGAACCAGCAGCATCCAGATCTGAAGATTGACTTGAAGCTAAAACAGGAATCACTTTGGACAGAACTATAACAATGCCAGATTTATTAAAACGGAACCAAAGAAAATGAATGGCAGGATGAGGGGGGCCATGGGTACAGCTTTGTGTTCTTCTGTCTGGAATCCGTATCCTTTTCTTTTTTTTTTGCTAAAATTTTTTGCATTATCAAGAAAATGTCAAGATTTTGCTGTGAAATCAGCAGCTTTATGGCACCCTGGACTTGCCGTACTCCCACACCTTCACGTGAACCTCATTACTCTCACATGAGTATGTGTTATATAGCCTAATTTTCCTTCACCATTCACTACTTAGTGAAATATATCGAGCCTTCAGTGACGGCATATTTGCTGTTTAAATAAAAATGTTTAAAAAAAAAAAAAGCAGTGAGCATGGTGTTCAAATGGCTTTTAAAATCCAGGGCTCTAGATAGTTCTGCACTATATATAGTTCTGCACTAGTTAAAGAGTAGTGAAGGAATTTGGACACAGGCCTGGTCTTAGCTGCTCCTATTCTTCTGCTTTCATGATCCAACAGTTTTTCCCAAGTTCATGTTTGAGTTTACTGTCGTGACGTAGCCGTTTACCTGTTTTCTGGATTTGTACCATTGACTATATATAGAGAACTGGACTGGGTGGCCTCGCCCTCCTGGCGTTCCAAACAGGAAGTACCTGCTGGTTCCAAGAAGCCAAATCCCATAGACTTCTATAGAGAAATAAACAGCTGTTACTTTTGGTCAGAACAACTATTCTTGCTCTTATCTTTTAACATGTTCTTGATAATTCAACTTTTTGTTCCAGATTTTTTTTCTGTAGTACAAGTTATTCAAGTTATAGACGGACCAATCAGACGCCTCAGTAAAAGCACGAGGTGCCCGCTGGCCCCACCTTGAACGTTTGATTGACAGATTCTCCTGCATTGGGACTTATGGCTAGCTATCCCTCCGCCGGTCGGGTGATCCGCATCGGGCTGAGCTGGAGAGGAGAAACAAATTTCTTCACGTTGGTGTGCTCTGAAGCTCAGAAGTTTACATTTAAATGTAAGTAATGACTTTTTGTTTTTGCATGACATTTTAAAGTTATAAAAACGATGTTAGGTATTTTCCAAGTGCTGGCAGCTACGTGCTAACGTAGATGACTGGCGACTACTGATGATGTCATGAAGGGGTAGTAATGTCCGAATTTGAAGACATGATTTTTCTATATCTCTCAGTTTGGAGGGATAAATGTAGAGGCAGGGAGAAGTCATAGGGATAGGGGAGGAATTTGGATTCGACCCAACACTCAGATTACAGATCAATTCAATTCAATTTTAATTATATAGCCCAATATCACAACCCAGTTGCCTCAACAGGCTTCACACCGATAATTGTACAAAAACATAAAATCAGTCATAAAATTTAAGAAGAAACCTCAGTGATGTCCACATGAAGGAGGGATCCTTTCCCAGGATGGACAGGCAATGTTCTACAACCGTTAAAGAAGAATTAGCTTATCTAACTCTACAACTACATGTTTGAATAGTTTATCTTAGTGTTTCCTAGATTCTTACAAGGACTTTCTGAAAACTGAAGAGAAGCAGGAATCACTCCACCTGTTGGCATACTGCACCGCCTTTCAAACCCCATTACTATTCAAGCTTCAGGCTGGTGAAAACCTCTTCACTGACTCAACCTTTGAGCCCAAACTCATTCCTTTGCAAACTCCTGGGTTCATTTATATCTTTAAGGTTGTCCATCCTTCTGTCTCGCAGCAAAAGTACATTTTTATATTTTTCTGCTCAAAACCTAACTTGTATTTCCCTAAATTTACACAATTTAAGTCAGTGAAGTTAAAATTAATAAGATGCAATTTTAATGCACCAAAAAGAAACCAAAGATGTTCAGCTTTACATTGCAAACGTGTTGAAACGTTGAAGACGTGACCTTTAAGATGACCCACCCATCCTGTGATGTTCAGGTTCCTTAGTAACACCCTCATAGGTGTTAAGAGCCTCAAAAGTTAAAGATCAGTCAGTTCAGACATCAGTTCTTCCTGTTAAAGTCTCTTCTTTCAAAGTGTTGTCAGGGAAAACAAACAGGATAGATACCAGATGGGATCAAGTTACAGAGAAAACCTGCATTCCTGAAGGTGTGATCAGCAAACACCGCAGCCTTTCAATGGAAAGAAGAGACCATTATGAGTTTAAAAATCTGGATTTTATTTTAAAATAAAGAGGGACATATATAGAAAACCACTACATTCAGTTTTTCCAGAAAGTCATTTGATTTGTCACTTTTTTCATTTTTCATTGGGGGGTTTTGGGTTTGAAAAGTTGCTAAAACCACAAGTTTTAGTGGTTTGTAGTTTGATGGTGGGTTGTGTGTCTGCGTCAATGAATTAATCGACTGATTCTCAACATTATTTAAACTACAAGTAAACAAGTTACATGATGAGGACTGATCCAAATCACAATAAACCCCTCATGAAATGTCTCTAGTTTTAGTTCTGAACTTAAAAGCTGCTGTTGTAAATCCATGTCCAGACTTCTGACTGAACATACAGAAGCAGCTTGAATGTTTGCTTTGGTAAGCAGTGGATCCTGACGCTGCTTCCATGTTCCTCTGGATTCTGCAGAGACATCACTGTGTCACCTCTGATCTGCACATGAGGCATCACTGCAGAGTGGACGGCCACTTGGTGACGAAAAGGTGGTTTGTCTGAGTGAACAGAGCACTGGGTAATAAAATAACCCCCTTTTACTGCGCTGCAGAGAGTGGTGCAATGCTCAAGTTCTTCATCAACATCCACACAAGGGCATTTGGCTGAGCGTTCCGCTGCACTCTGGTCTAAAGGTACGTGACAAAGTGCAGACTGAGGCGTGACACAGTAAACAATTTCTGTCATACCGACTGGTTTCACCCTCTTCTCCTCTTCCTCTACTGACATCAGGAATCAGGAGTTCCCACGCAAACAGTTGGAGAGCCTCACAGATGGTGAAAGCAGAGAAAGACTTGCTTTTCATTCAGGAGAAAAAAAATGGATGTAAAAACGGCTTCAGGCACAGCATGAATCAAAGTTGAAGAAAAAGAGGTGGATGCCCGCAGAGAGGGCGGGAGATGGACCGAAGCAGCGCGCTGAGCTGAGCCATGAAAACAGAGAAAACTGCTGCAGTCAGGAGAATTTCTCTTAAACATCTGCTTCTCATTCCAACAATGGCGGCCTTTGAATCCCGACACACACAGCACGCGGCCCTGACATTGCCTTCATGTGAAATCCTCAAACAGAACCCCAGAAACATGGAGCAGCACCCCTCCAATCCTCATGACTAAATGACGTCTGCAGAGCAGGGAGAGCAGAAGCAAAGTCAGCTCACTTTATTTTTACAAGATTTTTTAAGAAAAAAAAAAAAGAGAGATTTTTTTTTTTACGTTTTTTTTGGGAAACATGGTAGTCAGCACAAAAATCCCACTGAGCTTTATTTTTATGCAACAATTCCTTAAGAAATGCCTGCTTCACAGCCCCCCCTCAGGAGGCTTTCACAAACAAACTCTGCTGAAGCATAAAAGAGGCTTCAGTTATGCTTCACTTAGCATTTCTAATGACAAGATCTGTTTGGCAGCTGCTCCGTTTCTCCTTTGACTTCGTTCCTGCCAGGATGAAAGTTATTCCAGCTTCTGAGAAATCCTGAGGATGCATTCCCATCTATTCCTGGTTCCCTCTAATGTTCCTCCTGGTTCGGCAGGTGTGAAAACTCACCTGAACTCACAGATGAACTCTGGTGCGGTTCATTCAGTGTGAACGCGGACAGACTTTCCACAAACCCAACTCACTTCTTCAGAGGGGGCCAGCTGCTGTTTTCTTCCGGATTTTTACCATACTGGTCAGAGCTTGTTTGGACAATAGCGCCCTCAAATGAGCAGGTGTTGGAACTGCATGATAGTTCCAGGTGGTTTTGATCCATTTCAGTCTTTGGTTCTCTCCTGACCAGCATTTCCATCTATTCCAGCTGAGTGACTCAACAGGACTTTCTAAGAGGGAAAGAAACCTAAATGGCCGCAATCACAAGTTGCAATTGCCCAATGAAACTTCCTTTCTCTCCTGTTAGTAACCTGCTGATGTTCTACATGGGCTGAGTGATGAAAGAACATTCCACCCGCCCAAACACTCTTTAAAAGTCTAAAAATCTGTTGTGTCCATGAACACGGACTGTAACAAAAGGCATCTTTCTCTCAAGATCCCCGCCCACAAACAGATTTCCATGTTACTGTTAGAGCTTCTGTTTTCATGCCGAATTAGCACAGCGAGGATAAAGACCGTAAGCATTCTGCGATGTGAAACCAAACGGTTCAGGCAGAAGCTCTTTCTGATGACACTCACTTTAATTTTCTATGATTCTCAATACAGATCAGTGATGTGAAACTGATCTGCCTACAGTCTGGACCACATCCAGTTCCACAGCTGTGACCACAGGGGAAAGTTCTGGAAGTTTGGTCTGTGACTCAAGGCTGAAACACTTATACTGTTCTGACTTTTTAGAATGTAGTTTGTAGAGGCAAAGACACTCAAACGTGTGTTAGCAATGCATTCAGATAAAACCACTTCTGGATACACATCAACACACACTCTGTTAAGCAGTTGAAGTCCTTCACACCAAAGTAGAGACAGATATTTTAAACATAAAAATCCAGAAAGACCCAAAAACCCAATAGTAAGTTTGTTTGATTGCAATTTAAATCCTACAACCCAGGAAAGAGCGGCTGGGCAAGGATACAACATGGCCAAATCTGAATTCTTCCAGTACCCCTACAATTAGCCAAACTGAGAGTTTTGAAAAAAATAGTGTCTTCAAATTCGAACGACACTCCCACTCGCTGAAGACAACAACAGTCGCCGGTCAGTTAGCACGGATCTATCAGCGCTTGGAAATACATAGGAACATCGGTTTTATAACTTTAAAAAGGTCACATTGAAATAAAAAGTCTTGACTTGAATGTAAATGTGAACTTCTTTGCTTCAGAGTGCACCCACATGAAGAAATGAGCTTCTCCTCCACGGCACAGCGCCATGCGGTTTACCCTCGCGGCAGAGGGTTCCGTATTCCTCCGCTGAGGGTTAGCTCTTAAAAAACTTTTTCGGACACCCCTCTCCCTTCAAATGCCCCAACAATTGGAAGGTTAGGGAGAAGCCAGAGAGGTAGGGAAAGAATTTGGATTCTGCCCAGCTCCAATACCAGTCTTAAGGTAAAATGAACATGAAGCTGCTAATGTTAAGGCCTGCAGCACAACTACTGCATGAGTTCTGGCAGATTAAAAAGAATAAATAATAATATCCAAACATTTAAACATTATACAAAGACAAACTTTTTAAAGTGGTTCTTAACTCATCTTAGCTGCTTTAAAAATTGATCAATTGAATTCTCACCGCTCATTTTTTATTACTATGTTAAAGAAAAGTAAACACATAAAAAAATGTTATTTATCTTTATTCAGTGATGGGGAATTGGTTTTTAAATCAGTGAAATCTTACTTCCACCTTTCATATGTCTGTGTGCTTTTTCTGACATGAAAAAAATTACAGTAGGATGTGTTTATAGCCAAAAAACAGTAAAAAGTAAGAGTTATGACCAGGTCTTTCACATACAATGTCATACTCAGACCTTTCTCACAAAAACACAGACCTACTAAGCTTGATAAGTCATAACTTTGCTTTTGCAGACACACAGATTTAGATAGGTATCACCCGTCAGCCCCAACCCTTAAGTTTACCCTCCATTATTCCATTCAGGGTCATCTTTAAACAGAACATCAGAGTAGCATCTTTAGCATCGTGAGCTGATGAGTAACAACAGTATGAGAACAGCAAACACTAAGCAGTTTCTTTGCCTGTCCTGACTTGTTTTTCAGCTCTAACAAAAAGCTCTCCAAATCATCGCCTCAGACTCCATATTTACCACGGGAAAGAAACACTGATATACACTATTTAAGTATTATATTTTGTTTGCCAAAGATATGACATCAAGTCAACAAAGACAACTTAAATTTTCTGATTTTACCAAAAAAACAATCAGTTAATAAAACACAAAACAAATTGTAAAAGTTGTGGACAATCAACCAAAGAAAACATTTTCAGCATTTCAGCAACTTTTAATTTATTTCAATAAAGAGAAATTATAGACATTTTTCACAATGATAAAGTACAGGAGAAAACTCATCTGCTCCGACTTCAGTATTCTTTTACTTTTGAAAATGATTTAGCTGTAATAACATTCAGCTCTTAAAGAAGGTTTAATGGTTTAACTCTGGAGCTGTCACCAGGAACAAAAAAAATAACACAGTTTTGAAGTAAACGGCGTTTACTTACATAGCGCTTTTCTACCTTCATTGAAGGCCCAAAGCACTTTACAGTCACGGACCCGTTCACACACACATTCACACACTGATGGCGGCTCCGCTGCCGAACACTGGCACCAATCTTCCATCAGAGGCAATGTGGGGATCAGTGTCTTGCCCAAGGACACTTCAACACATGGGCGGGCAAGGTGGGAATCGAACCTGCAATCCTTCGATCACAAGCCGACTGCCCTTTCCACTGCACCACGGCCGCCCAGTACTAATAAGTACAAAAATGTCTAAAATTCTGTGTTTTTTTGTCAGTATGGGGTGCTGTGTGTACATTAAAGAGGAAAAAAATGAACTTAAATGATTTTAGCAAATGGCTGCAATATAACAAAGAGCGAAAAATTTAAGGGGGTCTGAATACTTTCCGTACCCAGTGTAAATGCTTAGTCTGCAAAAAATAACTGTGGTGTACTTCATACAATTATTTCATTAAAAAAAAATTTTTCATTTACTAATTTTAGTATTTCGTGAGGTTTTTAAGCTAATTTGACACTTAACCTTATTTTTTCTACAAGTTATGTCAACTAGATAAATTTGGTTAGATTAGTTAGCAAGTTAATCTAATGTTTGCATTGTCTTTTTTCTAAAGATAAAATGGTAAGTGGGCTTTAAGTCAACTACTATTTTTCAATATTTGTTCATAATAAGTTTATGCCGCAGAATTAAACTTAATTTGGCATTCCTACTGTTTTTAAGATAGTTCGGCATCACGTCTTCCTGTAAGCGTTGTGCTAGAGTGTTTAGCAAATTTGACTAATATTAGCATTAAGATAGCTGGTTCAGCCAGTTTTGGTATTGCTATTATTAATATAAGCTAATTTGACATAGAGTCATTTTGTTATCAAAAGAATAATACAGAAAGCTGATTATGATAATATTAGCACCAAGCTAGCTTATTCAGCTAATATTTTCCTTCCTGTGGTTTTAAGCTAAAAATTAGGCACTTAAAGGGCTTATACTTTTATGCATACTTAGCTAATAGTTTTTCTAGCATTTTTTTTCCCCAACAACAATTTCAGAAAATGGTTTAGCATTTAACAATACAAATACCAAAATAGCCCCTGCGACAGACTGGCGACCAGTCCGGGGGTGTGCCCTGCCTTCGCCCATGAGTGGCCGGGTTGGGCTCCGGCAACCCCGTGACCCTGAAAGGGATAAAGCGGATTGGAAAATGAATGAATGAATGAAATACCAAAATACTAGAATAGCAATTTTCAGTAACAACAATAGAATATTCACTGTGGGGCTACACGGTGGCCCAATGGTTAGCGCTTTCGCCGTATAGCGAAAAGACCCCGGTTTAAATGCCAGCTGGGACCTTTCCGTGTGGAGTTTGCATGTTCTCCCCGTGCATGCGTGTGTGGGTTTTCTCCAAGCACTCTGGCTTCCTCCCACAGTCCAAAAACATGCTTCATAGGTTGATTAATTGATTACTCTAAACCCTAATTGTGACTGAGTGTGTATGGGTGTGTGATTGTGTGGCCCTGCGACAGGCTGGTGACTAGTCCAGGGTGTATCCTGCCTTCGCCCAACAATAGCCAGGTTAGGCTCTGGCAACCCTGTGAGAGGGATATAGTGGATTAAGAAAATGGCTGGATCGGTGGATTTTCACAATAGAATTTTTTTTAATTATTCTTATTTTATTTTTTATATACTTACAGTTCTTGTATCTTTAGCTGCTTTCAGACATTTAAATATCAAAATACTTTGCTCATTGAGAAAATTAATGCTCTTTTCTGGATTTTAGACACTTTTTAAACAATTTTCAAAATGAATAGAACCAAATTGTTTCAGCCACAGTGTGACAAATGTGGAATAACGATTTATGTAGGTGTTTTCAAAGTCTCACAAAACAAGAGCAGGTGGAGTAAAAAACATTTAGACTGGATGTGATAAGAGTGACATCTAAGAGGGGGACCTGGTTGCAGACAAAATGGCACCCAAAAACATCATTAGCCAACTCGGAAGCGGAAATTTTGCAACTTAAGCCAGAAGCAGAAGTAGAGTCTCTTTATCCTGGAAGATTCATGGAGCTTGCGGCAGGAATGAGAAAACCTGAATCGTTTTATTTCTTTCATAGTTAATATTAACAAAAGTGTTCAGATGTGTAGAACTATACTTGTTTACAATTGAACTTTAGCTCCAGTGTTTACATTCCTTGGACTACCGTAACCTTTTAACTCGTAATGCGATCAACGCAAAACAGGTCATTCTGTCGCCAAGCAAAGCAGTTTTGCGCCAGTTACACAACACTTTACATCAGTGAGGTGTTGCATATTGGTTTAAAACCCACTTAAAATTGTTTCATTACGGCGAAAAGCTGCTTGACAATGTGAATGAGCTGATCATGTAAGGAGTTAACTTATTTCAAAGCTTAAGGATGGGGGGAGAGGGGTGGGGCTAAAAGGAAAAGCAAAGCGATTAGGATTGCCAGATAAATTAATGCTTTTCTATTTAAAAAAAAAAAAAGCTATTTTCAACCAAAATGACAATGGCCAGATTCTCTTGGAAATTTTTGGAAATCTCAGCACTGCAGGTATAAACTTACCTTTATAAGAAAACCTAGTGCAGATAATCTGACAGAACTTAACACGGCCAACAAGTGAAAGTCTGTTTAAGGCGCACTGATGCTGTGATGCATGAACGGCCACCATAATCAAAACACAACCATTTTAGCACAACCTGCTGAAACTTTCACATCTGTTGATACTGATAATGTGAATCCTTAACCTAAACACATCAATAAGAGAATAGTAACACTCTAAAAAGTTTTCTGTGGATCAATTCTAACAAAAGACTTTGAACACTCACTTTTTCACAGATACATCACATGTTCTCCGTCTTCACCTGTCGGTAAACATGAGCCACCTGAGTGCAGACAGACTGAGAGCTCCAACAGCCAGGAAGAAAAACTTTAGCTCACCTTCATTTATGGAAAATTGCTGTAAGATTCAGAGCATCTGGCATCCATGTGGCTCTGTCTCACACTCAGGCTCAAATCTCAAACTGCCGGCGCTGCCAGACATGTTGTAACAGAGTCGGCAGTTGCTCCCTCCCCGCCCAGCATTCAGGCTTGGACTTCACATGAGTAACTTCACAAAACTACCAATCGTGGTTCAACACACCACGGAGATGACAACATTCCCATTATAGATGCTCAAAATAGATGGAGAAAAAGATGGCTGAAGGAACTCCAGCTGCTGCTGTGACAAAGTTGCTGCTTTTGCCTGGAGATTGTCCATTTTTGATCCAATGAAAACTTCAGGTGACCTGATCTGGTTCATGTGAGCAGCTTTTGTTGGAGGATTACCTCCTGTTGTTTACAGAGTCATAAGACTGAAATGTGCGGCACCTTTTCCCAAGAAAACATTTTAAGGCAAAGCAAATCCAAGTGAGGTTTCCAAGGAAACATTTGATATGTTCAAATGTTTCATAAAACAGTTTGTTCACTGCTCATTACAGCATATTTTAGTCACAGCGAGTCAGTGCTTGATTAAAGCAAAACTTTGTACATACAATATCAAATTGTATTATATTGAGCCTGAACTGAAGCTGATCCTTTCAGAAAGGTGTCCATGTCAGAGCTGCAGCGGCAACAGGAGATGTGGCTCCACTTTGAGGGAAAGCCGTGTTAGAGGATAACAAACTTTGTAAATTCAGAATTCTGCAAAAACAATGATTTGGGTTGATGGAGGACAAAAATACTTAAGTTCTAGTAATAATAGATATTTGATTACCAAGATTAAACAGAAAAACTGAAACAGAAAGCAAGGCCAGATGACAGGAAAACTAACTAAATATTCTGAAGGAGACAAAAATAAACACAAACAGACTGTTGAAAGAAATGACTGAACAACCCATCCTGGATAAGATTATGGGAATGTGGGTTCCAGTTTTTGACCTATAAACATCTGAATTATCTCCATATTTCAGATCAGAAACGGTTTAAACACGGACTGCACTAACAATCATTTCTTTTCTGCAAAAGGATTTGATTTACTCTTGGATGGAAAACCTTTTGGTGGTGGATAAAAAAAAAGTTCTGTAAAGTGGAAAAACTCAGAAAGCAGATTAAACTGTAAACATTAAACTCTTTTCAGATACGACTGAAGAAGGAACAAAAAGCATCAACTCAACAAGTTCAGTTGATATGACTAAACTCCCCCTGTATGACATGCGATGTGTGAAGCTCTAAACCATTTCCAACTCATGTAAACACTTTCAAGGTCTAACCTTAGTTTAGCTGTTCTGGAACAGTTTTACATACATTTAGTGACTTAAAATGATTACTTTGTGATGGCAAAAGGATAAGAAATAAGCCACCAAACTATTTTGCTTCATATTTTTTTCCATTGGCAGCTGGAAGCTTTTATGACCCCGATAAAATAAAACTCAATAAACAACCTCAAGCAGCTGAACAAACATGGAAACAATGAAAAAAACCTTGAGCTGCTGTGGAGGAGTGTCTGCCAAACACTAAATGAAGGGATCTTAACATAAATTTAAAACTGACCTGAATGAATGTCTGCAATTAACTACAAAAACTAAATATTGTGCATGAGAGCTACAGCAAAAAGCATTACAACACAGACAGGTCAAACCTCTCATGGCCACTTCCTCAGAAAGACTTTACCAAAGAGGCCAAGTGTGTGGAGAGAAAAACACAATGGGAGACAAATGCAGGAAAAGCTGACCCACTTTTCTTCCGTCTCCTTGGTGTCCTTCAGACATGGATATGAGACGAACGCAACATCCGTGCAGATGCAGACGAGCATTTTCAGAGCTCATAAGGCAGCAAAGAAAGTCAGAACACACAAAGTGAGAACTGCTCCTACAAAGACGACATGACAGCAGCGCAGAGCCCAGGGCACCGCTACACCTTTCAGCAGGAGAGTCGGGCTGTGTACACACCCGCATTCTGCAGACGCTAGAAAGATAAGATGTGTAAAAGCAGGGCAAGAGATTGAGTTTCTCAGACTCTTTGGTAGAAACTGAAATCTCATTTTTCTCAGAATCTGTGGTAGGTTTATCGGTCATCTTGTCCTGACATCCAAAGCACTGTTTAATTTTCTTTTTTTCTTTAACGCATCAAGGCCAAAGGCTGATTACAGGAACACCCATCTCAAGATGAATGTACTGCTGTAATTTTTCCCCATAAGGAAGTATTTGATTGGTGTTGAGCATTCATGTTTTTGGACACCAGAGCCTCTTCAGGGCTCAACACTGAGTTAATTTCACTCATTTAAATGACAACTGTAAGATTCAAAAGAAGATAAAACAACTTATCTGATTCTAAAATATGTTTAATTAAGTTTGCAGTTGTGCAATGATGGACGATCCCATGCACATTCCAGTACAAGAGCATCTCAATGAGTCAGGACCCGAGCACATCATTCCTGCTCATGCATTTCCTGTGTCCTTCCTGTGCTGACAGTACCTGCAGCAGCTCTCCACCCTGAACTTCAGCCAGGAGTTCCAATGTTCTGCACAGCAGCCCACCAACCTGCTGAATCCAACTGTGGATAACATTCAGGAGTTTATGTAGAACTGACTGCACTGATGTTTTCACAGCGGTCCAGAAAAAGATGACATTTCAAAGCTTTACATCTATGCATTAACAGCTGCTAAACAAGCAGCCAGAGGACAAACCTTTTAAAACATCCTCTCTGCTGAAGTGCCCTTAGGCAAAATGTTTCAAACTTCTAAATCTGATTCTTCTAAAAGCAGGTTTCCAAACCTGCTGGACCCGAACCCAATCCAGAACTTTAAAGAAAACCCGAGGATGTTAACTCTGTTTGCGTTTCAGTGATATCTGCTCTAATATTAAAACAAGGAAACTGTTGACATTCCAGGGAGCTGAGGAAACAAACCTGCAGTTTGTTTAAGAACAACAAGCGTGGCGGTGATTGGTTTACCCCGCAAAAGCAAAGACATTTCTGCGGTTTGGACACATCCAGCTCCCTTGACACTGTGGTACATACACAGGAACGGGAAAAATGTACACGTTTTATGTTACCATTTTGTTAGAATATCTGAATTTTGAGTTAAGAACACTTTTTTATGTGTTTTTAAACTAAGGGTTAAAGTTTTACTTCAAAGCAGCATCACTTTTAAACACGACTCAAATTATTTCCTAAGATTAACTACGTAATAAAAAAAAGTAAAATGCTCGTTTTCACGGATTCTAAACACTTAAAACAAACAGGATGTCAATAAATCCCCTGAAATCGCATTTTTACGGCTCTTCTTTGGTGAGATGCCCCAGTTTAGCTAGCGCGCGTGCGTCCAAAAAACTCGCCGTAAACTCAGAGAGATTTTCAAACCCGCGAATTAAACTCACCTTTTACACGACGAAACTATGTATTCCAACAGATGAGGTTAATCCCAGCCAGTTTATTTTGAGAAGAAAGGACGGAAATCTGAACTTAAATGAAAGTTGAAGTAGTTTTGGGGGCAAACCTGACCCTCCACCGCCTCTGCTGACAACCGCTCTGCCGCCGCCTGCGCTCCAGCCCAGCCAGGGATCCAGACTCGGAGAGAGGACGCGGAAAACAGGGAGAACCGGGATCATGGGGAATTGCCTCTGTATGTTTTAGTCGCCTTTCTACTTGGTTTATATCGTTAGAAGAACGTTTTTAATAATAATATACAATAAAAACTGGAATTCTGATGGTTTTCGGACAGGTTTCGTGATATTTCCTGTGGAGAATCTTGCAGAGCTCCCAGTTTCCCCCCTTTGAAACATCAAGAGTTGGTATCGCCCGTGTCTACCTCTGGTGCCATTCCTGTCCCTACACCGGAGCTGCGTCGCTCTGCTGAGTAAAAAGGGCAGCCAGACGCTCCGAGATCCACAGAAAGCTAATTTTACCCCCGGACCGTCAGCCAGTTGCAACTTCCTCTCTTATGTATTCAGTTTCTACGCAAAAATGATTTATGAACTTTACATTTTCGAGCTTTTATGATGTAAATGACAACTTTAAGAAATGTACACGAACTGTGTCATTAACAAACTTATTTTCCAATCATTTATAATAAGAAAAGTGCAAATAAAGTCCAAAAACACACATTTTCAATAACAAATAAAGATAAAATAATGTTAAATAGTATATTACAAGACTATTTTAGAAGAAAACAGGAAGTGCCAAGAAATAATATTCAATCTGTGTGGTAAACAAAACTCCCAAACATTTTTTAATAAACACATCAGTCTGACTCAGATCAGCTCCTCTTTTTTATTTATTATTATAAATAAAGCTTTAATTTAGAATCAAGTTAACATCAGTTGAGGAAATCCAAAACAAACAAAATGACAAGAACTCCTCACAGGCTGTTTCATTTGTGTAAAATGACAAACATTTTTATCTTGACGGTTCTGTTTGCATTTGTTAGTTGAATGGCATCTGATGTTGTTTATTTAAATTTGTTTGTTGTTGGTTTACTGTTGTACTTATGGCCCCGCCCCCTTCTCTGCTGCCTTTTAGCCAGGTCGTCATTTTAGTGAGTTTTACTATCAGTTTGGAATTGCAATTATTGAATATGTATACCTCAAGCATGATTTTTTTATTTATTTTTTTTGCGCAGGTGTAATAAAGATCTTTCCCAGGCTCCAGAACCTTCCACCATCAGAACATGGGCCTGTTTGCACAGTGACCTGTACTTGGTGATGGGGGCTTTGGTGCTCGGGCCATGCGGCTGAAGGTGACAGAAGTGTGTTTGATCAGAGCCAGACTGAACTTCCTCTGGCTCCAGAAGAGCTTTGAAGTGATGCTTGAAGAAAACCTAATGACACCAAAGCATAGGATCAGATTTCATCAAACCTCAGTGTGCGTCAGACGTGTCCCAGATCAGGTCTCTGTAGAGGATCCTTGTTCATGAAATCACTGGAACCAAAGCTCTTCCAAATGCTGACATTCCTAACATGCTCCGGAACCCCCTCTTCCCTCCTAAACCACAGCGTTCCTCCAGCCTTTTGTCTTCCTGCGGCCCTGCTGTGATTTGATTAGCTGTCTCTGGTCAGGCTGGAGGGGGGGAAGTTTGGTGGTTTTGTTGTGGGGGTTCTGCTTAAATGGAAGGAAAGTGTTTGTGTCCCCCCATGGGGACGGAGCGCAGAAGTTAAAGCAGCTCGTAAAAAGTCGTTTCTGCATAAAAACTAATGTGCGTGAAGATCTGAGAACACGTTGTTCTCTTTAGATTTTTCATGTTTTTTGTCTAATATTCAAAAGGATGTAAATGTGCAGCTTTTAAAGCACTTTTGGGAGACTGGAGTAAAGTGTAGGCAGATCCTTGAGAACCTCTCTGGTGTTATCCGATGTTCAGACTCTTTTGGACTGCTTCTGGGTCACAGTCATGTTGCTCCTGCTGGATCTCCTGCTCCATTCTAAAGTCTAGTGAGCTGCAGGACAGGATTCCACATGTTGATCTGAAAGGTGATGCTGTTTAGAAACTGCATCAACTCACTAACTTCTGCCCAAAAGTTTTAGCGCTCCAAAGCTCTGGGATTCCTGCAGACTCAAACATGGCAGAGATCCTGAGCTTCAGCAGTTACTTCAGACGCAGAACAGGGTTCAGGTACAGGGTGGCGAGGGGGTACTTTGGCTCCCCGCTTGCCACCCCAATCTTTGAGTCAACGTTGACATAGACCACTTGATGCCGACAGAGGCGTTCACGCCTCAAACTGGTTTTGCTCAAAATGCACCAAAATACCATCAGTATTCCTGCACTCCCGCTCAATTTCCTTTGATTGCACACATGGGAACCTTTTTCAAGCATTAGCTTCTCATAGGAAGGGTCAGAGGCGGAGCACCACCCCGTTCTTGTTTACAAAAACCAACTCGCACTGGAGCGACATTTGTTTTGTCCAATCCAAGATAAGGTTTTCAAAGATATAAACATGTAAATACTTAATGATTGCACTGATGATTAATATTTTTTAAGATATTGATGATTTGGGTTTGGCGTGACTTCTTCATTGTTGGTTCAACAGAAACACCATCAGCTCGCTTCAGTTCTAAACTGAGTTCTCTTAACTGGAAGTTTAGTTAAGAAGATGCTGCATAAAAATCTTTTTATGGGACAAAAACAAACTTGTTATGCGGGTCCGTAAACAAAGTCGTATTCGAGTTGTGTTTTGATGCTGCAGAGTGACATCATGGCGGCTCATGAAGGCTTCAAGGATGTTGAGCTGCTCACAGGCAGCCGGCCGATCATCCGGTCATGGATTCGGTGTCCTCCCTCTATGACAGAAACAAAGAATCTGCCTGAAAGGAGCTCTGCGGATGTGACTAAACACTGGAAGATTCTGGATAAAGTTAACTTTTGCTGAATATCCTTCTAAATACCAGATTTTTTTTTTTTTTATCCATCAAAAACTACAATTTCCATTGAAAAGCCCCAAATGTCCTCAGTAGATCCCATTAGGAGTTCATTCAGTGGTCTGCTGTGGTTTGGGACATAACCAGGTTTAGAAACGTCCACTATAGAGGATGCATTTGCATTGCTGGTAGGCAGGAGGTAAAGAGATAAAATGATGTAACAAGCGTGCTCACATGGCTGGGCCTTTTTCAGAATCGCCAACAGACTGATGCTGGTTTTGTGGCATTTGTAAATTTGGATGAAAGTGCAGAGTCAGCATTTTAGAGGAAAACATGCAGAGAAAGTTCTGTGTTTCTAACACAAACTTTGCTGTGATGTGTTACACACAAAACTGACATTTTTACAGACATGCTCATAATAAATTCAGTTGTTCATTTCCTAAAATTACAAAATTATTTTTTAACTAAATCCTTAGTTTCTGATTAAATTATAGAAGCACTTTTGAAATCTTTGGCCTGTTTGTTCTGCAGGACGGACCTTCATCTGCTTTATCCACTAACATCTACTACTGTAGCATCTTTCTGCCCTGAAGGCAGCAGGGAAATGTCCACAAAGCGGGTAAGGTCACCAGATGGTACGGCACAGAGAGAAGACACAATGGTAACTCGACACTGGTTCATTCATGGAGATGATGTAAGCTCACACTGGGACCTGTGAGCAGAGTGGCGGTGCTGATCTCCACAGGGCTTCAGCTGGTCAGAGATGTTTCACATCCAAATGAAAAGAAGCCTTTGTCAGCTTTTTTCTGCGAGCTGCTTCTCTGTGAAACCGCAGCAGATGCTCATCCTGACGAACAGATCCCAGTGCCTGCTGCCTGTCCTCCACATACTTGGATCCTTGATCTCTGGAGGTTCAAAGATTCTACTGACCAGCATCAGACGCTGCTGTAGGTTTTTTCTCTATATTTGAAGGAGAAGAGCTGTGATAAGAATCACATTAGAGAGATCAGTTTGATGACAAGAATCAGAAAGTGATTTTCTCTGCAGCCTAATGTCAAGATGCGTCTTTCTGTCTCTTTTGTTAGCAGGAATCAATGAATAGGTCATTAGATATTTCAGTCATTCATTCATTTTCCAATCCGCTTTATCCCTTTCGGGGTCACGGGGTTGCCGGAGCCTAACCCGGCTACTCATGGGCGAAGGCAGGGTACACCCCTGGACTGGTCGCCAGTCTGTCGCAGGGGCCACAATCACACACCCATACACACTCACATGCACACCTACGGACAATTTAGAGTAACCAATTAACCTGTGAAGCATGTTTTTGGACGGTGGGAGGAAGCCGGAGTACCCGGAGAAAACCCACGCATGCACGGGGAGAACATGCAAACTCCACACAGAAAGGTCCCCCAACCAGGACTTGAACCGGGAACCTTCTTGCTGTGAGGCAGGAGCGCTAACCACTGCGCCACCGTGCAGCCCTCATTAGATATTTATTTGTGTTTATTTGTGTATCTTCTTCGACTTTTTTCAAATGAATTAATCACAAATTATTATATGTAGTTCTGCACACCTGAGACCCTGAGTTTTTAAGGCTGCAATGACTTTGTTGCTGAGTCATGAAAAAGTGAAGAACTTTGATTTTTGTGACAAAAATCCCTAACAGAAATGGATTTTTTGTTAGTCCTTCGTCGACGATGCGTTCCATCAGGAGCTGAGACTCCGAGTCTGTTTCATCCTGAAGATGTGGACGTCCTGCTGCACGTCTCCTGCATGTTTGCTTCTCTCCTGCTGCTGCTGCGTGGTTATACCATGTGCCAGTCAAGGTTATAGCCAGAAACTCCTGAGCAAGCACTTCCACTGCAGGACAACGTGACAGCCCTCCCCCAAATTCACCAGCCTGTTTCTGAATCCTGGAGGTTGTTTTATTCGTTCCTGACCCCAGAAATCTCCACGCTCATCCAGCAGAAGTGAGGACGTTCACGTTTTAATGCAGCTCTCAGTGGGATCATCCATCATCCAAAAACATGCTTCACAGGTTCATTGGTGACTCTAAAATTGTCCCTAGGTGTGAATATAGGTGTGTGATTGTGGCCCTGCAACAGACTGGCGACATGTCCAGTGTGTCCCCTGCTTTCGCCCACAAGTGGTGGGGTTAGGCTCCAGCAACCCGTGACCCCAAAAGGGACAAAACAGTTTTAGAAAATGGATGGACGAGGAGCTTTTTGATGTTTGAGATAAAAACTTCTGGTCCTCCCGCTTCACTCTTCTTGTCTGCAGTGTCTGCTTTGACGTCAGCCATGTTTTCCTGTCAGGAGAGACTGAATCCGAACGTTGAGCAGATGCTCTGAAGAAAGAAGACCATCAAATGAATGAAAACAAAAGCGAGGACGACCAGAGCTTCATGTCAACTGAGGAAAGGGAAATAAAAGAGCAAATATTTGCCGTGCCTGAGCACTGTTTGGGTTTCAGGCTGCTGGTTTAAAGTCCAAAAACCAAACCTTATCCCCCCCAAGGAGAAACTGCAACAGCAAACATGAAGTCAGGGGGCTAACTCTGCAGGCGCTGTTTGACCTTGGGTTTATTTTTATTTCCAGGGCAACGTGGATTTTAAGTCCTGTTGGCTCTGCTGACAGAAAGTGTGTTGTTCTCACCCCCAAGAGTGTTGTGTCTACAGCGGCTGAGGGGGGGCGGCAGGGAGGATGCAGGATTAGAGTCAGGAGGGGCCTGTGGCAGCGTGGGGTGAAGGATTAAGCAGACAAACGCTGATCGGAGCCAGTTCATCTGCAGAGCCGTCCAAGATCAACTTATCACGGAAGAACTTCCTGTGGAAATGTTTGTGGTTATAACCCCCCCCCATTATGCTTTCCTTAAAGTACCAAACACTTCATTATATAACTTTATATCCTGAACATTTCCGTGTGTGTGAAGTTTTCATGAACATCCATGACCACAACTGAGGCTTTGGTTCTACCACGAACCTGATGATCCGTCTGGAGACGTTCAAAGGAATACGTTTCTACTTTTACACACAAACTATGTTGATCCTCCAAAAGATTCATTCATTCATTCATTCATTCATTCATTCATTCATTCGTTCATTCATTCATTCATTCATTTATAAAGCATCTTCCACCACCAGCCAAGGGGACCCAAAGTGCTGTACACAGGAAAACATGCATAGAACATTGTACAATAATAAAACTAGGAGAATAAAAAGCATAAACTAATTTAAAACAGAGATTAAAACCAACAGAATAAAAGGGCTAAGCTGATGCTGAAACACTGTAATGGAGGAACAATTCTTTTTTAAAACTCTCCAAGAGTGTGACCTCTCTAATTGCCGGTGGCGACCAATTCCAACGTTTAGGAGCCAACACAGCAACGGCACGGTCCCGCAGAAACTTACGTTTGGTTCTGGGAGCCAGTAACACACACTGGTCCGCAGAGCGTAAGCACTTTGGAGAGGTAAGAAGGTGCAGTTCCTGCAAGAAGTTTCACAAAAATCAGCGACCTCACTGGCAGCACAGAAAAGAGTAAAACAAAAACTGCAGGTTGGACTGGATGGTCAGATGTCTTTGCTAAAGTGTTTCCACACATTGGACTGAAATGATGGTTGATCAGTTTTTGTTGTATTACAGGAGTGTTGTCTGGTATGATGCGCGTGGTCGTTTTAACCTTATAGTAACATAAACCTACCATGTCTCAATCCAAATGGTATTTTCCAGTTTCAATATAGCGATTTTACAACAAGGATGTTGATTTGATTAACAACTTACGTCAGACAGATCGCTCTGGTTGAATTGCAGAAATAGAAATCGATTCATTGATTAAGCCGATTGATCGTTACACCCCCACAGAGGAATATTGCCTTCTAAACATTGGGTGAAAGCCACTGGTCTC
The DNA here is from genome assembly GCA_036245035.1 of Adrianichthys oophorus. NCBI lineage: Eukaryota > Metazoa > Chordata > Actinopteri > Beloniformes > Adrianichthyidae > Adrianichthys > Adrianichthys oophorus. Next base: position 13,801,709 of record BSAI01000115.1, on the reverse strand, counting down.
ACCACGCTCCTTGTTAGTTGGTTACAGACGGGACGTTTGTCATAAACAATAAAAAGAAAAATTCTCTTGGGGGGGGGGTCACCATTTCAATCCAGTCAACAGCGATTGGTCTGAGTCAGGTTTTTAGGGAACTCCAGTTGCCAATCATGAGAGAGCTCGTTCAAAGTCCCCACCCCTTCCACTAAAAGCGGCTAGGGAGAAGCTGTCAATCAAACATTCAAGGTGGGGCCAGTGGGCAACACGTGCTTTCACTGAGACTTCTGATTGGTCAGTTTATAACTTGAATAACTTGCAATAAAGAAAAAATATTTTTAAAAATGTTAGGATTAGAAAGAAGATGATAAGAAAAATGTATCCGAGTAAGAATGGTTATTCTGACCAATAGAATGACTGAGCACTAGCTGTTTCTTTCTCTGTAGAAGTCAATGGGATTTAGGCTTCCTGGAACCAGAGGGTACTTCCTGTTTGGAAAGGCGAGAGGGGAGGGTTTGAGCTGTCCAGTCTTCTATGTCACTGATTACTCCTGGTGGTTTGGCTAGCGCCCTGCATGGTCGTCTACCAGCTTTTCCTTCATGTTTCCATTCATCTCTGTTTCCTCGGTTCTTATGTCCTCTGTGGACAGAAAAAATCTCAAACTGATGGAGTAGAATCTGCTTGAGCCTCCGAGCAGCCCTGAGGAACGGGGCTGTGCTGTTGTGTTTGCTCCGCAGAAGAAAAGCTGCACAAAGGCTCAGTGTTTGAATCCCAAACATGCTTTTGAAAACGCTGCACTTTACCAACAGGGCATCTGGAAATAGCAGCAGGGATGGAAACCCTCAGGGTGTTAGGGAGCCCTTTGTTCATCTCTACCTTTCATTTTCCCTTCATGCAGTAAAAGTCCGGATGTATTTAACAGGATAAAACAAACCAACAGTCTGATGTCAGATAATGCAAATGCAGGAAAAACTAGAACCAGTTCCTGTTGCCTCATCCTTTAGAAAATGAACCTCTGAATGTCAGAACCAGTTCAGTAAAACGGGCCTACTTCCTGTGTTTACAGACAAGATGACATCAGGGATGATGTGTGGGGGTGTGGTGAGCTGGTTGATGTCATTTTGTTGGACTGTTGTTGTAATTTGACCCATTTTGACTCGAGTTTCCTGCTAAATCTGTTACATGTGTTGGAAGAGGTTTCACCTCCTTAATGGTGAAGTCCAGTTTTCTCCTGATGTGAGGGAGGTCAGAGGAGCAGAGGATGGCGGTGCAGTCACATCCAAACTGACACGACAACTTGGATTTTTGGGCTTAACTCTGGAGAACCCAGGTCACATTTGGCTGCTTTTTTACATTTGTATTTTACTCTTTTTTTCTATTTTTTGTTTTTTAATGTTTTAATTGTCGTTTTTTGCTGTTGTTCATTGCAGCTAATCAAAATGAACAAACAAAAAAATTATCAAATTAATTACAAAAGCCCAGACAAAAAATGTTTTTGGGTTCTGAAGAAAACATTGGAAGACTTGTTTTTTTTCTGCCTACCACTAAAAATCTTTAAAATTAGTTTGTTTTTCTTCTTTCTGCTGCTTCCTTGGGTCTCCAGAGCAAATCATTTGCCTCCATCTGACTTCCTCCTCTGCATCCTCCTCCTCCTCATCCATGAACCTCCTCAGACCTCTTTCCTGGTATGTTCAACATCCTTTTCTTCGCCGTTATTTTTTTTATTCAAAAGAGACAGAAGCACCAATAAAGTTTATGAACTTCAGGGACATTTCTTGGACTCATTATTTGATTTCAAGTCAAAATAATTTTTTCTAACTGCGACTTTAACACTGTAGCAGAAAAAAATGCATCCAGTCTGGAATCAGTCAGATTCCTTCATTTGTCATTTAATTCCTATCAGACATGAAGGTTCTGTTTAGGAAACATCAGCAGAGTCACCTGTGACGTTCCTGACAGGTTGGTGGTTGATGGTGAAGAGCTTTGGTTTTCTTCTGGCTGCTCTCACCTCCGTCTGGAGCCCCGGTTTGTGTTCTGACCTCCACAGTGAAGCTTCTCCATGAGGTGGGGGTCATTGTGACCCTGCTGCAGGTCTGGAGGCCTGATCTGAGGTCATCCACTTCCTGCTGATTGTCGTGGAGATCAGTGTGGAAACTGTGATAAAGCTGAGCAGGAAACCGCTGGACAGAAGATGTTGAATGAAGTTGGAGGCAAAGCAAACTGGGAATGTGGGGGCGCTGAGCTGGAGCGGGAATGTGGGGGGAGTTGAACTGCAGCAGGAGGTCCACGTTTCATCTGTGAGTTTCCTCTAGTCGTCTCTAGGAGGAACTGGACTTGTTTCGTGACATTTTCCTCTTTTCTGAAGTTTTTTTTGTCTCCTTCACATGTTCCACCAGCCCCCCCTCCCTCGAAGACACACTGCCTTCGGATAACAATGGAGAAAAGTCTTTGCTGGGACACATTCTTATCTGAAAAGGTGTGATAAGGAAGATTAAAGCTGTCCAAAGCAAGGCTCAGGCTGAGAACGAGGGGAATTCTGTCTGGAGGTTAAACGTGTTCAGGAGCTCAGGAACCGGAACGACACGTGGAATGAAAGGAGACATAAACAGAAGCAGATGTGTTGGATCTGTGCAGGACTCTGCTCCGCAGCATCTCAGCGTTTGTAAAGCAGCTCCACATCTCTTCTTGTGAGTCACAGAAGAACCTTTTCCCCTCCTGAGGCTCAGCAGACCACATCCGACCACCGACAGGGAACCGACCAGGAACCACAGCTGTGTTCTTCTGAAACCTGCAAACAGTAAGAACAGAGTCAGAGTGATGTTTCTGCACAAACATCACTACACTTTTACCAAGAGAAGAAAAGTTACGTTATGAGCTGAATCATGAAAACCTTAAAGCCTCAGTCACATGCACCCATAGGGGGCTGACCCGTACGGGTGCTGCAGGTTGTTGGGTGGTTCGGGTCTGTGGAGGGTTGTAGAGACGAGCAGCTGCATTTTAAGGCCAGCACAAGTGTGTCTTGCAGTTCCCTTGTGGCTCGTATGACCACCTTAAAGGGACGTCATGAAAATGGAACGTACCCTTGTCATCGTGTGGAGTGTATCATGACTTTTTGTAAGGATTATGAAAGTTACACACACTTATGAGGTACAGGTGATGCTGTCATACGAGTCCTTACACCACACTTTAGTCCTCTAGACTCAGGAAAAGCACCAGGTGGTAAAGCGACCTCACATAAATAAAAGCCTCAAAGCTGTGTTCACACCAAATGCAATTCACGCATCGGGGGCAGCCAGTTTCAATGTTGAGTCAGTGGTACAGACACGATCTGAAGTCCTGAGGTGCAATTTGAGCCGTGCCGCACAGCCAGAGCTCAAATATCCAAACTTTGGCGAGGTTCAGTTTTCAATTCAATTCAGTTTTATTCTATTGCCCAATATCACAGCCATAGCCAAAGACAGGAACACAGACGATCCAGCTGGAATCAGGAATCTCTCCCGCTCCCCCGTAGAGGAGTGGGAAAGAGGGACAACATGTGATGCATCAAACAGACATCATGAACTGGTAAATGATAAAGAATAGAGAGAATAGCGCATAGAAAGTCTACGTTTTTGCATATCAATATTAAAAGAATCCAAACAGGCTAAGCAGAGGAAATGGGTTTCCCAGGCTTCTATTTTATTCTGGTTTTTATTTTCCCGTTCTCTGGTTCATGCAGGACAGTAAGTCTTCAAGTAAGTCAAAAAATATCTGGAAATGCAGCTCAAGGAAGAGCTCAGCAGCAGTCATCCTCTCCATTCAGTCCTCTGCCAGCAGAGCAGCAGGATGAGTGGGTCAAAGGTCAGAGAAACAGGTCATGAAGCTGCTCGTTCTAGAATTTTCTGGTGTTCTTTCATCCACCTCCTGGAGGCTGAATCCTAAATCGTGAGCTGGGAACCTCGATGGTTTTCCTGCCAAACAGATGCTTTTGCAGAAACTCAAAACCGTGAAGTTTGGGAAAAACAACAACTTATGGAGAGTAGTCTCACTCCAGAGAAAACAGCCGATTTCCACACTCCACAGCTTCGTGTTTTCATTCCAGAAGAATTTATGGCTCCAGGCGTTCAGTTATTAGATGATGCAAAGCAGTCCCCCGGGGGAGGGTGGTGGGGGGTGGGGGGTCAGGTTTTTTATTTCTTTTCCCAGAGGGAAATTTAAAAATGCAGTAAATGACGGGAACTCTAACTTTGGTGAAAAACATGTTCTTCACCCCCAAACTGTGCAACTCTGAGTTTACTGTTACTCAACGGCTGAAAGCTTCAAATAATCAGTCAAAGCTGTGGAATGGTTTCTGTGCAAACATCTGCAGCTGCGCACCTGCAGCCTCTGCAACCTCTGCAGCCTCTGCAGCCTCTGCAGCCTCTGCAGCCTCTGCAGCCCCTGCAGCCCCTGCAGCCTCTGCAGCCCCTGTAGCCTCTGCAGCCTCTGCAGCCCCTGCAGCCCCTGTAGCCTCTGCAGCCCCTGTAGCCCCTGCAGCCCCTGTAGCCTCTGCAGCCCCTGTAGCCCCTGCAGCCCCTGTAGCCGCTGCAGCCCCTGTAGCCTCTGCAGCCCCTGTAGCCCCTGCAGCCCCTGTAGCCTCTGCAGCCCCTGCAGCCTCTGCAGCCCCTGCAGCCCCTGTAGCCTCTGCAGCCCCTGCAGCCCCTGTAGCCTCTGCAGCCCCTGTAGCCTCTGCAGCCCCTGCAGCCCCTGTAGCCTCTGCAGCCCCTGTAGCCCCTGCAGCCTCTGCAGCCTCTGCAGCCCCTGCAGCCTCTGCAGCCCTTGTAGCCTCTGCAGCCTCTGCAGCCCCTGCAGCCCCTGCAGCCCCTGCAGACGAAAAGGAAAAGAAGGCAAAATTAGCAGGTTTCATGCAGAAGGAACTTTGAGAGTCTCTTGTGGATAAAACCCAAATCGCAAAGAAGATCTAATGATTTATAATGTTTAAATAGAAAGAAAATGAAAAAACTTCTGTTTACCAAAATCTCTTATGGAGATAAAATAAAAGTTTCAATTTTTGAAATTTAACACTTTTGCTTACAAAATGAACTCATTTCTGATTTACTGATGCTGCTAATCTGGAATCTGAAAAATCTCCCAAATCCTGTGGATTACAGTTGCTTTTTTGGGAATAACATTTGATATAAAACATTAACGAGAGGAAAAAGTCGGGTAAAAAACCCAAAGGAAGTGCCTGAGACGAAGTCAACAATAGCAGTTACATTAGCGTTCTCCACTTGTCCTCGTCCTCCTCCATCTTCATCCTGAAAAGAACCTCCATTTGGTTTATTGTCTGTTAGCAGCGTGGAGCTGATTAACCCAAATGCATTTGTGATTGTAAATAATTAGCCTGAGCATTCCCACAGCGTTCAGCTGCAGCCCAGATCTTCAGAGACAGACGCTCCACTAACCGCAGCACAGCAGAAACCAGGAAACACTGAGCAGCAAACGTTCCCGGCTCACGCTGAGGTTCTGGATCTCATGGAGACGTCTGCTCTCTGAAGCCTAAAGGACACAGATGAAAAGCAGGGGGACATCTCTCATTTATGCCCCAAAAACGGTTCAAAGAAGGGAAACCCTTCAAGAGTTGACTGTTTTTATGTCAAGGTTGATCTGCTGGAATCTGCCGTGAAGAACGGTTCTGCACACTTCAGCCTGAAGTGTGGAACAAAGCTGCTACAGAGGAGGCAGCAGAACAGGTTCCGGCCTGTCCTGCATTTCCAGGCCTGATGGGAGCCGACATGAAGGAATGTGTCTGCCTGCGAAGCGTGAAACCCTGGAAATGTAATCTGTGTGCCCAAACCGTGACCCGCAGAAGGAGAGAAAGTTTCAAACAGAGGAGAACAGCTGCAGGTGGACCGGCTCCACCAAGGTTCTGTCTCCGTGTTCTTTGTTCTGGGGTCATGACCAGAACCTGAGTGACGTCAGGTTACAAGTCTCTGCTGCGCTCATGTTTGAGGAACTTCTGGTTTCACACACACCTTACATTTAAATGCATAAGAGTTCATGAGCAAACGTGAGTTTTCATCTTTCTGTGAAAACCTAAACTCCTGCAGGACGCTTCTGTGCTTCATACAACTCCATGTAGAAACTAATAAAAATATAGTTATGCCTGAATACATCTGATTTAAATTCTGTTCACATAGAAGGACGCAGGTTTAGACGTCAATAAAAAGCCTGAAGTTCAATGTTCTGTTACGGCAAAAAAGAAATGTTTGAATTCACACAGTGGTTTTTGAAACCTCAATCTGAAGCCCATGAAGACGGACGTCGGTTTCCCCCAGGCCTTAAGGGGTCAGTGAAGCTGAGAGGACAGCCCCCTCCTGAAGGTAAATGAGTCTGCAAATGTAAAAATACAATAACAAAACAAACAAACATGCTTATTATCCCCGAGATAAATACAGGATGTTTATGTGATTCATTTCCACAAAACTTAACTCTGATTTACTGCTTCATTCACTTTTTCCTAAATGTCTTTTATTTTGGAATTTGATGCTTTTTATCATTTAATTCTGAATTTGTATTAAATATATTTTCATGTTTCATGCACTTTACTCCTTTACTTGTTAGAGTTTATCTGAAAGCCTGAAGGTTTTTTCCCCACAGTCTAAACGCTGCTCATAATTCCAGGGATATTTCCTTTTCCTCTCAGCTCTCACTTCCTGTGTGACAGCAGAACAAAGGTGGTTAAAACAAACGCACCAACAGCTGAAGGCGCCTGCAGCCTCTGCGCTCAGAGCGCTGCAGGAGGAACGTCCAGGCGGAGGTCCTCGTGGGAGGTCAGGAATTCAAGCACCTGTGAAATTCCTTGATCAGGACAGGAATCTGTTCTCCTGCAGAGCGGAAAGCCAAATTCTGCAGAGGATTTTATAATGTGCATCTTCAGAAACATCAGCGTGTTCCTGAGGTTTCTGTGAGTGGAGGAGTTTAGCACACAACAGAGGAGTCTGAGCTCCAAAGGACAACGAGGCGCTTTGGATGTTCAGGCCAAGGATTCTGCCCCCCCAGTGTCGTATGTCATGACCTCTGAGGGTAAAACTGGAGGCTTTGAAAAGCCTCAGCTGGGTCTCAAGATCAGACAGGAACCGATCGCTGTAAAGAAGCTCAGCTGGAGACAAACTTCTGACCTTCATGCTCTGAAGTTCATCAGGAACTCCTGAACCGGGAATCTGCAGGCGCCGGCACTTAAAGATCCATTCAGGTCCGTTTCTCAGTGACCACAGACAGAGCCACAGAGTCTGTATTCACTATTTACAAAAATAAAACACTCGTTTAGCTGTCTGCTGCTGTTACTGTTAAACTACTGTTCTTCTTGAAGGAGGGGGTAACGAAAGCATAAGAAGAAAACAGCTTTTTCTGTTTCAAAATATAAAATAGTTCATAACTTTTGAAAGAGGTTTAATGATTTCCTTTCAAATAAAAGACCCCCCGTGCCACAAAGGATCCTCGCACTACAGCAGAGCCAGCTCTCTGTCTGTCTGAAGCGGGTCTCCTGAAGCGGGTCTCCTGAAGCGGGTCTCCTGAAGCGGGTCTCCTAAAGCGGGTCTCCTAAAGCGGGTCTCCTGAGGCGGGTCTCCTGAGGCGGGTCTATTGAAGCGGGTCTTCTAAAGCGGGTCTCCTAAAGCGGGTCTCCTGAGGCGGGTCTATTGAAGCGGGTCTTCTAAAGCGGGTCTCCTAAAGCGGGTCTTTGCCGCTTCCCTGACTTTGTGCCTGGATCCTGACACTGGCTTAGCTTTATAGACTTTTAGCGGCCCGTTGCTTCTGTCTGCCTGTTGGTGACAGGTTGGTAATGTATTGTTTGTCCTGCATCTCAGGCAGTAAATCATAAATATAACCAGATAAAATAAAATCAGAGATAATAAGTGACTTTTACCATAATTTAACTAGAAGACAAATAAAAATCCATGACGTTATTAAAAAGTAGAAAATGTAGAGGTTAAAAAAACAGTGTAAAGTCTCAAATCAACGTCTAAAGTTTGTTTTTGGATTCTGGGAGGAAGGCCACAAGCCTGCATCCGGGCTCCAGATTCTGGCCTAAATCTGGTTGTAATAATCTAGAAGGAAAAGGATTTTTTTGTGGGACTTGGAGACTCAGTCATGATTAAAGTAATTTGAATCAAGTCATAAACAAATGAGGGAGAAGCCTCCAGTTTTCAGTGCTGACAGTAAAGACGTTTAAACATCTCTGGACCCTCTTGAACCCCTCCATTATTTCTGAGTCTTCTCCCTAAAATATATGTTGACAAACAGCAGAGTCTGCAATTAGCAGAGCCCCGCCTCAGGGACGGAGGCCTGACAGAGTTCAGTCCCGACCATTTCAACCATGTAATTACCTCATGAGTGCAGAAAATAGCTCCTGTCTCCTCCTAACAGCTGCAAAAAAAACAAGATCACGCTTCATCTTCTGAGTCACAACAGACAAGAGGAGTGAAAGGACAAAATGCCGCCAGGAAGCAGCGACTCAGTCCTGAAGAGCTGCTTCATCATGATCCTGTCTCATATCTTCAAAACCAAACGTTTGATTCAGATCATTGATATTTTTGAGAAAGCCGACAGACACAGGAGACACGAGTGTTGGGTTTATTGAGGATATTCAGTGGATTTAAAGAGCCACTCTGATGAAAATTGTGTTTTTAACATGTTGTTGCTGCGCTTTTCTGATGGGGGACAAATAGAAAAACATTCAGATGAAATTGTATTTCTTTATTCAAATTGTTATGAATCAGGAGCAGATTTGAAAAAGCTCAGAAAATAGGATGGGCGAAGCCACAAGCTCTCAGCAACGGGGAGGGGAAAGGGGGCGGAGTTAAAGTCCCACCCACAACTAGGAGGTGAATTTTTAATGAACTCCTGCCGCTTTGCAGAAACTATGTCCCAGAAAACGACAGGTTTTAAGATTGTGGCTAAAAACAGCAAACTCATGGCTAAAAGACCTTTGGGAACGCTTTGAAAACAGATCAGAAGGTGATCGCAGTGGGGCGATAAAAGGACAAGACACCAGATCCTCAACATAAGAAAAGAGTAATGCAGACATTCCTGGGTAAACGCTCAAACTGGGAAGAGTAGATTTCAATAAATCAACGGGATTTCTCCAGTGTAAAAGCAGGGTTGTAGCTGCAATCTGTCAATTCAACATGGAGAGAAAATCCTCACAAAAGACTGGAATTCCAGCAGCAAAAATGATGGCGGTAGAAACAGTCGCATGTGCAGCGCTGCCATCTCTGAGCTGTCAGGCTGTAACAGAACCGGTCCCATTGACCAAACCTGATACCAGTTATGACTGTCCCTTCTGTTTCAGAGTTGTGCTTCAGACGTTTCTTCTGTGCACAGTCCACTCCTCCATCCGCCCATCATCAGAGCAGCTGCAGAGTCCACTGCAAAGGTCTGAGCGTCCCACCTTAAAGGTGATGTCACAGGAAACAACACTTCATGAGTTCAGAGCCTTTCTAATGCGTCCTTAAACCTCTACTCTCCACTGCACTGATCTAATGTGCACAATCCGTAAAAACCCTCGTTAACGTTCTACAGTTGGTGTCTGTTTTCTCTTGCAGATTCCTTTTTGATTGATTCTAATAAAAAAGATCTTTAAGTCTATTTGCCTGTGCTGTGTTAATCCCCACATCACAGGAATTATAATCAGTTATACATTTACTACCATGATACGCCTGAGAACTGGTTAGCACGAGCAGGATTTTCTTCTTTAGCAAAGTTCCCGGTCACTTCTTTGCCTGACAGCTTTTCCTGTCTCATGGATTTTTGTCTCTGGTTTTGAATTTCTATTAGTTTTTTTAGGCAGCATTCCACTAAAGTACATAATTTCTCCTGTAATAGAGCAGCTTCTGCATTTTCATTCACTCCAGTTTAAAAAGTTTACAGGAAAAGCTCTGCAATTTTCTTTGAATCAGAAATGAAAGCAGAACGATGTGGTTTAAAGACACTGCTTTAAGGAGTTTTTTTAAATCCTCTTTAAAAATCTCTCCAGCCGTATTTGTTTTGAGTGAAGCTCAGTTTTCCTGAATTCATTCTGTTTTAGTGGAAGACAGAGAAGGGGCGGGGCTTCTCTGCGCCATGACCACATTCTTCTGAAAATATACCTGCTCCAGACTGAAGTGGAGACTCAACAGAAAAGCTGTGTGTTCCTGTGTTTTTTCCTCAAGCTTCCATGTAATTATCAGGTCTGCCCGCCCAGCGTTTGGATGGAGAGGGCGGAGTCAGGACAAAAGAATCATTTGTGTCCAGAGTGATCACAGTGGAGGAACATGTGGACTTCAGTAAAAACATATTAAACATCAAGAAGGTTGTTCTCAAACTGAAACATTTTTGTAACGTGTTTTTTTACAGAGATGACATTTTTTCGGTTCTGATATCTTTCCGTTTGTTTCAGCGTTTTGTTTTGGTTTCATTGTTGGTGTGCTTTTCTTCTGAATGGAAGAGACCCCCCCCCCCCCCCCCCCCCACACACACACAGTCCTTCCATGGTCTCTTAGTTCCTGTTAGCTGGAACATTTACTTTGTTAAAATACTTCAGATAATTTAGTTCTGATTCCTTTTCTAAGGTTTTTGTCTATTTTTTATGAACAATATTTCTTCATATTTTTCTTCTCATTTCCCGACAGGTTTCTGTTAATAGATTGAATTTCTAAGACGACAGCAGGATGAAGGACTTCTGAAAAACAGAAATGTGGTTCATTTTAGAGAGGACGTGACTTGACGACATCATACTGGGCTGAGATGGACAGGATAACAGATAATCTGGATTAACTTCAGTTTTCAGAATTAGAATCAAAATTATTGTGAAGTTTTTTGGGCAAATTTTTCTGAAAACAAAAGCCCATTTTTACGTTAAAAGTCTGACTTCTGTTCGCCTATATCTCAAAACAATCGGTTCTTTGAAAAACACAAAAGCCAAAAACTTTCAGCATCCATAAATCTTGCAGGTTCACAGAAACACACAGGTTTTTGTCTCCTTCCTTTTTCTCCATCTTACAAAGTAAAAGCAATAATCTTGTCTGAAGTATATCTGTGACTTGCTCTGTATTCTTCTACACGGTCCAAAAATCAATTGCAGGTTTGAAGATCTGAAAACTGGCTTTAAATGGAAAAAACTGGAACTGTTTTCCTGCACTTTCATTAAAAAATCTCTAAAGAGAAGAAAGTTGAAATACAGTCTGTGAAAACTGAAAATGCTCATTTAGATTGATCCTAATAAATGATTTATTTCATTGGTTAGCAGCTCTAAACCACAGAAAACCGATGTTTTTGATCCAGAACAGCAAATGAAAGATATTTATATATACTTTTAATCTGTTTAGTTTTGGAGCTTTAATTAAAAACACTTAAAGGTTCTTTAAAAGCTCTGTCTCTGAATTCTTGGTGGAAAGTTTGGCCCAAAGTTCCAGATCCAGGGAAATGCTGTTAAGTTTCCTTCCACGTTTGGAAGTTTGGAGCATCTTTGTCTAAAAGTGAGATTTAAGGACAATAAAGGACCAAATGGACTGAAGCGGTGAAATGAGGGGGAACCCAGTCTGTGGATCCATCTGTGAGGCAGCAGCATCATTTACAAGCTTCTGCCGCCTCCAGCCGCTGCACCAAAGGGGGTCCCATCAAGCACCGCCCCCTCCAGCCCTCACAGGCAGCAGCCAGTCACGAGCGCTGTGGAGGTGGAGCGGGAAACCGACCTTCTGCTGTGACTGCTGGAAGTCAACATTTGAATCTGACCTGCAGACGGAAGAGCAGAAAAGATCTCAAGTCTGAGCAGGTCTCAGCTGCCAGGGACGGAACCGGATCCACAGATGTACTTGGTTTACTTCCAGCTCTGAACAAGTGAATTCAGTCGCCATTTTACAGGATACGAACGCCGCCATGATGGAGCCAGACTTCATTCGTAAGCAGTAATTAGTCCCAGTCATTGTTTCTATGGCGCCCACTCTGACCAATCAGCAGTGAGCTTGCTGGAAGGCCACACCCCTTTCACTTGAATGTGGGCTACACAACATCTGTCAATCAAGGTTTGGAACTGGGGGCTAGCAGGCTCCGCCTACTTTTACTGAGGCATCTGATTGATCAGTTTATAACCTGAACTACAGAAAAATGTCATGAAAAAAGCCAGCAGTTACTTCCTGTTTGGAACGCCAGGAGGGAGGGGTCACTCAGTCCAGTTCTTATGTACAGTCAATGGCCTGATTCAAACTTCTGCAGCGTTTTTGGATGCGAGCACATAACAAAATGAGGACAACGCTGACCTCTGCTGACGAACACGATGCTCTGCAGGAGACAGTCATCCACTTTCAAAAATGCTTAATCTGAAAACATGGAGACGAATTTAAAGATTTTTAAGTGAAAAAAGACCCTGCTTCATAAGGTAAAATAGAGATCTGACCTGTTAGGACTAATCTTCAAATTTTATTTCACCAGAAATCGTTTTAAATGTTTGATTTCTGCAGAAGTTTGTGTTGATGTGACAGCTGAAAAACAAGCAGACTTCAGGTTTCCAGAAGTAAATCTTTATTTAAAGAACACTGAGGAACGCAGCCTGCTCAGAGCAAAGTGAGGATGCTACAAGCCATAAATATGGTTATAAAGAAAACAAAAGTTAAATAAACGGATCAAAAGCAACTTCGAAGAAATTCAGACTGAAGACTAAAATGTTCGCCCCCACACTGACAGAGTTCCTTTTCTGCAAATACTGGATCCAGTTCTCCGACAGCAGCACAGGTTCAGGAGCGGGTCAGAAATGGTTCTGGAGCTGGAACAATCTGAGCGTTTGGACTGTGAGGTGGACGTTCAGCACTTTAACTGCATCACAGCATAAACCAAGAACCACAGGTCCACCACGCCCAGGTTCTTCAAGCAAAAGATGAGATAAACATTCAAAATGCCTTTATTCTGGAATAAAAAACGAACGTTGAAGGAGCTGAACGTCTGCAGAGCTGCAGATTTCATGGTGAGACTGAAGATCCTCCATGGAGGATGTTGCTGAAACTGCAGCGTCCACAGACTGGAGAACAGGTCAGCTCCATCAGGAGAACCTAAAAGCAGCTTTTTAGGGCTGGAACGACTCGATATTTGTGATTCATGGTTACATCCCTGCAGCTTTAAGTGACGTCTGCAGGAACCAGTCAGGAACTTTCAGGTTAAAAATGCAAAATAAAAGAAACTGAAAGAGTAAACGTCACAAATAAAATCCACGAGAGTTTTTACACCAAAGAACATTTTTCAAAAACGATGCATAGAACGAACAGCAAACGCTGAGGAGCTCTGCTTCCATCCGCTTCCACGAGGGAAAACCGGAGCGTTTGCTGTTCCTGGGGGGAGAGTCTGAGCACTCCGACAGGAGAGGGGAGGTGGGACGAGTAGGGAGGTGTGTGTGGACTCCTTCCACTGAACGCTGGCTCTGCTGAATCCATGGCGCCCTCATCAGACGCTTCGCCCCTCTAAGTGTCCTCCTCCTCCTCCTGGCGGTTTCCCACCACCCTCTTCCTCAGAGGTTCGTCAGCGTAACTCTGCTTCATCTGCCCCTCAGAAGAGCCTGCCCTTCTTCTCCAGGCCTCGTCCTCTTCGTCGTCCTCATCATCTTCCTCTCCATCTGCCTCCTGACCTTCGTCCTGTAGAGGGATCATCGGGATACTCCGATACTCTGCAGAACGACAGACAGACATGAGCCGGCGTTCCTGAGTCACGGTGGCTTCAGTGCGTTTGAAACTCACTCTGATGGTAATCAGAGGAAAACCGTCTGGAGGGGAAGACGAAGTCTGCGATGAAGACCAGTAACTGGAGAGGAAACACATTTTAGAAGGTTTTTCAAGATCATCTGGTTCTCAAGAACCGGAATGTGACTCACCAGGCCCAAAGCCAGGCCCAAGAACAGGGTGACCAAACCGAAGATCACATAGGAGCCCCACACGGGGATGCCCAGGCTGTCCGTCATGTAGTTATGGCAACGCTGCAACAACAAACAGAAGGTTCACTAACCACACCGTCTCCATCCTCAGGATCCACTCACACCACTTCCTGTTCTGACTCCACCTTCTGCACTGAAACCATTTCACTGGATTTGGTTAAACATGGAAACAGAAGTTCGTTTATTTAAGTAGAAATAAAAATTCCATTTATATTACATATCAGCAGGAAGTCAAAAAAGAGTAAACATTAAAAGATTGAAAACACTGATGGTAAAAATCTGTTTCCTACTATTTGAAACTGTTTAAATACACTCAAGAAAATGAATCATGTCAGAAAAGACACTGAAGAGGCTTAAACGTCACAGAAACAAGAATCCAAAATCAATATTATTTGAAAACATTGACAATTTTTACTTGTTTTAGGTTAAAGCATATTTTCAAGATTTTTTAAATTAAATGTAATGTAAAAACTAAATAAAACCAAATTTTGCCAACCTTTTTTTTAATATCTAAATATCAGTTCCAAAACTGCAGGAGAACGGGAGATCAGACAGAACACACTCTATCAGGGAAGGAAGTATGGCAAGCCAAGAAGATTAAAAATCACCAGGGTTAGGCCAACAAGAGGGCTGCACTTCTCAAAGGGGAAATGATTAACAACATTTGAGGCTTTTTTGTTTTATTAAACCTGTGCATGCAGACATGGAACAAATGTTCTGCTGTCGGTCTGAAGGAGGACATGTCCAGGTCATTTCAGTGTCACTCAGCCCATTCAAGCTAACAATCAAATCATATTTATAAGATACATAGGTTAGTTTAAAAAGGAAAATTCAGTTTTCTGAGGTAATGTGAAAACAACGATGTTTTAGAGGTGGACTGTGGCGCAGATTAGATATAATTAAATTAAATGATTTTTATAAACATTTGTTTCTATGGGCAGGATATGTCATGTTCAATAACCCTTAAAACCATTTAAAAAAACTCTAAAATTACACCTTAATAATCATCTGCATAAATTCATACTAGCTTAATTAAAAAATAAAATTAAAAAATCACAAGTATGAAAACAGCATGAACCCTGTTAGTTTGCCACCTGATTACCAAATTATATATGAATTATATAATTTGATTTTATGACTTATTTTCTTAGCAGATTATTTAAAAGTTTTGCTGCAACATTTATTTCTTTTACAGGGAGTGTTTAATTTTTTTAAACAATACATTTCCGCTTTACTCAATAAAATGACTGAATATAAGAAAACATTTGATATTCATTAAAACATTTTATTCTGCCAAAATCATTAGTTTTAATGCACTTTAATGTTTTCCCTTTTGACTCACCCGGATGAACATGGAGAGTTTAAACAAAGCAGACATCAAGTTCATCCTGCAGAAAGAAGAAGTTATCAGAGTTAGGTGTCCATCTGAAGTTTCTCACCAACAAAACAGGCATTAAAAAACAGCTCTTGAGACACTTTTCTGTAGATGAACTCACAGAAATGAAGAAGGACCAAACCACGAGGAGATCGGCTCTAAAGTTTTCCATTTTTGTTCATCAACGAAGCTGAGGAAGTCTTCTTTGGTTCGAGGGCCCTGGTACCTCCGGAAGATGCCGTCCTTACAACTGAAACGACCCGAGGTTTTATCGTAAATGATGAGGAAAGATGCATCCAAACCACAGTCAGAATATTAAAAAAACGTTCAAATTGTAAAGCTTAAATCTAGCCGCTGCTATGATTGTCACACGGTTGTAGTTCTTGTTAGCAACAAAAACACAAAACGGGAAGTGATGAAAACACCAAAGAACTTACTGATAAATGGTGGGGAGTGAAGTTATGATGAATCTGCCGCTCAGACCTGTCAGAAGAAAAACGCCTTGTTACTTCCTACATTCCTCTTGATGAGCTTCACTGCCAACTAACCTGGAAAAACTCCATCAACTGGAGCAACAGAAACGTTTTGAGCTTTACTTTGAAATCTTCAGGTTCACGGGTTTGCTTGCGTCCCGTTTTACATTTTTCTTTGAGTAAATGACCCAAAAGATGCAGAGAGGATCGATTCAGTTTAATAGCAAAGAAAAAAAACTAACATTTCTGTCAAACAATTTTTACAGGAAGTTAAAGACTTTGATTTGGTTGATATAATCAAGAATGTATTCTAGAAACTTAATAATCTCAGTAACTTTTTACATGTGTTGCAGCATCAGTTTCATTCCAGTCTGCAAGTTGTAGGGAAAATTCAGAGGAAAATTTTCTGCTGCGACGGTTTATGACAACAGTTTCCATCTCAGTTTCAATCTCAAGAATTTACAGATCTTTTAACTTAACATACAGATATGATTTTTACATTAAATTCTCCAGAGAAAAGCATACAGAATGAGATAAAATAAACAGAGTGAAATGTATTCATAAAAACTGAACTCTGGTCCGTAAATGAAATGTGTATCTGTTCATATTTAGAACAAAACTGCCTCCTGTTTCGTGTCTGATTCTGAGCTCATTAAGGTGAGTGGAATGACCCATCCTTTTCATGTGAGATCAGAGGATTCTGGTTCAGGTTCTGGAAGGATCCAAAAACTTTAGAAAACTTTTTGACTCAAATTCAGCATTTGGTTTTAGAGGAAATAAACGATTCATTTTTACTAGAGCTTTATGTTTAAAGTCACAATTTCCTTCCAGATTTAGAAGGTCTGTATGTTTTCTAGATTGGCTCAGATTATTTTTAAGGGGAAACTGGGGATTTTATTTTGTAAAGTGGGTCACAGAGCATCCGTTTGATGCCCACTTCCTGCTGGGATCTTCCGGGTGTCCCGCGTGCAGGTTTCAGCATAGACCCACCTGGCTGCTCCGTCACGTCCACCTTGGCCACGTTGATGCCCATGTCGTCCCCCCAGTCCGCAAAATCCTTCCACACCGGCTGCAGCTGCTGGCACGCCGGGCACCACGGAGCGTAACTGCGGGACGACAGCGAACAACCCGGGCTGGCATTAAACCGCGAACCCGAAAAACTCAAACCTCCAGCTCCTTAGAGGAGGATCTGTCCTCCAGGAAGGACGTTTGAGAACTTTCTACAGTTAAGTGAAGAGAAATCCTGCGCCGCTTCAGACAAACAGACTCCGTGCAGAGTTAGCAACGAGCGTTAGCGGGACACTCACAATTCAATCATCCACTCTCCCGCCAGGATTTTGTCCCAGTTCGCGTCCGTCACCTCCTTCAAACTGTCCGGTTTGGGCCAAACTGGCGACGCCGCAGCAAACAGGCCGAGAAGGACGAGCCAAAGCCCGGGTCCGAGCTTCTGAGAGCAGGAGGACATCATGCTGCTACATGCAGCTAGCAATCGCGCCATGTCCACTTCCGGTTTGCGTGCTTACGTCAGTTGCCCGGACGTTACCCGTCATCTTCTAACAGTAATTATTTTAAACACAGGAAAATACATTTCTATTCATTGAGCTTTTTATTTTTAAAGTTTCATTTATTAGAAACGGAATGAGTGACGTTCATAAATGCCTTCCGTGCGCGCGAGCACATGAACGTCTCGTGGAACACGCATGCGCAAAATCTGTGCGTTTTGTAGTTTTTATAGAAATTATTTATGAGAGCAAAGGCTCATGATTACCAACGATTTCATGTCTGAAAACAAAATAATCTAATGATTATCCCTGAAGTTTAATCAAAAGCAAGAATTTAAAAAGAATGTATTTATAATCTTCACAGATGTCTGTTTGTTGATTAAAAAACTTCCAATTTAACACAAAACAAGCAGAAACAAGAATTCACATTTTGTGTTTTCAGCTGAAATTAACATTTTGTTTGATTAAAAACAAGGTAGCTAAAACATTTCCACCTTGACCCCATTTTTCTTTGGAAATAACATGATAATGTTATAAACTGGATCACTTCTGTTTACTGGATAAACATCTTCACTCTGACAATCCTCGGAGATTGACGTAAAGATATCTTAGTATTTATCTAAGTTAAATTGTCCGTTTCCTCCCTTTTATTAAAAAAATGTAAATGGTAATTTTTTCAAACATTAGTTTTTTCACCAACAGGTGGTGCTATTGTTTGTAACCTGAAGAAAACCAGCGGAAGCCAAAGATACATGTTATTTGTAGTTTTTGAGACCTTTCCTTATGAAAAGTTTGATTTCTGCAAAAGAGTGAGATAATAACAAATATAAATGTGAACTAAATTAATAAATTCGTACAGAACTCCATTAAAGCTTATCTTCTCAGATATTTTTTGTCCAGGAACCTGCAGGCAGAAGGAGCAGCACAAGCTCACGCAGACACGCACTAAAAATACCTCTGGATGGCATCCTCCGGCAGCTCTGCTCCACTTGCAACACCAAGTGAGTCTCAGCATTTATGCTCCTCTCTGCTTTAACTTTGTGTGATGGAGAGTAAAATGAGTGCTGTGCTGGAGGGGTCGTTTTGACCCGGATTCCCTGCAAAATGACACAGAAGAGGCTTTATCAGGAGAAGTTTCAGGTCATGGTGGTTAAATAACAAAACCCTCCTTATGGTACATTTTATGCTTTTAATTTAACAGCTCACTGACAGCCATTTGATAATTTGTTTCCACGGCAACATCTACTTCACCTGTTTATTTTTCACTCTAACGTTTTGCTTTTATGTTTGCGAGTTTGAAGAGTTCATCTCTAATTTAAATTAACAGTCAGAATGTGGTGTTTAGAGCTGTGTTTTTTAATCCTTTGTTTCAGTTCTTTCTGCCCATCATCCTTTCATGTTTTTATGTGTGAATTTTTATATGGAAACAATTAATGAAGATTCAGTTTAAAATAAATGTACGAATGTCGGATTCATAGCAGAGACTGGATTTTAGCGCTGCGTCGGTCTAAAATACCTGCACGTTTGTTACTCTGCTCTTTGAAGGATTTGACTCCAGCAGACGTGGTGCAGCTCCTAACGCAAATTTGAGGCCACAACCGTCTGATGTTTGGCAATGAAGCAGATTTTAGTTGTTACGTTTATTATATGAAGTTAGTCAGCAGGTGAGAAAAAAAAAGATTTATCAAATGAAACAATAAAAATGATGGGAGAGAATATAAGAAACATCAAAACATCAAAAACAAAACCAATCTTTATTTGTATAGCACTTTTCATATGAACCCTAACACAAAGTGTTTTACACTAAAATAAAACAAGCACGACCCCCCCAACACACACACACAATCCTCCCAACCCCTTTCACAACTCCCACCCCCTGAACTGAAGGAAAACATTGGAAAACAGGCTGAACACGGAGAAAGTCGGTTGGTGGACACGATTATAGTTGGGACCTCTTCCTCTGTGGACAACTAAAAGCTTCCCAACTAAAACTGATGAAGGTTTGACAAAGAATGACGGAACTGCAAGGTGCTTTAGAAACTGAGCAGGTAAATAACAACAAACAACAGCTGTGATGACGGCAAATCAAAACCAGGTATGAAGAACAAGTAGAACTTTGACAGAAAACACACAAATTCAACCGAAACATCAACATTTTAAAGTGTTGTTTCTAAAGTTTGTATAATTTGTACTAAAACAGAATTTCCCATTCTAAAGGTTGTAAAAACAGAACATTTTAGCGCTGACAGGTTGATTTTATAAGATGTTTTTTAGCAAACAAAATCTTCTCTTTATCTTTATTTACTGATCAATTGAAAAACAAGTCAGAAAAATAATGATATGAATTCCTAAACAGTTAAATAAGCCATCATTTCTTTAGACTATTCTAAAAATGAACGGATGTGACTTTTGGGTGGCGCTCTCCATCTGCAGTGAGCCTCAGACCTGAGCTGCTACGGACAGTGAGGTAAAGGACATTTCTGTGGAAACGTGGCTTCTGTTTGCTCAGAGGACTGAAGGACTCAAACCTCCGGCTGCCCGCTGCTCTGCTGTTCTTCACTCAGGTCTGACAGCAGATAGATTCTACTCTATCCGGTTTCCAGAACGATGACAGTGAAATGGCAGAGCGTGGGAGTGAGGCGCTGCTGCAGCACAAACAGCAGCTTTCAGCCTCTCAGGTGGAGGAGGCTCACAGCATGAGACCTACGTCATGCTTCACCCAGATTTATCCTTTTATATCTAACGCTATGAGATCTGCAGTAACATTTAGAGAAAATGAGGCGTTTTAGGGATGATGAAGTCTCTTAGCACTCTGGAAAGGCGCCTGGTGCTTCGCCCACCATGCAGATGACAACGCGGCTGCAGCCGGAGAACAGACTGACCGCTCTTTAACATCTCCTGGTTCCCTGAGAGGATGTGCAACCAACACTAAGGATAAGGCTGAAGGAACATCTGACCAAGCTAAAAGGATTTTAAAAAGCATGTTTTTGTGAAAACAAAAAGATTCTGAAGAAAAACCTTAAAACGGTTTAAAGATTAATTTTAGGAAATATTTCTGCAAACGTTTGTCGTCTCAAATTTGTAAAAAAAAAAACATGACTCAGAACAACCTTCGACCTTAGCGTAGGTCGCCATCTACAGTTAAAATATGGAATTCCATCAGGACTATTTTTAGTTCTTTTTCCAACTGTTCCTTCGGTTTTTCCATCAGTTTAATCCCAAACAGCGATCACTGAAATCTACAAGAATCCTAGACTCCTGCAGGAAAATGAGAGAAAACGCGAGAGGATTTTATCCACTAATTTAAAATGTTTATTCCTCTGCTCCACATTCCTATCTTAGTTAAAAAAAAAACAACACAAACAGCAGTTTTATTTTTAAAAACCGTCATAGGCGTCAAACCATCAACCTCCGGTCTGCTGAAGCAGCTGCTCATCACTTATTTTCTGCGTCATTTTACAAGAAAATATGATTCAACCAGTTTCCATTTCAAGATGTGATTTTTGATGTTAGAATGAAAAATGGAAATGTTCCTGACGTGGCTGAGCATCAAAACAAGTAAACAAACTCATTTTCAAATTCCCTAAAAAAGGGAAAATGTTAAAGGAGGATGACTGCAGTTCCACAGTTTCACTGGAGTGAATCAGAAAATGAAAAAGCTTTTCCAAACGCTCATGTCCTCCCACAGATCTTCTCTGAGCTCACAGCCACTGATCCTCAAAATGAGTTTACATGTCCTCCATCACAAATGGCAACACAGGTTTGTGTTGAAACACACAAAACAGAGACAGACAAGAAGATTTTCAGCATAAACGTGATGCTGGTACATATATGTACATGGTCTCAGACTAAAAGAGCTTTCGTTGGCCAGGAGTCTGCTGAAAGTATGCTGACTGACTCACATCTATGTTCTGCAGACTCAAACCGTCGGAGGTCATCTTTATCATCCACAGGTCATCACTTCAATGGCAGCCTGCTGACCTGCTGCCACTCAGAAACAGATCATTTAACTGATGAGGATCATGAAATCCCATGAGCTGCTTCCAGGTCAGGAAAACAAAGCTCCTTCATTGTGAGGGCTGCTAAAAGAAAGGTCAGGTCCTCAAAAACGTTGATGCTGACGGTCCCTTCATCTGTTGGGATGAACTTTGTTCAGGAATGGATGCTGGAGGAGCTAAAGGAGCAGAAACTGGAACACCACGAGGAGAGTCTAACAAAGCAAACGTCACATTTATGAACGGACTCAAGAGTGTCATCAGAAAAAAAGATAATGTAAAGATATTTTTCATTAACAAGTCTCATCATCACTAACAGGACAGGAAGCAGATGACCCCCCCACAATCACCATCATCAAGTTTGGAGTCTGATGACTGGAAGGTTGTAAGAAGGACCACTGAGGGTGGAAGCTCCCTGTGATCCTGCCTGTAAACAAAAACTTTATTTAGATATTTTTAGCAGAAATGTTAACAGTGAGTTTCTGCCGTTTTCCTCTGACAAGAAACCTCTGCATGTTTCAGTGAAGCTGAATCTCCTCATTCAAGCTGCTCTCCGACTAAAGACACGAACGCCGGCGTGGCAGCACCTACCATTAACACTCACACCTGCTCCACTGTGGCTCTGAGGGAAAAAGGTGACAAACATCACATCTGTAAAGCATCTCATTTACTGCTGAAGGTGTGACTTCTGCAGAGGTTCTCCATCAATGAAAAGGTTTTCAGTAGAAAACCAGGCTAAAGATCATCTGTTGTTTATGTTCCAAATATCATGCTTTTACTCATTTGTGTTCAAGTGAAAGCAAAAATGGAGTAAAAAAAACAGGAAAATGAAAGAATGTATTTTAGTCCTCTAGAATCATGGTAGTAATAAAAAAAATCTCTTAATTTGATGCTTCAGAAGAAAAACTGAACAGGAAGTTCTGCTTCATCCACAGTGACCCACTCTGTAGAGAAGTTCAGAGATCTCCACTTCATGCAATAAATCCAACAGTGGATGACTTTTCAACTCTGACCGGGAGAAAGAGGAGAAGATGTAGAATTCAGATGCATGCAGACGCATGCGGAACGCAGACGCATTCAGAATGCAGACACATGTAGAACCTGGATGCAAATGAAACAGGGCCACATGGAACGCAGACGCATGCAGAACGCAGACGCATGCAGAATGCAGCCACGTCACATGGAATCTGGATACATGTGGAACACAGACACACATGAAACCCAAACATGTTTAGAACGCAAACACATGCGAAACGCAAAGATGTGGAATCCAGACGCATGTGAAACCTGAACACACGAGGAACATTTCAGTTCTTGTTCTCGTTTGCATGAAGGCCCGCTGAGAATCAAACGGATGCAACTTTTCCACAGGAGATGAAGGTCTGGAGGAACCTCCACCTCCTCTGAATCTGATCTTCAGAGCAGGTAGAGGTTCTTCCAGAGTCACACACAGCTGTGGACCTTCAGCAATGTTCCAGTCAGAAAAGGACGGGTTCTGTGTGGACGTCCAGCTGTGGAACTTCCTGCCTGGTTCTCTAACCTCAATGTATTTTCATGTCACATCTCTTCCATGCTGCATTGTTTTCTTCAAACCAGGGGTTTTGAACTCCAGACCTTGAGGGCTAACGTTCTGTCGCTTGTTCATAAATCCTGCCTTACCTGCTGCTGAACACCTGAAACAAGTGTGTTTTACCATTACAGCTTCATGTCAGACTCTGAAGGCCCAGCGTTTAACACCTGAAGCTGAAACTGACGATGTCTGAGACAAACTGCATTTCCCAGAAGTCCCAAAACATGCTGAACGCTATGAGCATGTCCTTTAGTTTTTTGAGAGTCCATCACTGACAAACTCGTCTTTGTGAACTGTTTTGACTTGAGATGGCGTCTTTTGCGTATCCGGAATCTGGTTTGAATTTGTCCTTTAAGGAAAAGATTTGAATTTCTTTTATTTTTGGCCGCCACACTGTCCCTGATTTTAATTGGCTGTTGTTCTGTAATGGGCGGAGCCTCTAATTCTGCTGAAAATGTTGATTATTTTCAGTTTGACTTTTTGCTTTTACATTTTGAACTGAAACATATTTTCTTTTATGTGCAACAAATTCAAACTTTAAAGAGATCAAAGTTTGTTCAACTTGATGAACTGAATTCACAATTGAAAAGTTGAAAACTTGAGTTTTCTTGAACATGAACCTGCTTGGCCCTACATCACAGTATTGAGCTCAAACAGAGGTGGGCGGCCGGAGAATGGGCCTCGGCTGAGGGGTTTCTCGGTTCCTGCTTCAGACAAAGATCATCTCAGGAGCCGCATCTCTTCGTTCGTGGGAGTACGTGTGAGTGACGTGATGGTGACTCAGTCAGAGATGATGCTCCTTCAGGACTCTCAGGGAGTCGCAGATCGAGAATGATCTTCAGAAGCTGTGGGAGGACAGAAGCCTGAACAGAAAAAGGTAGGAAGCCTTCAGTTTCATTCACAGACAGACGCCCACAGAGACTGGATGAAGCCGCTAAAACACGTTTACGTCATGAACTTCCTGCCTGCGGCAGAGTTTCCTGTAAAAATTGATCCTTCAAACACATGCTGCTCTGAGATGAGACGTAACGGTCATGTCAGAGATGATGTGGAGATGGACGGAACCTGAAGGAGGAAGCTGGCAGCCGCCTGAAGTTCTTCTGCGTTGGAAGATCTGGAGGCTTCCAACCTTCTCTCTTCTTCATCATCTTAAAAACCCCAGTGGCTTCCTGACTTCACCTTCAACCGGAGGTAACGCATTTCCTATGGGTGACATCACACCTCGATTTATACGGTCTGTGGCCGCTGGGTACATTCCTGTGACCCCGTGACCTCGAACGGGACAAAAGCAGGTTTAGAAGCTGGATGGATGGACTCTCTAGTGGTCATTCAGGGAAGTGCAAGTTTCAGGATTTAAAAAAAAAGTTTAAAAACAAAGTCCAAAACTGTAACCATGGCAACAAGAAAGAAAACATAATAACAGTAAAAAATGAAAAAGACAAACAGCAGGAATCAATGATAGATGTAAAAATGTTTAGAAACTTCTGTGTCTTTAAGTTGATTTGAATTATAAATTCAAGAAAAATAGATTATAATAATAGATTTTCTCATGAAAATGTGTTTTAGTGCCTTTAAATGAATAAAACATCATCTTGTAGTATCTACTTTCCAATCAGAACCTTCTCAACACAAACCAAATGATCCAGATGTTCAGGGTGGAGGGCCTGCCTGCAGCTCCGCCTTCGCTTGTTTAAACTGCAGAGTTCTGATGGGGAGGAGCTGATCAATACAGATGTCCTCCTTCTGGCCTCCTCCTCCTCCTCTTCCTCCTCCTGTGCCTTTGGGGCTTTTAAACAAAGAGATGGACTGGGTGTGACCAACCTCAAATTATGGGATGTCAGAGAGGAAACGCTGCCTGTGATCCATAGCGTTTTTCCTTGACCTCTCTGGAGGCTCATGGGATTGTTGGTAAGGTCAAGGAGAATGTGACCACATGGTGACACCGCAGATGTTCAAGATGTTCAATAAGAAGAAGAGCCTCCGTGCTCACATTCCCACTTTCTTCTGATGAAGTTCCTCCGTCACTTTTCATACATTCAGTTTTTCTTGTCATTTTAAAAAACCTTGTAGAAGAGCTGGAAGCTTCACCTGCAGATGTAGGAGCAGCTCCTCCTTGTGATCTTCTCTCCACAAACGTGAGGTAACTGAAGCAGTCCTCCTGTGGATCTCGCTGTACTATTGGATTTGGGCGTTCCTTTGGGTGGTGTTGGTAGGTGGAGATGAATGAAGGAATTAAGTTTGTACATGAAGCAGAACTCCATCCATCCATCCTCATTTCCTCCACATTTGTGGGTTTTTCAGAGAATTAAGGTCCAGGAGGAGAAGAAGGAATCCTCAGTTCAGCACGTGGCGACCTTTCAGTGCTCACATGCTCCTTGGGCAACCCAACACATGCAGACACCATGCTGCTGAAGCTTCTGAAACTCCAGCACTTCTCACAAGAACTGCTGGAGGCGTCTCTTTTTCATTTGACAACAGGTCAGTGAAGCCAAACCAGATGCCCTCAGACATGCAGCTTCTTCTGGTTTCTGCAGGAATGTTTGCAGAGGCAGAAAAAGAGAAGATGCAAACAATCGAGCCTTGGGGATGTTTGGTTTTTATCACATCAGAACAGTTGGAGGATGAGCTCTGAGCCGGAACAAACAAACCCATTTATGACTTTCTTTATCTTAATGATTTCAGAAAGAACGACAGTTTGAGGCTCTCAGGTTCTGCAGACGCTGTTTGCCTCTCCTCTGCCTAACATGAAACCACATTTTGACCTGAAAACTCTCTGGTTTGGATTTCCTGTCACAGGTCTCTGCTGCATATTGATTTGTCCGTTTCTCCCTGAACGTCTCATTTGCAAACATCGCATGAGAAAATGCATTTTCTGGTCACTTTGAGGAGCTGCAGATGGCTCTGCATCCATAAACATGAAGCCGCTGAAATGTCAGGAAGTCAGAGAGCGACTCCGCCCCCCCGCTGTGTCCTTTCAGAATATTCCCAGCAGACAGGAAGGTGAAACGTGAGCATTCAGGAGCCCCTGTTCAAACTCGTCACAGAGAAGTCGGGTCAGTTCTTAACTTTAGCCTTTAAGTCATTGAAGATTTTAAATTTTTTAATAGAAGACGGTTAATGAAGTTTGTCTCCTGACCCTTCGAGGCCTCGTCAGCATCAGGTTCGCTAACAGTTCATGTTCAGGAAATCAGCAAAGAATCTGGAGTCTTTGGACAAGAGGAACCAAATGATCAGAAGTGTCTAGCAGGAGTTCCCAGATCCAGGCCTCGAGGGCTGGTGTCCTACGTGCTTTCCAACCAACCTGCCATTGAAGCTCCTTATTGGTTAAACACCAGATCCAGGTAATCAGCTGCAGACAATGCAGGGTCTCTGGAAAACCAGCAGGAGGCCGGCCCTCGAGGCCTAGATTTGGACACCGCTGGATTAAAGGAACACTGATGCTGAACGTGATGGAAGAGATGCTTCTGACTGCTGCGTCTGACAGGAACGTCTGGATCATCACCAGAACGGTTAGGCAGGATTTGTTGAGGATCTTTCTGGAAGGACTCCGTCCCCAAACATCTGGACTTCTTGTGCAGGATAATTTTATTGGTTTATGAAGCTTTGGGTTCTGCAGAACCATGATGCTGATGAAAACCTTTTATTTTGAACAATACTTTTAAAGGAAAGACAGGACTCAACAGGTTACATTTCTATGAAATAGAATAAGATGTTTTTAGAAAATAAACCTTTAATAACATTGTTTTTTCCTGAAAAGATCTGCCCTTACAACAAGGAAAAAAGCCTTTGAAAGTTGTAATCTCAATCAATTGTGCCAAATATACATGAAGCTTCTTTTGAAATCATGAAGAACTTTTTCTGCATCAGAAGTAGCAGAGGATCTGGTTTGTACTAAAGTTTTATAATAACTGTTCACTGCTCCCTAAATGGATGTTGCTTCGCTGTGAGTCAAGGAATTCTGCAGGTTTTCCTTCAAACAGCGTGGGGGTGTTGTTTCCGGCAGCAGGACATGGCGGTCTCTGAGAAGATGCAGTTCAGGTTGAATTCTTTCAGGTTTTCTGTGTGACGTGGAGCAGAAAGCTGCAGCGGAGCTGCGACGGTTACACAGAAAACAATATCATTAAGCTGCAGGCGTCAGCCAGCTCGCAGCCCAAAATAACTACAGGCTGTTTGAGTCAACATGGAATTTACTGTAATCCAGAAATGTGTTCAGATGGATCAGGGCACCTTTTGTTGGGATTTTATCTTAAATCTTAAAGAAAAACGATCAAGAGCTATTAAAAGACACAAAGAAAATGAATCAAAAGTTTAGAAAAAGTTTTTCAGGTTATGTTCAGCAATGATCCAGTCACATGATCAAATTCTGCTTTAGGAAATATGTAAATGTAATCAGAGAAGAGCCTTATCGACCAACCACACGCTTTCCTCTGAATGAACGCCTCTACGCCTCTACTCCTGTTTGTTTTCAGGCTGTTTTTCTGTCATTTTTCCGACTGTTTGAGACTGCTGTTCAGGCTGTTTATCTATCTGTTTCCCAACCGTTTGAGACTGCTGTTCAGGCTGTTTTCACACTGCTGTTCAGGCTTTTTTCAGGCTGTTTTCACACTGCTGTTCAGGCTTTTTTCAGGCT
>BSAI01000115.1:13750153-13773975 GCA_036245035.1 Adrianichthys oophorus | reverse complement strand
CTGTTTATCTATCTGTTTCCCCACCGTTTGAGACTGCTGTTCAGGCTTTTTTCAGGCTGTTTTCACACTGCTGTTCAGGCTGTTTGTCTATCTGTTTCCCAACCGTTTGAGACTGTTTTCAGGCTGTTGTTCAAACCACCGTCTGTCTGTTTTCAAGCTATTTTCGGGCTGTTTTCAGCTGAACTGAGACGCTTTAGAAAAAGGTCACTTAAAGCAGCATCTTATAGAGCTATCTAATAGACTCCAGTGGAACCTCTCTGAATGTTATCATAACATAGTTTTTAATACGTTTTAAATCAGATGAATCAGATGTCCCCTGTTCTAATGAAGTCATTACGAAAGAAACGTTGACATAAAATATTATATTTTTGTTCACTTAAATCCAGATCTAACTAATCGGTGAAAGCATACATCATTTTCATGAAAATAAATATATTTATTTATTTATGAATTGCTACCAAAAACACTGAATTTACCAAAGTTCTCAAGACTTTAAAGAAAAGATGACCAACATGAAATCCCATTTTTTAAAATATTGTCTGAAAATGTTGGTGTTGAAACAGCATAAGGAGATGGTGATGGGCTTGAAGGGACAAATACGGATTTACATGTAGTTTCTTCCATTTGAATTTTATTATTATAACCCAATATCAACAACAACCACAGCCATGTCAACGGGCTTCACGTCGGTATTCATACAAAAAAAACAAAGTCAGTCATAAAATACAAACAATAGCTGGTTACTAAACTAAACTGAACAGACTAAACGCCTTCAGACCCTCCTTCTTGGTGAGGAAGAACTCTAAAAAAACCCTATTTTTGGAGAAAAAATAAGAAACTTCAGGGATATTCACATGAACGAGGGATCCTCTACCAGGACGCACAGGCGATGTGCTGGAACTGTTAAAGAAGAATTCGTTTATCTAACTCTACAGCTACATGTTTGACTAATTAATGCATGAATGATGAATTCAAACACATTCACGGTAAGTTACATGTAATATGGCACAGATAGCGGATGGTAATAATAATAATAATAATAGAGAATCTGCAGTTTTAGCATGTCATAATTAATATATTATTAATCTAATCTAAAACCACTGAGCAGAGGGAATATGCCGCCATGGCCTGTCCAAAGAGGAATGTTTTCAGTCTAACTTTGAATGTAGAAACTGTGTCGGCCTCTCTTACATGAGCTGGGAGTTTATTCCATAAAACAGGAGCTTGGTGGATAAAGGCTCCACCTCCAACTGTACTTTTAGAGATTCTAGGAACCACAAGCAGTCCTGCATTTTGTGAGTGAAGTGTTCTGTTTGGTTGGTAAGGCTCTATGAGATCTTTAATATAGGATGGGGTCATACCATTCAAGGCCTTATAGATCAGCAGGAGGATTTTGAACTTGATTCTAGATTGAACTGGGAGCCAGTGAAGAGAAGCTAACACAGGAGTAATGTGTTCTCTTCTGCTGGTTCCTGCTAACAATCTAGCTGCTGCATTTTGAACAAGCTGAAGTAATTCATGTGTAATTCTTGATTTGTAACTCATACAATACATTCTGTGCATAACTGTGTGTACTTGTAATTGTGTAATCACATGTGCAAAAATGACTAAATACGATTTAAACACACGCACATTTTATAGCAGCTTCTAACTAGACTATAACTACTTATTATGATTAATCATAATCCTTCTTTCAGGTTTTTATTCAAACGTTTGTCTGAAGTCACCAAACTGCCCTGAGCTCCTGACTGAAGTCTGTTCGTCCAGATCAGCCAATAGGAGGGCGGTCTGAGCGGGAGTCGCTGCTGATTGGTGCGCGGTGGCTCCGCCCCTCTTCTGGGCCTCCTCCTCTCCTCTCCTCTCCTCTCCGCTCCGCTCCGCTCCGCTCCTCTCCGGTCTCCTGTCTTCAAGGTTGCGCTGGCAGGAGCAGCAGCAGGACGCGCCGCCGCTGGACCCGCCCGGACCGCCGCAGTCATGGATGAGATGGAGGAGGAGCTGAAGTGTCCGGTGTGCGGCTCGTTCTACCGGGAGCCCATCATCCTGCCGTGCTCGCACAACATCTGCCTGGCGTGCGCGCGGAACATCCTCGTGCAGACCCCCGAGGCGGAGTCCCCGCAGAGCAGCCGAGCCTCCGGTTCCGCCGACTACGACTATCTGGACCTGGATAAGATGAGTCTGTACAGCGAGGCGGACAGCGGCTACGGCTCGTACGGGGGCTTCGTGAGCGCGCCCACCACCCCCTGCCAGAAATCCCCCAACGGGGTCCGGGTGTTCCCCCCGGCCGTCCCGCAGCCCACCCCGCAGCAGCACCTCCTCCACCCGCCGGGCTGCTTCCCGCCGATTCCCCGGAACTCCTGCATCACCTGCCCGCAGTGCCACCGCAGCCTGATCCTGGACGAGCGGGGGCTGCGCGGGTTCCCCAAGAACCGGGTCCTGGAGGGGGTGGTGGACCGGTACCAGCAGAGCAAAGCGGCCGCCCTCAAGTGTCAGCTGTGCGAGAAGAGCCCGAAGGAGGCCACGGTGATGTGCGAGCAGTGCGACGTCTTCTACTGCGACCCCTGCCGCCTGCGCTGCCACCCCCCCCGGGGGCCGCTGGCCAAGCACCGCCTGGTACCCCCGGCGCAGGGCCGCATCAGCCGCCGCGCCAGCCCCCGCAAGATCTCCACGTGCACGGAGCACGAGCTGGAGAACCTCAGCATGTACTGCGTGCAGTGCAAGACGCCGGTGTGCTACCAGTGCCTGGAGGAGGGCAAGCACGGCCCCCACGAGGTCAAAGCTCTGGGGGCCATGTGGAAGCTGCACAAGGTAAGAAGGAGGGGGGCAACAAGTGTCCAGGAAAGCTGTGGGATGCTCTGGCCATCACCATGGAGACGGCATCCATCACTGCCACTGATCTCCTGGAGAAGCTGGAGGCCCAAACATTCATGTGTTCCAGCCCAGCTGATGCAGGGCCTCACAGCAGAGCCGCTAACGCCGACACGTCAGTCTGTCCTTTTTACAAAACTAGGAGATTAAGATAACGCCGATTGATGTTTTCAACTTTAAAGAGAATCAAAGAGAACTTTAGTTCATTTCTCTGAAATAAAACAAATACATTTACAGGAAACTGATTTGGCTGCTCAGACTCTGGCAAAAGTGAGCAAATATAGTCCTGCTGGCTCTCCCCGGCATCGCCATAGCAACAGCACCACATGTCCACAGCCTGCAGATTCTCCTGGAGGATCTGAAAAACATGTTTGTCACATTTAGCTATGAAGACAGTCTACATGACCTCTGACCTTTGAGGAGGACGCCATCTTAAATGAACAACAGCGTCACAAAACATTTTCCGTCCAATCAGAAGCCGTGTGACATCAAAACGTTTAAAACTATCAAAGTACTCCAGGAGGTTCCTGAGACTCAAACTTTCTCTAATCTGAACAACAGCTCCATACGGGTTTATCATAAACTCACAGTTACCATGGTAACCATGTGGGTGGGATACCTGGAAATGCTGGAAACTAAAATTGTTTAGTGTATACCATGGCAGCACAATAGGCTCCAGCATCCTGGTCACTCTGGAAGGGATTGAGTGGATTTAAAAAAAGGATGGATGGGTGATTGGATGCATAGATAGTGTCCCCTCAGAAATGTGGAATAATTGATTCATTTTTAAAGAGTTGATCAATTTTTCAAAAATCTTCGTCACAAACCAGTCGTGGTCACATGGATGTTGGTGCCAGGATACGGAGGCGTTCTCCTCCTGGTTTTTGGCTTCTTTAGCCACACCTTGTAACGTTTGAGCCCACAGAGCGCTGACAGATGGCTGGCATGGATTAGGATGAATGTTTTTGGGGAGTTTGGTGGTTTCAGAGCTTCACTGCTGTTCTTTAAGGAGATTTCCCAAAACAGACTAAACATTTTCAACAGATAAATATAAACAACATGTTCACGCAGAAGCGTCAATTTACACCAAACGCTTCTTTGGAAAGTTTTTTTACTGATTGATTTCATTTTAAAACTAAAAATTTGTCAATTTTTGGTGCATTCTCTCCTGACAGTTTCATAGATTCTGATTTCCATCAGTGTTCCTGTTTAGCCTTTAAATCAGAATGTAAATATGGTCAGGCTTCATCCAGTAATAGAATATCTGTCTCTGCAGAGGAGAGTCTGAATGTGAGAATCGGATTCCTCCACGTTACGCAGACGGCGTTTTCCTCCTGTCAGGTTTTGATGTTGGACCTTTTCTATTTTTGATGCTCCAACATGATTTTCTGCAAATCCAGGTCAAATTTGAGGACTTTATGAGGTTTGAGGCTAGTCAGATCTGGTCTGTGTCAGATGTGACTGGTGTCAGAGCAGTGGAGGTCTTTTGAATCCTCCCTTCCAGAGAACAGAGAAGTACATTAGTCACGTGAAGTCTTTTTCACTCCTGAAATGCCCCAGAAATGCTGGTGTCTTTTCTGAAAGTACCACGATGGCTGTAAATTTGATGTTCTTCCTCATCCTGCAGAGCATCTACAGGTTCTGCTCATTTGTTGTTTTAGTCAAAGATGATCCCTGAGATCTAACGGTTCTGCCAACTGGCGGGATCCATTCTGAGGGTTTGGGGTCTGTGCTGTCTTGGTCTCGCTCTGACAGTCTCTCTCCCTATGAGGATAGCCGTGAAAAATCAGCTGCCATGGCAACCAAATCCCTGTTGATGTACAGTGGAGGTCTTTGAGAACCTGGACCCCACGACGCTTCACATCTCCTCCTCCCTCCCCTTCTCTCCGTCATGTCCGTGCTCCATTTTCTTCTCCTCATCCTCTGAAATTCATCTCCAAACTACTCCTGTGGTGGAGCGTCTCACCTCTTCTATAAATCACATTTCTAAATAGAGAAGCAAAAAGCTGCACATTTAGCCTCAGCGCCTGTTTGTGTCTTTATCGCACAGCATTTCGGCGGGGGTTCGCAGGGACAGACCTCTGCATCGTTGGCCCACTGATGGGGGTTCTCTGCGTGACCTTAACAGGCCCATACCATGAAGAACCAACTGTTTGAGCTTTATACTGCATCATACTGTTCATTCCTCACTATAAAGAACCCCAAAGCGGTATTCTGATCCATTCACACATGTTTGACTAATCCTCCAAAAAACAGCGCTCTTAGCCGCAGCCCCTCCCTCACCCACTGTGTGACGTAGACCAGTGAGAACCAATGAGAACACTTCCTACCAGGAAGAGCCCCGCCCCCAGGCTAACACAAACACACACACGTTTCCCGTGAAGCTAGCAGTGATCATAGAAGTGGTTCCTGTTGATCTGCAGAGAAAACTACGGCTAGCTTTTTTTGTAATGCAATGCCTTTTAAGTGGAGAAAATGGTTTGAAGGCTGCGAGAGATTTCTGTGTTTGTCCAGCTTCCCAAAGAACAGCCCGCTCATCAGAGATGGTTGGAGTTTATCTTCAGGAGCGACAGACTGGCCAGCAACGTTTAGTCTGTGAGCTCCACGTCACAGATGACTGTTTAGTTAACCTGGGCCTGTATCAAAGTGGATTGACGCAGCCACGCTGCTGAGGCCATCATGAGGTTGACGTCATGAAAGGAGCGAAAGGCGAAATCCCATAAACAGCTGTTACTCATCTGATTGGTCAGAATAAACATTCTTCTTCTGTTACTTTTTTAACATCTAATTGATAATCCTCAGTTTTTTCATTATAATTTTTCTGTAGTTCAAGTTTTTCAAGTTATAAACCTATCAGCCAATCAGATGCCTCAATAAAAGTAGGTGGAGCCTGCTGACCCCCTGGCTCACTCCTGATTGGTCAGAGTGCTTGCCATTGAATTGACAACTCGGACCAATCATTGATTACTGACGACATCTAGTTCCAACATGGCAGCGTCCATTTAGTAAAAAATGGCAACTGAATTGACTTAATTTGGTTGAAGCCAGAGGTGAACCGATGGATGATGTCACCTTCACTCAGTCCAGCTCTTATGTACGATCAATGATCTGAACAGTCATTCAGTCTAAAGCTCAAAGTTATGTTTTCCTTTTATTACTGTAGTTTGTTAACCTGGTCATGTTTTTTTGGCTCTTTAATCACCTGTAAAATAAATAAATAATAAATACTACATCAACCAAAATTCTCACATTCTCACAGGACCGTGGATTCTGACCTATTGATTAGAGCTTATTGGAATTGAACAAATTTATTCATAGTAAAATATAATTGCTCTCCACCGCCTCCCTCATGTCGGTCTTCTAAGGTCCAGTTGGTGGTTCTGATGGAACCCCGATGGAAACAAAAACACCCAGATTCTCAGCTGCTCTGATGGGATGAGATGGAGGACAGAGTCAGGGCAGGCCCGGGTGGAGAAGGGATTTTCATGCTGGGTGTAGGCTGGAGGCGCTCCATCACAGGCAGCAGCGTTTAACCCTCCAGCTGCAAGTCAAGAGATTAGCTGTGTAAATGTTAAAGAAGGATGGAGATAAAGAGAGGAGAACGAATGTCTGCTAACGCCCGAGGACAGGAAGTCAAAGACTGAGCGGGGGGGGGGGGTTCATTAACTGACAGATAACCAGTCCAAACAGAAAACACTTTTGGACCAAAGAGATTTTGCTTTTTGGGGATCTTGGCTTCATGAACAAGTGAACGATGTTGGTTCAGGCTGAAGGAGAAGATCGGAAAAATTCCTCCATCAGATGGTAACTCCTCGTGACCCTCTGCTGGTTGCTGCTCTAGAACCAATTACTGGGTTCTCAAGAGTTTCTTTGTACGTCTACATTTATTTACCAAATCATCAAATGATGGACGTTTACCTGGAAGCTACCAGGAGCTCAGTGGGACCGTTTTTGTTTTGTTTCAACTGAAACTGGAAGCGTCTACTTCCAGCTGTCAGTCAGTAGTGATCCGCTCGGAATCCCACTTGTTGGTAAAGTTCTGTTGGTGTGAATTTATTGGGACATGATGGCTCCGGGTGTTACTGATGTCAGATATTTGGAGAATCGGAACGTTTAGCAGATCTGTTTGGCATCAGACTCCTCTGTACCGCATTCTAGTTACCTCTGCAAGCCGGCCTCGGTTCGATGCGTTAAACCCTGTCTGAGCACCAAACGGAGACAAACCAACCGGACTCTGGTATGGTACAGGTTACCCGGTGGGAGTGGACTTACAGAAGCTTCTGTAGCATTGATGCTCATCTGAATTGGTTCCATTATTTGGTGGTTGATCCAAAGATGTAGGAACCGGTTCCATTTGAACTGCAGTTCAGTTCGTCTCATCTTTTGCTGGTTCCTTTCATTTAAAGGATTCACAGGCTGGCGGAAGATCCTGGACGATGTTGAGGTCTCCTACTATTGCGGAGGCCATTGTGAGACATTGATGAAACAACTGGAAGGAATCCAGAGGAAATCCTGATCAAACAATCGTACCTGGAAACAATATTGGTGCCACTTTGGCCTCAACCAATCCCTGTTCAGGAACTAGACGTGTTCCTGTGTGATTGTTCAAGATGAAACATTTATAGATAGATTTTAAGTTTCTGATGTGAGAAAGTTCCGAGGCAAAGCAGTTGGACAGGGAGACTCTTCCCTGCGTGGAATTTCCTTCACAGCAGCAGAACAGTATCCAGGCAGTGAATGTCATCCGGTCTTCTGGATTCTCCCAGGACTGCAGCAATCCATGTAAACAACTTTTCTCTCCTGTTGTCTGTGGTTGATGCATTCTTCAACAGGAATGCCATTACGCTGGAGAAATTATTTTTTATTGAATTTTTTTGCACATTTTCTTATCAAGCAAACGGACTAACTGACATGTGTTCTGGTGAAACATTGGTAAATTCATCTTCAGGCTCCGCCCATCACATTGTGTTACCAAGGTAGCAGCCATTTTTCTTTATCGCAAGTTATTTAAGTTATTAACTGACCAATCAGATGCCTCAATAAAAGCATGAGGTGCCCGCTGGCCCCACCTCAAATGTTTGATTGACAGCTACTTCTGAGCCTGTTTCTGTGGAAGGGGTGTGGACTTGGTCACTCACTGAAGTTCCCCAAAAAATGTGACTCAGACCGACTCGGACCAATCGTTGTTGACTGGTTTCAAAATGGTGGTGCACGTTTCAGGAAACAGCAGTGACGGATCTGGCTTTATTTTCTATGGGTAACGTCACACCTCACTTTGTTCAGTGATAATATACGGTCTATGGTATAAATCTGGTTTAAAAAAATCAAATTGTTGTTCTAGTTTGGCATTGTAGACCAAGAAAAAAGTCGATCAAGAACTTGATTTTAAATCCAGTTAAACTAAAGAAATGTTCTCTGATAATCTAGATGTGAGTTTCATTTTCACAGAAGACATCAAATCACACTCAATTCGGTGAACTCTGGCTCCATTGGAAAAGCGATGAACAAAGGTGAATTTGGTGTTAAGTGTGGATGTGGTCAAGGTGACTGTAGAAACTGGTTATTGTGGAAAAGCAGAATATTGCTTTGGCACTGAAGCACAAATAAATCTTTATGGAAACAAACATTAGACGATGCTCATCAGACAGTTCTGGTTGTTGCTTCATTGGTGTTTTTCTTTTGTATCGCTCCTCTGATAACACGTACCTGAGCGCCTGCCTGTTTTACAGCAGTGACCCTGTTTCCTGGCCAGAGTCGACCTGAAGAAGCTCAATGAACAGAGAGAAGCAGGAGCCGGCCACTCTCACTAAACTGGGTTATGGGAACTCGGAGCTATCTTTGCTGCACACGCCGGTTTTTTGGGGTGATGTGTGTTATTTTTAATTAGCCAAATAAGGTGTGCTGTTCCCCGCCCCCAGTGTACTTCCTGTTGGGAGTTCGTATCAGAACACACACACCCCCACAGATTGTTGAGCTTGTTCTGTGACGCATGCAGAGCGGCCTGGAGCTGTGACTGAATTATTGATGCCAAGCAGGTGTTCCCTCATTACGGAAATGATTGAAACCTCCTAAACATATGGTTCTCTTCCACATTCCATCATGTTCTCTGCTACATTCCATCATGTTCTCTTCCACATTCCATCACGTTCTCTTCCACATTCCATCATGTTCTCTCCTACATTCCATCATGTTCTCTTCCACAGTCCTGATCTGGGCGGGACGAGTGGGATTGGCAGGACTGAAAGTGATTTTGGCTGCTGAGACAAGATCGTCATTTGACCTGAGGCACCCGAACGCACCGTGTCAACTTCATTAACCGTAATTACAGGTTTAAGAGTCGAACTGCCTTTGAGGGAAAGTTTGACATTTGGGGCAAACGAGCAGATAAACGATGATCAGGAGGTTAGACGTTAGAGCTCCTGAAGGGAGAAAGAAAATTAATCTTTAAAAAGGTCACGGATCGCAGAAAGCGAGCAGCTCCAACAGTTTCACTTGAACTCGTAAACTGCTGTGAGACGTATTCTAGGATTTTGAAAAACCTTAAATGTAAACGGTTTGGCTTCAAACTCATTCTCCTGTTTTATTGCCTCAGTGACTGTTTTCAGGTCATCAAGCATATGATGGAGCACGTTCTCCTTCTGGATTCACTGAAATCATGGCAGCATCAGTTCTAACCAAACAGCCCACACCATCACACTCCCACCTCCATGTCTGGATGTATGTTTCATCAGAATGTGTGTCCAGAGGTTTCGGGGATAATCCAGGTTTAGATATGAGCCAATGTTTTTCTTTACGGCAACATTCAGACTGAACACAGCAATGAAAGATACAGAGATGATTTAGGATGGGGGGGTCCGATCTGTCCTGGATTCTAGTGCTAGAAGACGATACGTTTAAGGACTTTTTGGTTCAAAAATTGTTCTGAAGAGGCTCCGTCCTGCAGAAACAGACCAGAGGTTTTAAAGAAAAACCAAAGTTTTGTTGGTTTCATGTTTTGTTTTGTTTGGGTTTGGTCTTTGAGATTCTGCTGCAGGCTCTCAGAGGACTCCTGTCAGCTGCAGCTGTCACGCTTTCCCAAACCAAGGGGTCAAAGGTCAGCCGTCGGCCCCCGCAGACCGATTCCCGTTGGGCGTCTTACGTCAAACAGCTGAAGCTGGGGGGGTCAAAGAGGAGCAGGCTCTCCATCCAGCTCCTGCTTTTACTGCTCCCTTCAGCTGTGGGGTGCCCCCTCCCCCCAAAAGACAATACACCCACCAACATGACGGTTGTTCAGTCAACCAAACGCCGTTCCCACGGGGTCAGGCCCCCCAAGCCCCTCCCCCTCCCCTGGATATCCTGTTGTCCAAACGGCAGATCGGCGCTCACAGCAAGGCGCCACAGGCTGAGCTCTGAGGAGCTCCAGGGTGTGGTCCAATCGTAACCCGCTACGTTCTCTTCCGGGTTCTCCAGGTTCTGCTCAGATAGGTTCTGTGTAGGAATGTTGTTTCGGAGAGAAACGCTGACACTTGGAACGGTCAGATTTTCAGCAAGGAGATGCGAGCTGCTTTGCTTTGAACTTTAGTGGTTGTGAGGTTTTTGGACCTCCAGTCGCTGACCATCATGAACCTGAGAGACACCCCCTCCCAGCACCACGCTTCCACAATAAAAGCCCCACGATCGGCAGCTGGGAAGAAAGCATTGGTCAGAGGGATCTGGATTCACTTTCAGTTCAGTGGCCCTGTGGTATAGTGTCCGCCCTGAACCTGGAAGGTCGTAAGTTCAAATCCAGACCGAGTCATACCAAAGAATAAAAACGAGTCTCAAAGCTGCCTCCCTGATTGACACTCATCGTTAAGGGGTCGGTTTGTGCGGTTAAACCACCAAATGGATTCTTCACAGTATGATGCTACTACCACCATGTTTTACTGCAGACAGTTATTCAGACGTTTCTCGGGGGATTCTGATGAAGCCCGAGGTGACAATGACTGACACTGACACGCTCTTCCCACCTCAATAACATTCTAAAGGTGGGCAGCAAAGAAAAGTGGGAGTTTTATGGGATATGTCAGCTGCTGATTGAAAAAAATAAAACTCTCTAACCTTGTAAAAACGTGATTAAATCCAAACTATATTAAAGAATCTGCCACAGTTTTTAGGAGAAAAAAAACTGTTATTTGGTGTGAAATCAGACATGAAGGCTTTACCATGGAGACTGATTTCTAGGATCAATGACGTCCACCTGCCCTCACCAAAAAGCTTGAGAACATCCTCATCATCCGCTCTGAGGAAAGTCCAGACGTAAAGATTCTGCAGCTCTCAGGTCTGGAGGTCCCATCAGACCTGGTCTGTGGTCTGTCAGCA
This sequence comes from Adrianichthys oophorus, assembly GCA_036245035.1. Lineage (NCBI taxonomy): Eukaryota > Metazoa > Chordata > Actinopteri > Beloniformes > Adrianichthyidae > Adrianichthys > Adrianichthys oophorus. The sequence goes on along the minus strand of BSAI01000115.1, from coordinate 13,762,770 downwards.
GCTGACCATCCGGTTTAGAACAAAGCTCTTCTAAACATTCCTGGTACATTAACATTTCCCAGAGCGTCACAAATTCCTGTGCTTTACTCATCCAGTGGAAGTTTTTATTTCTGTTCATTTTCATTTTTCTTGTTTGAAAGTTCAACTTCTACAGATTGTGTGGATTTTTTCCCTGTTTTTGTATCATTTTTCTGATTTGGCTGAACACAAAGATGTTGTTGTTCATGATCTTTGAACACTGCGTTTGTTTTCGGGATGATTGGAAGGCTTTGACTTGGAATTGGACAAAAGGTTCTGATGAGACAAGCAGCTTCCTGTGAGGCTTCAAAAGTCTGCAGACTGAAGCTGTTCTTTGGACTAACCGCTTCTGTCTCTGCAGGGTCAGCTGTCTCAGGCTCTAAACGGCCTGTCGGATCGGGCCACTGAAGCCAAGGAGTTCCTGGTTCAGCTGAGGAACATGGTCCAGCACATCCAGGTACTCAAACCCTCGCCTGAAGATGCAGAGTTAGAAGGTGTACTGTCCCGGTGCCAAAAACTAAAATGATTTTATTGATGTAAGCGAAACAGTCAGTAAATAACCAGAACCTGAAGAGAGTTCTAACATGCAGCTAAAGCTCCACAGCTTTTAGCCAGCTGGGATTTTGAAGCAAAACAGACATTTCTTTACTAAACTAAGTAAAAAAATAAAAACAGATGTTTGGCTGATGTTGTCTTTGAGGAATGGCCTTTTATTTGTCTGTAGTCGTGTCGTGTGAGGGTCTGTGAGACTGAGTTGGGTCCTGAACGTCTGGACAGAGCTCTGTCTTCTGGAGCTGACAGGGATCAGGTGTATCATGCTGGATTCCCAACTCCTGACCTTCCAGTTATCCATCTGAGGTTTAGAGCCTGTCTACAGGATGGAAACTCTGTGCTTCACAAGTTCCACATCAGGCTCTGGAGTCTTTCAAACCGTTTGAATTAGCAGGGAAGGCTGAAGTGATTCTTCATGGATGAATCAATAATTCTCAGCTCTGCAGATCATCTAACAAGCTTTACTTTTCTAACATTTGTGGCCCTAGAACCTGTCCGTTCTGATGTTCATTCAGGTCTTCTGTTTCCTCTGCAGGAGAACGGCGTGGAGTTTGAGGCGTGTTTGGTGGCGCAGTGCGACGCGCTCATCGACGCGTTGAACCGCCGTAAAGCTCAGCTGTTGACCCAAGTGAACAAGGAGCACGAACACAAACTGAAGGTGAGAGATTTGATGCTTTTTACCTCAGAAGTTCAGATTTTTTTTGTATTTGGTGGAATTTCCTTTTTTATTGTGATGAACTATGATCCAAAACGTCTTCAGTGTGAGAAGAGACCACGACTTCATAAAAACTAGCCGCCTCAGTGCCACCGCTCCTCTATGACCCTCCATTGACCCCCTACAACCCAAAACCCCACAGAGCGCGTACGGGTGCACGTGACTAAAGCTTCAAGTAATCAAAGACAAATGAATACATTAGGAATGACCTTGTGTTTGCGGTTTCATTTCTTACGTTTTTCTGCTGATCTCCTCATGAGGAAAATGGTTTCTGTGATCTTTGAGAAAGTAAAAATCCCAACAAAGTTCTTATTTTCCAGGAATGATGAGCTCTAATTCTATTCTGTTTGCTCAGGAAAACAGTTTTGTTTTTGTGAGAAGAACATGATCCAACATGTTGGTTCTCCTGACAGAACTTTGTGTTGATCTGATCCTGGAGGAACAGCGTCTGTCTCTTCATCCAGTCTAGAATCAAACTGCTTTCAGTCAGAAAAGAAGATCAAAAATGGCTTCTTTCCTTTGAAGCTGCTGTTTTGACGGTAAATGTCCAGTTTTACAACCAGCTTCGACAGAATGAAGGCTGTTTTTGTGGCTGATAGACAAGGTTTTCTGATTCTGCTCTGAAGTGAGCTGCAGAAATGAACAAACAAATCCGTCTGACCAAAGGAAACGTTGATGTTTCAGCTGAAACAGTAAAAATATTGTTTTTCTTCATCCAGCAAATCCAACAGCAGTGTTACTGTTTGAAATAAAAGCATATTCTGTGTCCACATGCAGAAACCTCAAAGTAAAAGCTCAGCAGGGGTCCATGTGCTTCAGGTGAGACGGCTGTTTTTTCTGTGGAGCTCCTGAAGCACAAAGAGCTCCGTGTGAGAGATCATTCGTGATCAACAGCCTCCAATTTCATGCTTGGACGGCGCACAGAATCAGCTTTCACACGTGTGGGTGAGCCGCAGGCTGCATGTGCACGCAGCAACATGTGAGCACGCTCGCATGCGGCGCCAACACGTCCACGCACAGCTTTGCCTCCAAAAGCTTTTCATTCGTGGATGCTCGGAGAACAGGAACGGACTGAAAAAAGCATTTAGTCTCTGACAAAAACCAAGAAAGAAGGAATTTATTATGATCATTGCTAATGTTCTGTTTACTAGGATCAATCACTTCATTTGTAAAGAACTTTTATCAAGTTGCTGTTGAACGCAAAGACATATGAGGTAAAACATAAAAGTCCAAGGACACATTAGATAAAAGGAACAATAATAAAACAGATGTAAAAAAGCTGAGGCTAAAGTTTGAGGAGGGACTGCGTAGATTAAAGGTAGACAAGGCAAAAAGTTAAAAATGAGGAACCATAAACAATTAAAAGCCCAACATATCATTAAATAAGCTGGTTAAATGATTTATGGAGAAGCTGTTGAAAAGATGTGTCTTTAATTGACATTTAAAAACCTCCTCAGAGGCAGAAACTCTCAAATCTTCTGGTAAACTATTCCACAACAGAAACTGACTGGAGGTCTCACCGTGAGTCCTGGTTCTCACTGTGGGAAGAGATAATAGAGCAGAGCCTGAAGATCTAAGCGTTCTGGAAGGTTTGTAGGGACTGAGGAGATCAGAGAGGAACACAGGTTCCAAACATGGAACCATTAGAATCTTAAAACCAATCCTGAAGCTGACAGGCAGCAGTGCAGAAACTTCTAGACCGGATCGATGTGGGTTCTCCTCTTTGAATCGGTTTAAATGCACACAGCAGAAGTCCAGATGAAAAAGCATTGCAATAGTCTAGTCTACACGCAATAAAAGCATGGATTCAAGTCTCTACCAGTACTTACCATAACAGGCTTGATGTTGTTGCTTTGTTTGTTTTTATTCTTTAGAAATATCATTGGGAGCTGGTTTTAACTGAGAACGGAAAAAGTATTCATGCAGAAATGTAATTTATACTTAATTTTAGACTTAAATATCAGGCTCTTAATGAGTTTGTATTTGTGTCATCTTCATCTTTAATGACGTCACTCTTTAAAAACGTTCTGATCTTCTGTCTCGTTGCACACCAGATAAAAAAAGAGTTTACGGCTTTCAGTGTAGGCAAAGAAGAAGAAGAAGCTGCTGTTTTGTGCAGCTCTCCTGGTCTCACAATGAAGCTGCATGGTTTCCATGGTGACCAGCACACGTTGGGTTTGAATGAAGAGCAGAGAAGTCGTCCTTTGCTGGATGAGTCAGTTTCTTTTCATTAGAGTGTTTGTTCAGAGAGACGGCTTCAGAGATGTCAGAAGCTCCTCTGAGAAGTCCATGCTGTCATGGAGAGATGCTTCATCAGCTGCATGGAAATTAGCTTAGCGAGTCCTCAAAGGGAGGCTTGCATCTAAAGTGACAGTTCCACATGATTCCAGACTATCAACATGTGGAGAAAACAAAAGTAAACATGTAGATTGGTGTGACGAGCAGACTTCTTCAGAAAGACCTTCAGATTCTTTGATGTTTGGAGACTTCCTGGAGTAGACTCCTGGTTCAGGAACACTTGAAGGCCTGAAACTTCTCCCAAGTCTTCTCAAAGGTTGGTTCCAAAAAGCAGAAAGAAAAACATCCAGGTTTTTACAGAATCAGGACGCAGCTTTTTTTATGAGCATCCGTTCACACCAGGTAATCCGTACCGTACCCGAGTACGCTTGAGCTCAGAGTCTGGTGGGTTTGTTTGATGAAGTGAAGCGTGCTGAGGCTGTTTGCAGATGTGTGTGAGGGTGTACTGTCACCTACTGTTAGTGTGTGGGGGGGTGCTCATGCATGGATGACTGATGTTATGGGCGATGTGAGCACTGGGCAGAGAGAATCTGGAGAACAGTGGAGAAGCTGGGAAGCTTTTATCCTGAAAGGATGGTTTCCATGAGTTTTGGCTCTGAAACTGGATTTAACAGAGAAACAAACATTGAGATTTTCTCCAGTTTCAACATAAAGGGATCATTCCTACACAAGTGGAATTAGTAGAATCTCCACTTGTGTGACATCAGACTTTCATGGTTTCATTGAATTTGTTGGTGGATGAGCTGTTTGTTGTGCTGCTTCTTTATTTGTGTTCCCATTATGTCTCTCTCTCTCTCTCTCTCTCTCTCCCCCCCAGCACCAAACTATGGGAATGAGCTGAAGTAAAAACTAGAACGCTGCTTGTGACTGAAGCTTTAGTCTGTTTCACCCTGTCATTGGTCAGCATCTTGCTCAGAGTTCATGTTTTCAGCTTCTACACAACCAATGGGAAGCAGACATGTCTTTTCATGAATAATTATTGTTTTAGTCGTATTTGAATCTTTGATTTATTAGGTTTTATAAATGTACTGAATAATGAGTAAGCACGTTTTTATGTGGTTCTCTGCTGCAGACAGAGTTCACAAAATGCTTTTCTTAATGGTTGCTATGAGACAACACTGTAACTGGAGTTCTCTGCTGTAGTTTTGAGCTGTTATGATGTTTATCATGAACGTTTAAAAATGTCTGAAGAACCAGCAGTTTAAGCGTCTTCTGGTTTGGAGCTTTGAGTTTGTTCTCTTTTTTCCAGGATCTCTACAGAAAATATTCTGCTTTGTGTTAGAAAAACGAGTCTTATCTTTATTATAAAAAGAAAAAAGGATTTGCCGTCAGAAGGAAAACACCACCAACCTGTTGAGCCTGAAATGCAGTGAAGGTGAAGTCTGCTTCACTTCTCAAGGCATTTGATGAATCTGTCTTTGAAGTCGGTCTGTGACCGATGTGTGAGGAGCTTGAGCTTTCATTCTCAGCCATGAGGCTGCAGTGCTGTTTGCAGCAGGAAAACGTTCCAGGTTTTTACTGCTGCAAACGTTTATGTTTCCTAAAAGAAACATTGACTTTCTTCCGTCCTCTCATTTTGAGCACACCACTCTGTTTCTGAATCTTCTCCACGTCTGTCTTTGGCCTCATTTGCCTCTTGCAGGCCTCTTGCATCAGGTGCGATGAAGACAATCTCCTCCAGTCCTAATAAAGACGTCCTCCTCCTCCTCCTCCTCATTTCTTATCTGCACCAGGAGAACTCTCTGGGTTTGGGATTGATTGCAGGTGGGAAACTGCATTATTGGTTTCCAGCCTGTGTTTTATTGAAGTATGGTGTGGACGTAAAGCTCGGGTTTCCATGCGGCTGCAGAGGATTTTCCTCTCCTCTCTGCCTCCAAGCATCACAGACGGCAGCAGTGAAGTTTCTGTTGCCTAGCAACCCCGACCTCGGCTCCTCCGCTCATTTCTCAGTGTTGCAAAGAGGAGACCTGAGATGCCAGTGGGGGAATCTCCCACTTCTGACAGGAATCCCGTGGAATCTGTCAGTTTCTGCAGAAATAAATGATTGATGGGAATCAGAACCCAGTGAGCGTGCACAGAAAGGTTAGGGGAGGGATCGGGGTGAAGGAGGTGGAAGACAGCCTGGTCTGACCAGAAAAACATTCCCTTCACGTTTGTGACAGGATCTGCTGACGGCAGATCTTCTTCCTGTGTCCGCTCCTCTTCCTCTGCCAGAGGGAACAGAAATCTCTCAAACAATCTCCTGCTATGAGTCTCCTTCAGCTATCCTCCTTCATCCATCTGTTTCCTCCGAGTTTGCCATCGCTCTCTCTAGTGTTTGTAAAACGTTCTTCTTCCCTCAGTTCTCCTTCACTTCCTGGTTCTGAGGTTCACCTGCAGTCTTTCCCTCCAGGTGGTCCGGGATCAGATCTCCCACTGCACCGTGAAGCTTCGTCAGACCACGGGCCTCATGGAGTACTGTCTGGAGGTCATCAAGGAGAACGATCCCAGTGGGTTCCTGCAGGTAAGAAAAGGAAAGGCTAAACATGAAGATGCAGACGTTCACTTTCATGCTGTTGCTCCTGAAGATGAACTGGTTTTAATCTAAAGAACCCTGTACCTCTGGGACCCAAAAATCCTCCTAAATGTCTTAATTAGCATACGGTAATCACTTCTTTATTTGGTGATGACTCGTCTCCTCCTGTCAGTCCTCAGGTAAGCCGATGTTTAAGAAGATGGAGAGAACAGATTTTAGATCCGTTTAGATCTTAATGACCTTCAGATGAACGAATCATGTTTTCCTGTTTGCAGATAATAAACATATTTCACTAAAAATGTAAATCATTCTTAACAACCTCGTTTTTTTTTTAGATTAAATTAACTAAAAGGAAAATTCTGTTGGATTTTAGCTCTTTGGATTTCAGCGCCCTGCTGAAGGTCAGAGGTCATCTTCTTCCATTTTCACATCTCAATAGGATAAACATGAGTGGAAATTTTATACTGACTAAAAATCAGCGCCGTTGCCATGACAACAACACTGCCTTCGTCAGAATTAGCTGGATCCGTTTATCCCATGTTCTTCCAGATCTCGGATGCTCTGATCCGGAGGGTCCACATGACAGAGAGCCAGTGGGGCAAGGGAACCCTCACCCCCAGGATGACCAGTGACTTCGACCTCACGCTGGACAGCGGACCGCTCCTGCAGACCATCCACCAGCTGGACTTTGTGCAGATGAAAGGTGAAGCTCAGGAGCTGCATGTTCAGAGCGCTCCCCAGTTTAACCCTTTAACTGCTAGTTCAACCAAACGGTAAAGACTGTTGGAAAAACGCATTTTTAAAAGCACTCCCAAAGAAATAAGGGAAAAGTCACGAAAAGACATTTTTTATTAAATATTTCTCTCTCTGTGTGGTTGTGAAAAGACTAAAGAATGAACGTTAACCAAAATGCAGTTTGACTCCTGAAATTCTCTAAAATGTTTGTGATAACAATAAACTGGTCTGATTAGAAGAAACCGATTTGATACCGGTAAACAAACCTACCGGTAGAGCGCTGCAGTGCCTGCATGTGTGCTACGTGTCCCCGGGTTGTTATCTGACCTGCTTTTTGGCTTTTTGCAGTCCCTGCTGCCCCCATACTCCAGTTGGAGGAATGCTGCACTCAGAACAACAGCGCCACGTTGTCATGGAAACAGCCGCCGCTCTCCACCATCGTCGTGGAGGGATACATTCTGGAGCTGGATGACGGGAACGGAGGGCCCTTCAGGGTGGGTGTTTTCTGTACGCTGGGCTGTTTGTCACTAAAAGCTGGAGATTCTCTTCATGTTCTGGAACGGGAACTGGTTCTGCCGGTGCCTCAGGGTTCTTGGTAACTGTAAAAGCAGCCTTCTGTCACAGACACCCCTCACCGGGGTCCAGAAGTGTCATGTGACATGAAGGTCTGCGGAACGGACCTGTAGGGTCTGTAGGGACCTGTGGCTTTCACAGGAACGCTCCTGCAGGAGGTGAGATCTGGTATCAAAGCATCTCCGTTCGCTCACAGATTCAGAGTAATCCATTCATCAACACCCCCCCAGCTCTTTACACAGAGGCCCCCGCTTTGTTTGGAGGTCAACCGATACCTCCTGATGGCACAAAGTACGGAGGTCTGCTGAACCTGCAGCACATGATCCCCGTTCAGAGCTTTACTCTTTCTAAAGACACGTCAGCCTCTTCAGCTCAGAAGATCACAGAGAATCTGACCGGATCTGAATCTGATCCAGTTCTTCCTCCTGCATTTGGCTGCAGAAACACAACCTTTTTGACAGCGGACAACAAAATAATACAACGAGATCAAAAATGAAAGATGGAACGTGTTCTTCTCGCAAACATGAGTCCATCCCTGTGGCTGAAGTCCTTCACTCCTCCACTTCTTTCTGTTCCATCCTTCTGTTCTCACCATCTGTTCCTGAAGAGGAAGTTTGTTTGAATCTGAGCTGTCAACAGATTCATAATCTGGATCTGCAGCCTGGAGATCCACAGCAGACCTGTGTCTTTGGCTCCAGGGGAACAGGCTTTTTGCTGCATTTCCTCCCAAACTTCATTCTATGAAATCATGTTTTCTCAGGAAGCTGTTATGAGAGAATCTTTTCTCTTCCTCCTCTGACTCATTGAGTCTCACCAACGCAGCTCCACGCTGAGCCCGGTGAGTTGTGTCTCCAGATCTATTTATACTCCAGCGTGGGCTGCAGCGCCCACGCTCCCTCGTTCAGACTGTCAAACCTGCAGCAGAGGATCCCAACCTGCAGGAGCTGAGCCTGCTGGACTCAGAAAAACATCAGCTGCATTCGGTAGGTTTAACAGGAAGTGCTGTGTTTCCTAACAGGAAGTGTACGTGGGGACGGAGACCATCTGCACGGTGGACGGGCTGCATTTCAACAGCACATACAAGTCCAGGGTGAAAGCTTTCAACTCCAGCGGAGTGGGCCAGTACAGCAAGACGCTGATCATGCAGACCTCTGAGAGTACGTTGAGCTGCATCTACTCGTCCTCACCTTCACTCTAACATCCAACTTTATTCAAACACGAACAAAGACGTGGTGCAGCGGGCCCCGCATCGGACCCGGAGTCATCCAGTCATCAGTACCTGGTTTGGTTGGATCAGAATCTCTCTTCATGTAGAGCAGCATAAAGACAAACAACGTCTGAACAACAGTCAATAAGGAAAAAAAACTTTTAAAGTAATTTTAGAGAAAAAACTCCAATAGTTTCATCTCAGACTCTATAAGCCTCAGGTGTCAAAAGTCCATGAAGGCACAGAGTAGACCTGACTAGAATGGTCTCTTTAAAAAACTTGAAGCCTTCCTCCAATGACAACTGATGCCGATAGACAAATTCACAATTCAATGAAATTTGATTTATCAATATGTTATCTCTGAAATTTCCATCATTAACAAGTTTTCATTTGATTGTCAGAAACAACTTCACGCAAATGTTGATTTAAACCCAACGGATGTTGAACTTCTGTTTGTAAAATCCAGATTTTTTACATTAAAGATGAACTGAAACAAACTTTTTGAATGAAAAACCAATACATTTCTTAGAAGGAAAATAAATAATGGATATGATTTGTATTGATTTTCTAAGTAAAGATCAAATCAATATTGATTGATCGATATTTTTTTAGACTTAGCCTTGATGAGGACAAAATGTATTATTTCTGTCATACATGGTCAGTAAGCACAGCAGTGGTGGTTTCATGGTCTGGGCCTGGGTCTGGTTCCCAGCTATTAACCCTTTAAGACCAGAGCTTTATAGCTCCAGTGTTTACGTTCTTTCCACTAACGTAATGCCGTAAAGCGACGATGCGATAAACGCCATTCTGGCAGATTCTGAAGCGGAGAAAAGCAGTTGTTGCTGATATGCCGGGCCTTGCAGTCGCTATCAGCATAAGTCAGCTGAGTCTGCCGCATCAGAACCATCTCGATTTCAAAGGGTTACTTCAACGGGAACCTTTCTGCACACCAGAGTATTTCAATGTCTACTGACAGGAGAATGGTCCTAAAGGACAGAGAGTAGAAAAGTAGACAGTAGTATAATGTTGTTCACATGTGTGGTAACTGCAAAATAAAGGCTAGAATGTTTTTGGGATGTTTAGTTTTTCAGCAACACTTTTGTGTCTTTATTTTAGCTGAATACCTTCATGGTCTCTGTGTGGGAGACAAAGTCCTCCTTTTGTTAATACTGTCAGATGCTCACAACACAACATGTGATTTTCCTTTGTTTTTATGAGATTTTAACCTTCAGAGTTCTGACACTCTGGGTCTGACTGCAAAGCCCAGAAAGACTTGGTTTGATCACAGATTCAGTTTCTTTTATCTTTTAAGAAAGCAGAAAATCGTAGTTTGCCTCAGAGAGATCTAAAGAATAATAAATGTTCTCTGTCAGGCTGAAGCTTTGGTTTTACGCCGAGCTTTTGAAATTTAGATCCACGTTCTTAGAAATTCTGAAACCCTCCGATGTTTGAATCAGCTCAGCTCGCTCTAGTCGTGGGTTTTAAAGCCGCGACATCAGCAGCAGGTGGTTGCTGTGTAATCCTCTCGGGTGCTTCATTACTTAATGCTGCTCTGTTTTCAGGGAGGCTTGTCCCCCCGATCGGCACAGAAACCGAACAAAGTTAAGACAACTCAGGCTTTAATGGAGGTTTTATGGCTACCATTGGCCTGCCGTGTGAAAGAACGGATTCATGGAGAAAGTAGATGGTTGTCTGTATGTTCTCTGAGCGCATTAACTGTAGGATCATCCATACCTTCAGAGGTCAAATACGCAATACGTTTTTATTATCAGAATAAATATTGTTTTCATCTAAAAACACAAAGGAAACAAATGTGGCTTAAGTAGGGAATGTATCCTGAACTCTGCTTTGTGTTCCGGTTTGAATCCCAGCATTAACGCTGAGCTCAAAGCTTTTCATCCAATAACTAATAGCTGACAAGCTCCCACATGGTCACATGACCAATGCTAAGCTTACATCCTTTGCTGTGTTTGCTTGTTACAGTTCTAGCATCTGAATGATAAACAATTCACACTAATAATCCTCAGTCATGACCGTCGACTGTATCAGAGTACTGGACCGAGTGAGTGTGACCTCATCCATAGAAAATGGTTTAGTTCCGGCTCGAACCAAATGAAGTCAATTCAGTTATTTTGCAGAGCGAGTTGCCATGTTGGAACCGGATGTCATCAGTAAGCAGGGATTTTTGTGAGTCCTTGGTTGTGTCCGAATCCACAATTCAAAAGTTCAATGTCCAGGAAATTTCCAAGAAGTCTCTCTGACAAACTAGTATGCATCGATGCTCACTTGATCGGTGAATATAGACCACAATGCACTGTGTTTGAATGAGCTGTTATTTGACAAAACATTTATTTTGTATAGCCATCCAAGTTTTCATCATCAGAACACAGTGGAGTCATAAATAGTCTTCATAAAATGTTCTTATTTGTTAGGTTTTTACTTCGGCAAACAGCTGACGTCATATTTAGCGTTGAGTGTAAAAAAGTATTGAGCGTGGTGTCTGAACTGCGTTAAAATCCAGGGTTAAAATCCAAGTTATTCCTGCACTTTGTAGTACTTTAGGGGTTATGAAGTACAGAGGGTTATGAGAACTGCACTGATAACTAGACTGGACAGTTCAGGTTCTAAACTGACCAATCCCTGCTTACTGATGGATGTCTGGCTCCAACACATTTGGTTGAATCACTCAGTCCAGTTCTCAGATACAGTCGATGGAATCAACAGAGAAAAGTAAAGATCCGCTAAGGGTCAGTTTCTGTACAGGGTTCTGACGGTGCCAGCCTGTAGCCTCCCAGTCCAATAACCAAAGGAGCGTGCTCTCCTCTCTGACCTCCTTCAGTCTTCTGTTAGCTTCGGTCAGATCGGTGAAGACGGCTGACCCGGCAGCTGCTGGCGGCTCCAAAAGGACGCAGATGTTTTTGGTTTTGGTTCTGTTTCTTTCCAGGTCTTTCATGAAAGCTTTTACTTTGTTTTGGTAAAAGGGAAGTTTCCTCTGGTCTTATAGCCGCTGAGGTGAAGCACCTTCCCTGATCAAATCTGCTTTTTTACCCCCTCCGCCTTCCTTCCTTCCTGACCCCCCTTTTGCTGTCTGCTCCACCGCTTCGCCTCCCCGCCCTTCTCCTGCTCTACTCCCCCCTTCATTTCACCTTTCAGCTGGACTCCCTCCATGTGATATTCAGTCTATAGGCACAGGTATGGATGCTTCTGTTGCTGTGGTCCCCCCCTTCCTGGACCACTGCCTGTCTCATCAGTGAGGTTATCACACTTCAACCAGCAGGGGGCAGCTTGCTGCTCTGTGGGCTCCACACATGAAACGCCTCATTAGTTCAGCTTTTCTTTGGGGAAATCAAAGCATGTAATGAAACCGTTCTTCACACGGGGACGTTGATGAAAACTGCAGGCGTGACCGTCCAGTGGAGACCATAAAAACAACAGCTCCCCCCTGTGCCCCCCCCCCATGTTCCTAGGCCTTAGAGACTAAGACATGCTATTAACTGCTGAGTCTGCAGGATCTCTGCTCCACCACCGTGGTGCAGGATTCTCCATATGATACCAAAGAGGCGAGACGACAGATTCATGTTGAAATTGGAAGCTCAATCAGAAAAACATAAAAAAAAATAAACGTTAGCAACATTCCAGTGGGGTCAAATCAGGATCAGCTTAAATAAACCAGATTGTAAAATATATTTTGACATTAAAAAGAACATTTGAAAACACCATTAAACTTGAAACTACACATTATAAACACACATTTGTTTTAAATTTCCTGTTTTCCTAATTCAATAATGTGTCCGTATGAGTTTAAAATTATTTTCACATTTGTTTCCTTTCAGATTAACATGTTTTAACTTAGATCCTGGTTTGACGGCATCCAGCGATTTAAGAAAGTGAGAAAAGGATTTTGTTTTCAGCCGTTTGGTTTTGGCGTCACACCACCGGCAGACCGTTATCACCACCGGCAGACCGTTATCACCACCGGCAGACCGTTATCACCGCCGACAGAC
>BSAI01000115.1:13701186-13750053 GCA_036245035.1 Adrianichthys oophorus | reverse complement strand
CGCCGACAGACAGTTATCACCACCGACAGACCGTTATCACCACCGGCAGACCGTTATCACCGCCGACAGACCGTTATCACCACCGACAGACCGTTATCACCTCCGACAGACAGTTATCACCACCGACAGACCGTTATCACCACCGACAGACCGTTATCACCACCGACACCGACAGACAGTTATCACCACCGACAGACCGTTATCACCACCGGCAGACAGTTATCACCGCCGACAGACCGTTATCACCACCGGCAGACCATAATCACCACCGGCAGACCGTTATCACCACCGACAGACCGTTATCACCGCCGACAGACAGTTATCACCACCGACAGACCGTTATCACCACCGACAGACCGTTATCACCGCCGACAGACCGTTATCACCACCGGCAGACAATTATTACCGCCGACAGACCGTTATCACCGCCGACTCCGACAGACAGTTATCACCACCGACAGACCGTTATCACCACCGGCAGACCGTAATCACCGCCGACAGACCGTTATCACCGCCGGCAGACCGTTATCACCGCCGACAGACCATTATCACCGCCGGCAGACCGTTATCACCGCCGCTCAGACGTCTGCGTGTAGAAACGCTTCATCCACAGTCGTTTAGGACTGTAAATGCATCCCATAATTTTGGTTAAATTTCTCGCCTTCATTCCTTCAGAACCTGGAAAATGACAGAATAACAAGAAATGGGCGGAGCTAAAAAGTTTGTGCTTTTCTATTTAAGAGAATGATTTCAAATTCTCGCTTGTCAGAGCGGCGGCTGTGAAGGTTTCAGACCATAGAGTTGATTAAGTTTAATGTTGTTGGAGTCGTTTTTCTTCATCTCTGTATTCATGATAGGATTTCTCCTGGTAGATCTTTCTTCCTGTGAAACTTCCCCTCATCTAACTGTTCCAGACTTGTGTGGTGTTTGCACCGCCTTTGATATGACAGTCTGTGACCTCATCAGTGCTAACCCCGCCCCCTCCATTCATGTGTGCTGCGCAGTGGCCTGGTTCACCTTTGACCCCTCGTCCGCACACCCGGACATACTGTTCTCCAACGACAACCTGACTGTGACCTGCAACAGCTACGATGACCGGGTGGTCATGGGAAACACCGCCTTCTCCCGCGGCGTCCATTACTGGGAAATCGTCATCGATCGCTATGACAACCACCCAGACCCCGCCTTCGGCATTGCTCGGGGCGACGTCCTGAAGGACGTGATGCTGGGGAAGGACGACAAAGCCTGGGCCATGTATGTGGACAACAACCGCTCATGGTTCATGCACAACAACTCGCACACAAACAGGTAGATGGAAGCGCCTCCGGCCGTCGGACTCTGTCCATCAACTAAGTTCGTTTATGAATTGAAACCAGTTCAGAGGGAAATCTGTTTGTTAAATTAATCTCTTTATCATTTTTACATCAGAATATGAAGCATCTCCATGTGATTTGTAGGTCTTTCCATAATTCACTCCCTCGTGTTTCATTTTTCGCTCAAAGCAAAGCTTTTTTTCAGACGTTTTCACCTTTTAGCTTCAGTAACCTCAACTTTCATCACTTCATTGGGCCCCAGTAAAAGTCACTGTAGCGACCCTTGAAGGGAAGCTGGAAGGAAATCCGTCAAAATAATTCTAATAATCAAACATTAATCTAAGTGATGTTTAAGGTCAACTAAAGGTTGTGTCTGAATTCCATCATAGTGCAGGACTATCCAGCGTCCTAGATTTTAACAGCAAATATGACGTCACCTTTTAGCTAAAGTTAAAACCTCTTAAAAATTTACATTTTACTGGTCATTTATTTATGACTCCACTGAGTTCTGATGAGGAAAACTTGGACGGTTTATTCCAAATAAATGTAAATAGCTTTTTTCAATGGCAAATCGTCCAAACACAATGCATTGTGGTCTATATTTACCAGTCCAGTGAGCATCCATGCACACTGGTCCAGAGACTTGATTTTGGAATTGTAGATTTGGACAGCCCAAAAAATGACAAACCTGTGATATAGTGAGCTAAGTAATGATGCAGTTCAGACCCAACAAAATCTTTATTGAGCACATTCTATGCAGCCTCTGCGCCGTTTGTGTATTTATCTTTTCAAAAAATGCATCATCAGGACCTTTCTGCTCAAAAGCTCTGATGGAAATAATTTCATTTGTGTGGAGAGCCACCTGTTTTCCTCTTGATGCCTGCTGTCTGCTAAAAATAACAGCAACAGTAAAAGCAGAGCTTTTTCTTTTTAAATGAAAATGTAGGCGGTACATTGCATCCAACTGTTGTTACTCAGATAAATGCTGCAGATTTGTGCTAAAATGTTCATTTTGTGTTCCATATAAAGCACTTTTCTTTCTCTGTGGCTGCAGGACAGACGGTGGCATCGCTAAAGGATCCACGGTGGGGATGCTGCTGGACTTCACCCGCAGGATCCTCATCTTCCTCATCAACGATGAGCAGCAGGGTCCAGTCGCCTTCGAAAGCTTGGAGGGCGCCTTTTACCCCGCAATCAGCCTCAACCGAAACGTCCAGGTAAAGCGTGACCCCCCCCCCCCACACACACACACACACACACACACAGCTGAATCTCAGCTGATCAGATAAAGGTTCAACAGCTCCCCCTGTAGGAGACAAATGCATGTGTTCCCGTTCCTTTCAGGTCACGCTGCACACCGGCCTTCCCATCCCGGATTTTTACACTCCTGGGGAGGTCGACCCCACCGGCTCGACGTGCTGAGGTCTCACGCCGTCACAGACAGCGATCGGTTCCCTCTTCATCCTGCCAGTCTGTACCTGCACCCTCTTCCTCCCTCCTGTGATCCTCCTTCAGGCCTGAACCTCCTTCATGCCGTTCAGACATAAATGGTGCTTCAGTCCATTTCCTGTGCTTTGGTTTCAAACCGCTGCAGAAAACCGTTCTCATCTGCAGAGTCTTCAGATTCTGTAAAATGAGTTGTTTAGGAAAATGAGCTTCTACTGTTACTTAAGGTCTGTATGAAGGCACAGACCTTCGTCTGTCCAGATGCTAAACTGAACCCTGAACCCGCTCTCGGTTCTGTAAAAGCTCCAGATGTTTTCCAGAATGTCGTTTATGTTCTTTTATTTATATTCATTTTTTGCCAGACTCTAAATATGAAGTTCTTTGTGTGTTTTAGGACGCCGTGTTGGTGTCAAACCTTCATCCACGTTGGTGGGAAGCTTTTCTTAGTGGCTTAGCTCTGGCAGAACCTTGTTGGGTTTCTAGAAATGTCCAGCTTTTGGGTGTGAAAAGCTCCTGAAAGCCCGTCTGCGGCCCAGCTGTCAGAAAAGAGGCTTTTTTTTTTGTGATGATGACTGATGATTTAGAGCTTTGATTATTGATGCGACTGTGAAGATGTTTGGATGAGATGCTACAGCAGGTGGCATAGTTCTGTTCTTTTTTACTGTAGGTGACTAAATACTGTCGTTTTGTAATATTGTTACTGAAATGATCTATTTGCAAACGGTACAAAGTTCCATAAGTTGTTGATGTTTTTCCATGAGATTTTATGATTGTTCCGTTTTTGTAGGTAATGTTCTTACAGACAGAAGAAATGAAGCTTTCGCTGCTTCAGGATTCCTTTTCATTTCTTCTGGATTTTTTCACTTTTTTTCCTCCAACAGAAAAAGTGCTTTTTCTGCCGGCAGTGGGACAAGCAGACGTGTGTTTTGCCACCGTATTGCAAAATATGCGAGCAATAAAAGCGGACATCATGCTAACACACTCAGAAAACCAAAAAATGAAGAATCGTTTATTATTAACCAGAAGTATAATAGTTTATTAAAAAACAAATACTATTAAAAACTTTAAGGCTGATGCTTGTTATTCATTAAGAAGTTAAAGCAAATACAACATTTCTTTTTGCATTATTCTTCGTTAGAAACAGTTTCGCTGGTTTTAGGAAACTGATTTACATGCCAGGGTTGGAAAACTGAGGTTTAGCTGCAGAAATACTTTAATGTAACTTTAGTTATCTCAACAGCCTAACTACATGTTTTTATCTGCTCCTGATTCACGACAATTTGAATAAAGAAATACTCAGAAATACTATTTTGAGCTTAATTTTTTTTATGTCCACCATCATCAGAAAAACCACAAGAAGATGTTAAAAACATCAAAACACCTTTTTCATAGAAGTGGGTTTTTTAAAAAGCCGCTCAGCCAGACAGACAGACAGACAGGGAAATGAAACCAAACATGAGTGAACCTGCAGATCCAGAAGATTCTGCTGCACTTCAAATTCAAAACTTTCAAGAAAACAAAAGAAATTAATTACATTCTGACTTTTATGAAAAAAAAAGCAAACGTAACATGTCATGCCTTAACATAAAAATGTATTTTACTCTGAAAATGTAAACTATTTTGTGAGAATACTTTAGAAACAGAAACATGAGGAGCTAATAATCTGGGTTTCTTTTTAACACAATAAAAAAAAGATGCTGATAATTCAGAACCAAATGGAAATAATGACCAAACTGAGGTGTTTGCTTTAGCTTGAAAGCACCAGTTAGCAGAGAAGACAGTTAAGAAACCAGGAAAACTCACCCCATAAAGGCGGTAAAACTGCAGTTTGACCAAATAATGAAATTCCAGATTCAAATTAAAATTTGGAAATTTTCTGTTGATTTTAAAATCCAAAGTTAAAACAGTTTTTTGTTCTACAATTCTTTTTGAAAAGCACAAGAAAAATCTTTTTTTTTTTTACAAAACGTTTTCTTCAAGTTTATTTTTTAATTTTGGTTTGACATTTTACTGACTTTACTGTTGGATGAAAAACTCCAGAATTTGGTTCCATCTTTCGTTCGTCTGAGTCGGTTTGTGTCCAGAAAATGTCGCTAATTTTGACAAAACTTAGTGAGAAAAACGTTAACAAACGTGTAAAAGAACAAAAAAAAACTGCGACCGCGTGTATTTGAAGAGGCGGGAACCGCGAGGAAGGTTGGAAATGCATGCTGGGTAAAGGAGGAGCAGTGATGATGGTCAGAGGATGAGCAGGACAGTTTCTCTCTTCTGGTCGGAGCTCATTGTAGATGGTAGCACCTCCAAATGAGCAGCTGTTGGAACTTCATTCCTGGAGGTTTGGTTGACTTCAGTCTTTGGTTCACTTGAGAAACCAAACCAAGAAGGAATTTATCAGCATTCCTGCCATTCCCCAGAGAGAGACATCCCATAATGCTCTCAGCCTCTTTGAGCTGATGCGTCACTTTCCGGTGTGGCACCAAATCGGACCAAAAGTGACTCGGACGTTTCCAGTTTGCTCTGGTGAACGTCACTAGAACGGATTTGGTTTCTGTAGCCTTTTGAGACCTTTGACCCGCGTCTACATGAACTTTAGGTGCTCTCCGGTGTTTCAGTTTCATGGACGTGCCTTTCTGCCTCTTTAGGACCTGAAAGGTTCCTGAAACTTTGCTGCTATCGGTTGTTGCTTGAGCAGATCCAACAGGAGCATCGCTGGTTCAGAATTCATCTGCTGCTTCATACTTTTCTATTCTTCAATGGATCCAATGAAACCATAAGTTTTATCACAGTGTGGAGCAGCACCATCAAGCCGGTCTTTCACCATGCCTCCTCCTCAGATCATTTCACTGAAATGCCGAGCAGCTCTGAATGTGTGCATGTTTCCACACGCTTTCATCCACTGTCCATCATTCTGTCTGACTGTCATTCTACTCAAACATCCCTCTGAGAAGATCAGCAACTCCTTCAAAGCAGAAGACAACCTCAGCCTCCATCAGTCCCTTTAAATCCCAAACGTTTGGTCTGAAACCTTCAGCAGACACAGAACTTCTCTGACTGGAGAAAGAGCTGACTTTGGGTTTTTCTGAATCAGAAGAATGAGCAACAGAACTTCGACCCTGGAACCCCTGCACCAGAACTTCTACACTAGAATGTCTACACCAGAACATTTAGCCCTGAACATCAGAACATCTATACTAGAACATCTCCACCCTGTCGCTGGGCGAAGTTGGGTGTGGTTCCTCCAAACGTACATACTTGTTCGCCTCCATTCTCCTCATCGTCTCCGTTCCGATCTTCTGATTTTTGTTTCTGAAATATTTCTGAGGAGATTTTATGAAAAAATAACATGAAATTTATTCTGAAAATGATTTGACTGCAGTATAAATACTTCTTGTTGTACTTTATTCTTTCTTTATCATTATAACAATATTACTGCTATTATGATCATTTAAAAATATTTAAAGAGCTGATGTGTTTACTGTGTCCAAATATTCAATAAATAGATGTCAACAAGATCTTTGGTTGTTCGGAAAATCTGTTGAAAGCCACAAAAATGAAGTTTCTGTCCATTGAATTTATCTGAATTCTGAGGTTTCTCCTGTTGAAGTTGGTGCCCCCCCGGGGGGTTAGGGTTAGGGGGTGTCAATGGAAGCTGCAGGAAACAAAACAGCAAACTAAAAAAAGTCAAACAGCTGAAGAGAACCCAAGAGCAAACAAAGAATCTCAAATCAAAGAAGACAGAGAAGAGCGGGAAGACTCACCAGAGAGGATAAGCATCTCAGAAACATTCATCTGGTTTGGGCAGCGAAGGCTCACCATCGATCGCTAGGATTTTTACCACATACTTAGAACATTAAAAATCAAATTCCCTCCATTCTTTCTTCATAACTTTGGGGGAAAAAGTTCAACGTCACAGTTAAATCAATAATTTTTTACTTCACCTTTAGCTGTTAAAGCAGTAAAAAAAGTGGAGTTTGGAATACAATGATCTTTGCAAATTAATAACATTCTGTGTGAAAGGGTTTAATGTATTTTAAAATATAACTTTTGAAAATAATTTGCTGCAGTTTTTTGTGAATTTTTTTTGTAGTAAAGTTGAACTTCTACACGTGGAAGTCAGTGAATGAGATGTTGCTCACTCCTGAAACCAGCCCCTGGAGGTCTTTTGAGGAACTGCAACATTTGGTTCTTTTGGGTTTGTGTCACGTTAGGGAGCAGAAAGTGGGGCCTTGCAGTGACCCCCTCTGTCATGCAGAGTCTGATTTAGACGCTGAACCAAAGTGAGAAGTCACACTTTACTTTAACTCGGCAGCTTCAGGATGAAAGTACGTCCAATCAAACGTTTCCGTATCTGAGGCTGATTAACCCCTTCACGCCTGACTTTATTTCAATAATATCAAATATATTTTGACTGATTTTTTTTCCATTCAAGGTGATTCTTAAAGTGGAGTCCTCCTTTCTTGGGTTTGTGTGCATTCTCATAAATGTTTAGAAAGAAATTCTTCCTCACTGAGGTTCCACTGCAGCCTTGTTCTTACAGCTTCAGACAAAACAAACATTTTCAGAACCAAATTCACAGATTCAAAGACGATACAGAAAAATGAGAAGCTTTGAGTTTTAAAGAGATGGAACTGAAGGAAACCTGCTGACCTTAACATTCAAAGCCCCTCCCCAATGAAGCGTTTCTGTCACATACCTTTAGGCTCCTTCTTTAGTCCAGAACTGCCAGCAGACCTGCAGAGGGGGCGTGGCCTCTGACCCATCAGGTCTCCTGTTTTAAAAATAAGATGCAGCTGGAAGTTTGTGTCACTTCAATCTTTTTTACTGAAACTACAAAATGTTCTGCAGCTCTACTTATTGAAAGAGATACATGGATCATATATGTTCTGGAGAGTTTCACATCAGTTATTATTGTCTTTTGCTTCATTATTTATTACTTTATTCTCATTTATGGAGTTTGACAAAAGATTATTTCAGTGCAGTCCATTTCAGTCCAATGAGACGGCTATGGCTGTGATATTGGGCTATATAAATAAAATTGAATTGAATTGCAGCCTTTTTATCGTAGCTCCACAGTTCCTTTTTGCATGCTTTAGGCTGATAAAATACATAATTACTTTGTTTCTTCTGGTTAAAATCAAACGCCCTCAACAAAAAACTTTCAGAAAGGAAGAAGCTTTCACTGCTTCATCAGGAAGTTATTGTCTTTGATGGATTTTCTGACATTGGTTTGACTCATGTTGATTTATGGTCTATACTGACTGCAGCAGCGCCCCCTATGGACAGCTTTGGGTCACTGGTTGTACGAAATATTTGCAGGAAGTTTCCAGGTTTGGTTTTTCTGTTCTAAACTTACCAGGTTTCCTCTGACAGCATTTTATTTATTTGTTTTTTACTCAAATGTTTAGACTCTTTGGTGTATTAATAATAAATCTACAGACCCACACAGCTTTAGCTTTCAAAGCTCAGAAAAAAGGATTTCTTACTAAATATATAGTGTCTTATAGCTTTAATTCTGGAGAACCCAGGAACATTTTTTGTCTGGACCTTCACAGTTAATTCAACATTTTCCCTTTCTAGGAGGAGCAATTAGCAGAGGCCAGAATATTTTAAAAAATTGACACGAATCAATGAAATTCAACAAAATAACAGCAGCCAAATGTGATTGTTTCTTTTCTCCTGGGTTAGTGTTTCTACATATTTATATTTAATCGATGAATTATTCTATCACAATTGATGGATCACATTGAACAGTACTTTTCACCAACGTGCATAGAACACTAGAGGCTTGACGTGAAGACATCTATGTTAGAACTCTGACCCGGTCATAAAGCAGTAAACTGACATGAAACACTGGTGCTGGTTCCAGAGGATCAGTGGAGATGTGAAAACTGTACTAGAGAAGCAATAAAAGCCCAAAAAGACAAATGAATGAGTCTTTAATAAACATGTGTTTGTTTTAAAACGCAGCATTCTGATCATTTCAGGCTTTGGTTCTAAAAATAAGCCGCTAAAAATGGTCATAGCGTAACCTGTGGGGGCGGAGTCAAACTCTTGATGGAAATGTACTGAAATGGAGAGGGGGGGTTCCCCTCCGGAGTGGGGGATCCCGCGTGCGTGGCTCCGCGTGTTTGTGATCAGATCAGCTGGGTCAGTCGGGGCGCCTCCTCCTCCCCCCACCCGCACCAATGAGAGGCGCGCGGGGAGGGGCCTCGCGCCTGTAAAGCTCCAGCTCGCGCTCAGCCTCCAGACTGGGCTCGCGCTCCTCCGGCCGGCCAGGACGACCCCCGCGCGGCAGCATGGCGACCCCGCTGACGGACCAGGAGAAGCGGAAGCAGATCAGCATCAGGGGCATCGTGGGGGTGGAGAACGTGGCGGAGCTGAAGAAGGGCTTCAACCGACACCTGCACTTCACGCTGGTCAAGGACCGGAACATCGCCACGCCCAGAGACTACTACTTCGCGCTGGCCCACACCGTCCGGGACCACCTGGTGGGGAGGTGGATCCGGACGCAACAGTTCTACTATGAAGCGGACCCGAAGGTGAAACTCACACCGGTTCTGATGCGGCTCTGCAGGAACCACCGGAATCCGGACTCATGCGGAACTGTTGCATAAAGTTTCCAGATTACAAAGCCTCCTCTGTTCTGCTCTCTAACCTGCTGACCGCCTTTGCAGAGGGTCTACTATCTGTCACTGGAGTTCTACATGGGCCGGACTCTGCAGAACACCATGATCAACCTGGGCCTGCAGAACGCCTGCGATGAATCCATCTACCAGGTCAGACGCGCGCGCTCTGCCGGCGTGCCTGCAGCAGGCCGCAGCCCACATGACCTTTTGGTTTCCCCCTGCAGCTCGGCCTGGACATGGAAGAGCTGGAGGAGATGGAGGAGGACGCGGGGCTCGGGAATGGAGGACTGGGCAGGCTGGCAGGTAAGGAGGAGCTAGAGAACCACAGACATGTTCCGGTTCTCTGTGAGAACTCCAGGGTCTCCAGAGAAAAACGGAAGCAGAAAAATTCCAAACCCTCCTCCTTTGTCTGCAGCCTGCTTCCTGGATTCCATGGCCACCTTGGGTCTGGCCGCTTACGGCTACGGCATACGGTATGAATATGGGATCTTCAACCAGAAGATCAGAGACGGTTGGCAGGTACCTATGAGATGAAACCTCAGTCTCTCTGTCTGAATCACACGGTTCCTCCAACTTTGAAATTCCAAATCCAGTCTGAGGTTAAAGTAGAGCTGAATTGAGCAAGAAAGCCTCCTGAGTAGATCATTAACCAGAACCGGGCCTCGCTCAGCGCTGCTGGACTGGTGGAGCTCCTTCAGAGGTCGGGTATGGATGGATAAACATCATATCTGGTGATAAGGCTCAAACCTGAAACTTTTGCTCTTTTGAAACCTTCTGGCTGTTTGCAGTTCAGCTCCATCCGTGTAAACATGGACCTTTGACCTCTGACCTGCTGCTAATGATCCTCCTGGAAATGTGAGAAGGTTCCCATTTCCAGCCCTGGAGTCTAACTCCTGTGCCCCCTGACCCGCTGCAGGTGGAGGAGGCGGATGATTGGCTGAGGCACGGAAACCCCTGGGAGAAGGCCCGTCCCGAGTACACGCTGCCGGTTCACTTCTATGGACGCGTTGTGGAGACCAAGGAAGGGCCCAAATGGGTCGATACTCAGGTATCAGACAGACTTTCATTCACTTCTTGTGTTTGGAGTTTGTTTGATTTTAAAAAAGTTTATTGTTGTTTTCAGATGTTTGTTTTTGTTTATGATTCTGCAGCTAAAATAGTTTCTTAAGACTCACTAAAGCACGCATAATCTGCTGCAGCTTTCAAAACAAAAAGCTTCAATTGAAAGAATTTGAAAGTCTAAATGAAACATGAAATAAGAGATGTTAAAATGATGTGAAGTAAGAAACAAAGCTATTTTATTTTCTACAAAAAAAGAGAACAACAAATCATCCAGTACATGTAAACATAAACACAAATAGAAATGAAGGTTCTCAGCATCATGTCGGCATTATAGTAGAGTTCAAAGAAAGAAAGTAAGACGGATTAAACCAGCATAGGTTGTTGATGACAGTTATAATGTTTACTCATGCTGTCGCTGCGGTTCTGACTGTTAGCATTAGCATGCGCCGTAAAAGGCAGCCAGATTCCTTCATTTGCAGGTTGTTCTTGCGATGCCGTACGACACGCCCATTCCTGGTTACATGAACAACACTGTGAACACCATGAGACTGTGGTCGGCCCGAGCGCCCAATGACTTCAACCTGAAGGACTGTGAGTGAGGAACACGCCTGCTTCTGTGCCGTGACCTGAGCGGTCTGCCCGCTTTACCAAGCAGCATCTGGAACCTGCTGCAACTTCCTCTGCTGTTGGTGCATGCACTTTAAATCTGACGCTGAACTCTGTGTGTTTGTGTGTGTAGTCAACGTTGGAGATTACATCCAGGCTGTCCTGGACAGAAATCTGGCAGAGAACATCTCTCGTGTTCTCTATCCAAATGACAACGTAAGTGCACAGAAGGTCTCGCAGTCGCATAAACTCTTCTGAAGAACGTCTGCTCCACGCGTGTCTGCGCTGCAGTTCTTTGAAGGGAAAGAGCTCCGGCTGAAGCAGGAGTACTTCGTCGTAGCAGCCACACTCCAAGATATCATCCGGCGCTTCAAGACCACCAAGAAGGGAGTTCCTGGCCGCACCTCCTTTGAGAGTTTCCCCGAAAAGGTCATTTTTGTTCAAATGTTTTAGATTGTAGTAAGAAGGTCTTCTTTAAATCATTTTCATGTAACTCTGTAAAAAAACAGTTTGAAATTATATTTGTGAGTTAATAGACTAAACGTTGTTGCCATGGCAGCAGGAAGTAACAGGATGTGAAATTCTGTAGGTGGCCATCCAGCTGAACGACACTCATCCTGCCATGGCCATCCCTGAGCTCATGAGGGTCTTTGTGGACATCGAGAAGCTGGACTGGGACACGGTGAGGCTCGCATGCAGAAATGTTTGGTTAGTGGCAACATGCAACAGGACGTGCAGATGAGGCAATCGTGCACAAGTGTGAACACGTCTCACCATATAAGGCAAAAGCTCAGAATGAAATATTCTCAGTTGCATAATCATAAATGTTTGAAACTTCTGCTGAAGTAAAATGTTGTACTTCAAATACTATGTTTCTGAACCATGGTCTGCCCCTTTGGATCATGGGAAGTTTGACGTCCTCCACTGCAGGCAGTTTAACAACTTAAAAGTTACAGGTCCATCACAATAGTCTTATTTCTGCAGGTCTGAAAGTGAAAAATATCTGTTCTTAGTTTGTTTAGTTTGTTTTTACAGCAGTGAACAAGAAAAGATCCTTTTAGTTTAGTAGTTTGTGTCCTGCTGGTGTTAAAGATTCATTTACAAAGTTTCCACAAACTTGCTCGGTGTCTCTGTTCCCTTCAAACATTAATATGCAAATATAAGAAAAGTCCAAGAATGATCCTAGGAGTACACGTTTTTACAAAATAAAAGCATATCCTATGAAGACATTTATCTGGGAAAGACTCCTCCTTTGACCTCGTCACCAGGGGAATCTTGTCTTTGCAGGCATGGGACCTGACCAGACGCACCTTTGCCTACACCAACCACACGGTCCTCCCCGAGGCGCTGGAGCGCTGGCCGGTGCAGCTCTTGGAGAACCTGCTCCCCAGACACCTGCAGATCATCTACCAGATCAACCAGGCCCACCTGGACGTTAGTATTGAAAGAAATATTTCTTAATTCAAATCGCGTTGGATCAGAAATCCGGATGCTAGAAAAACCTGGGGCGGATACAGGGCAGTTACTGACCGGGC
This sequence comes from Adrianichthys oophorus, assembly GCA_036245035.1. Lineage (NCBI taxonomy): Eukaryota > Metazoa > Chordata > Actinopteri > Beloniformes > Adrianichthyidae > Adrianichthys > Adrianichthys oophorus. The sequence goes on along the minus strand of BSAI01000115.1, from coordinate 13,737,465 downwards.
GTGCCAAAGTCTCACTGCTCCTCTGCCTCTTGCACGCATTCATCTCCTCGTTTGAGCTGGCCTCTGGCTCCAAACGCACCAGGATTGATCCAATATTGCTTATATTATATTGCAATATTGCGTTTGCATTCGGTCGTGAGAAAATCTGGAAAGTCCCGAAGCCTAAACACTTGTTACTGTGTGTTGACAGAAAATTGCTGCTCTCTTTCCCAAAGACATTGACAAGCTGAGGAAAATGTCTTTAATCGAGGAGGACGGGTGCAAGAGGGTGAACATGGCCCACCTGTGCATAGTGGGCTCCCACGCTGTGAACGGGGTCGCTGAGATACACTCCAACATCATCAAGACCGAAGTGTGAGCGCTCCTCTGTCATCGTTGCAAAACTTCAGCTTTCAGGCGAAGACTTTCAAAAGAAGTGTCTTCATTTTTTTGTCAAGACATGTGTAATGAAGTGTTGCTCTCTCCTAGCCGCAACTTCCTCAGACTGGTAAAATCATTTGGTTTGGTCCCAGTCAGAGTGGGGGACTACCTAACTAATCTATTTATCATACCAGTTACTTCCTCTTTGATGACATGACAGTAAAAGCTTTACGGTTGTCTGCGGCTCACCGGTCGCTTCATTCCTTTGTTTACATCATGCGACTTGCGGCTGCCATGGCGTTTTGGTCCAGTCGTTCTGCTCCCAGAGAGTTTTGGATTCAGACTGAGGACTCTCAGAGCGAACCGAACCGCAGTCCGATTGGAAACGAACCGAGAGCGGTTCCTGGTCCGGACCAGGGTTTGCTTGACGTATTCAGACTGAACATTTGTTCCAGATTATCGGTGGAAACGAACTCTGGTTCACTTTAAGTGGACCCAGTCTTAATACACCCTTAGTCTCTTTGAACCTGTAACAGCGGGGCTTTACCATAACTCTTGCACCACTTACACAGTTATCCTAACTCTCTGACGCAGACAAAAGCAGCAGTGATCATATGCAGCTCTTACTTTAGTGAATTCTTTATGTTTGCAGCAGAAATCGGCTCATTCTGATGTGGAAAAATGTCCTTTCAGAATCCGTGGGAATTCTGATAATTGTGTCAACGGTTGAGGTTGTTATGGTAAATCACTGGAGCTAAAACTTTGTTGGTTACTTTTAGTTTTGGGCCAAAGTTGTTAAGGGGGCGGAGCTTCATTTTCCCCTACCTGAAAAGAAAATGGGGGGGGGGGGCGCGCATCTCCCTCCAACTTTACTGTTTTTTTTGTTTATTTTCTGCAGATTTCGTGACTTTAGTGATCTGGAGCCCAGTAAGTTTCAGAACAAAACCAACGGCATCACTCCCAGACGCTGGCTGCTGCTCTGCAACCCCGGCCTGGCTGAGCTTATCGCCGAGGTCTGTTCCTGCAAAAGGAAGTAAACCTTTCCTCCCAGGATCATCAGAACTCACCTGTAAGTTTTATTGAATGTCTTCCAGGTAATCGGCGAGGATTATGTGAAGGACCTCAGTCAGCTCAGGAAGCTGAATGACTTTGTGAACAACGCTGCTTTCATTCGCGACATCTCTAAAGTCAAACAGGTAAAGAAGTTCCAGGATTCTGTTTTAGCATGATTTTATGTCTATGGTGTGAATACTAAAATGAAAAAACAAAGTTGGTGTGTCATAGTGAGCTTGTGTTGACTTTAAAATGATACAAAATAAGAAAGCAAGTAGTCTTTCAAATTGAAAATGCAGAGGTCAATTCAAAAGTAGACCAAAACTGGCTTTTGCATCATCTTTGATAATCACATTAAAATAAAACAAAACTTTATTGATTCCACTAAGGGGAAATAAACTTGCTCCTATAGCTCTATTGCAAAAGCAGCATTTTATGACTAACACTAAAATACACTTATAAAGGAAAATATTTCATGTTTTTGGCAGGCCGGACAATTTTATGTTTAAATTTAGTGTTAATGTTGTAATACTGACTGAATTTTTGAGTGTAATCATTGTAAATAAGAATCTAGCTTCACATTTGGTATTTTTGTAACAAAGTTTTGAACAGTCATCAGGAAGCTTCTCTTTGAAAAGGTTAAAATCGTCCGACCTTTCGCTGTTTGCCCTTCAGGTGTTTGAGCCGCAACAGAAATTCCACCTTTCATTATTTCTGCACGTCTAAGCAGACGGCGTCATAACTGGTGCAGCTCATGACCACATTTCTCCTGCAGAGACTCGCACGCCCGGACACGACCCCACTGTGATTCAGCGCCTTTATGGCCCCGCCTCCACTTCCTCTCATCATCTGATGTGACATTTCTGCAGGACAACAAGCTGAAGTTCGCCCACTACCTGGAGAAGGAGTACCGGGTCAAAATCAACCCGGCCTCCATGTTCGACGTCCACGTGAAGAGGATCCACGAGTACAAGCGGCAGCTGCTCAACTGCCTTCACATCGTCGCCTTGTACAACCGTAGGTGCAGCAGCCTGACGGACTGACTTCATGACTCCTCTTGACACCTGGAAGTTTCCACACCTCAGCTCATGTTAAAACAGACAGGAGGAATGTTGGCACCTGAAGCAGAAGTGGGAATTTTCCACGCAGAACGCTGGTTTCATCATCAGCTCCTCTTCCTCTGAGGCCTGCGGGTTTCACACTTCATCGTTTAAAAATATCCTCCTGAAATGACTTTTTTTTTTTTTTTGTTTGCACTGAAGGCATCAGAAAGAACCCCGCCGCTCCTTTTGTCCCCCGGACTGTGATCATCGGTGGAAAGGTGACGCTCTAGCCCAGATGAAGCTCAGAAAACCACCAACCTGCCTGACCTGCTCTCTGGCTCCCTCTGCAGGCTGCCCCCGGCTATCACATGGCTAAAATGATCATCAAGCTCATCACCTCCGTGGCCGACGTGGTGAACAACGACCCCGTGGTCGGAAGCAAGCTGAAGGTCATCTTCCTGGAGAACTACAGGGTTTCCCTGGCAGAGAAAGGTACCGCCGGTTCTGAGGTCAGATCTTCCTGTCTGGAGCCAAGCGGCAGATTTCCTCTCGTTTCCCTCAGTCATTCCGGCCACAGATTTATCGGAGCAGATCTCGACCGCCGGCACCGAAGCTTCGGGAACAGGCAACATGAAGTTCATGCTGAACGGAGCTCTGACCATCGGCACCATGGATGGAGCCAACGTGGAGATGGCCGAGGAGGCCGGGGAGGAGAACCTCTTTATCTTTGGAATGAGGGTGGAGGACGTGGCCGAAATGGACAAAAAGGGGTGAAGTTTCCAGACTGAAGATCTCATGTCACTCCTTCTGAACATTTTTGGTGTTAAATGTGTCCGTGTGTTCAGATACGACGCCATGGAGTACTACAACAAGATCCCTGAGCTGAAACATGTCATGGATCAGATCACCAGCGGGTTTTTCAGCCCCAAAAACCCCGAGCTCTTCAAAGACCTGACTGAAATGCTCTTCAAACATGACCGGTGAGGAGGTTCTCCGGTCCCGCCGCAGGTTCCAGAAATGCTCCCGTCTCTTCACCTCTGATGTCTCTTCAGGTTCAAAGTGTTTGCAGACTTTGAAGACTACATGAAATGTCAAGAGAAAGTCAGCAAACTCTACCAGGTACCGTCTGCTGCTAGCAGCTCTAATCTCACAGGAGATGCTGACTCAGACAGAACTTAGCAGGACACAAACACCTACACTCTGTCTCATTTCTGACAGTCAGGCTGCAGCGGGGAGCGTGCATGTATCACATGAACACGCCTGCTTACATCTCCTTACATAAGTGTTCAGTGGGACCGGTCACCCGTAGAAAAACATTCCCATTTTCTCTGTTAAATGCAAGGTGTCTCACGTTTGTTTTTTTGTTTACTGGTTTTTGAGGAAAATCTGGAAAAAGTCGAGTCAGAACTTTGTACACGTTTATATCAAAACACAAGTCTATGGTTGCTGTGGACTTCCCGCCTTTATTTCGGCTCCCAGATTAAATCTGATTGTTTGATCTGAGCTGTTCGCCGTTAAGGCGCCGTGTGTAAGCTGTAAGCAGCATCTGCATCACCGCAGCCGTTTATCTCTGACCCTCAGAACCCCGTGGAGTGGACCAAGATGGTGATCAGGAACATCGCCGCGACGGGGAAGTTCTCCAGCGACAGAACAATCACGGAGTACGCCACGGAGGTGTGGGGGGTGGAGCCCACCGACCTGAAGATCCCGCCGCCAAACGAGCCCAGAGAGGCCATCGAGGAGACGGCCAGGGCCCTGAAGAAGATGTGAAGCCAGCAGGGGGCGCCCTCGTGCTCATTTCCCTCACTGATGAAGCTTCTGTGTTCTTCTGAATCCCAGTAGAATCACTGTTACGTTTCTGCATCACAGAGCCTGCTGGCTGCGCTTAGGACCAGGAATTAGTCTCCTCCCAGTGTCAGCTGATGACTGGAGTTAGTTTTTTATAGCATTTGTGCGCCTTCCTGAGGTTTGGGGCAGGATTGTCTTTGCATTAACCTGTAGAGAACAGACAGATGGTGTTCTCCACTCTGACCTTTCAAATAAAGAATAACTCTATAATGATTCAAAGTGGTTTTTATTTCAACCTCTTAAAGATGTGCTTGAATCTTGAGGTACATTTTTACTTTTCTGTTTTTTTCCTTTTCAAGTAATGGAGGAGAAGCTGCTTCAACGTCTCAAGTTTTGTAAAAATTTCCTGCAACAAAAAAGTAGTGATTAAAACAATTTTATGAAACTCAAGGCAAATGAGGAGTTTTCTTTTGACTTACTTGACTATTTCTGGTAAATTGGGATCCATGTAGATGTTGCTGTGGGAAAATCCTAGAGCAGCAGGATAGGAGACCATCATGACCCGAGCGTCTGAGCCAAGCTCTCGCTGCGCCTCCAGGGAGATCTGTTTGAGTCAAAAGGGCAAACATGCCGGCGTGCGTGAAGAAGCAGCTGCACCTGCAGGCCCATGTGATGGGGAACGATGTTGTCGTCCTCTGAATGCAGGATGAGGAGCGGACAGGTGAGCGTCTTCAAGCTGCAAACATCCACAGAACAATGAGCTTCTCACCTCCAGCGCTGAATGGTCACTGGGAGCTGAAAAAACCCACTTCTTATCGTTTGCAAATTCAATCTGGTTCCTTTCCAGAAGGTCGAACAGGAAGTTCTTCAGTCCTGGAAGGAAGGTGTAGATCTGAGAGAAGAACCACACAGAAATGAACCAGGATGGATGTGGCTTCTTCAGACTGTGGCATTTTTATGTCATTATAACCATTTTCTAAAACAGTTTTAAATACATGTAAATATTATGGATTTTCTCTCAGGTAGCAAACAGGTGTGCCTGAAAACTTCCTACCTTGGTGATCAGCAGGTTTGCTGCAACGTCTCCAATTCTTGTGTACGGAGCTTCAAGAATTAAAGCATCAACTGCCGACTCTGCAGGAACAAACCATAGAAAGCAATATTCAGTAAAAATTGATTATTTGGAGGATTGAGCTAAAAATTGTAGCTTCTATGAAGGTGATGGCCCATAGCAACCATTGAGTTTTTTTCAGGCGGTAGGCTGATACAGATGTGTATGAAAGTTTGAGCCTTTATTTTGAAATTATTTTTTTTATTTTTCTTGGCAACCAGTGTTAGATGACGTGCTGAACTACAGACGGGTTATGGGCTTTGACCTTCATGTTGACCTAACAAACTGCAAGAAAGTTCTTGGGGTTGGGGCGCACTGGTCCTAGAGAAAAGCATTTCTGCGATCCAGAACATTTTTATCAATTTTTATGCTTCAATTTTTCTCTTTTCACTTAAACAAAGAACAAATGTTTACATTTCATCTGTGGATGATCTCTGAAAAAGTTAAGAAGCTGAAACTATGTTTCTTGTCATACTTTTATGAGACAAATGTTCATTTTTTCTTCTGCCTTAATTCTAGTTCTTTTGTGAATAAAAACATTTTAAAGTTTAGGCAGAATGGTTGCCATGGAAATACTTTCTGAGGGGCGGAGTCACCATATTTTAAAAACACTTTTGGAAAATTTGCAGTACATAAGTTTAAAGTTTTACAGGCTTCCATGTGAGACATCATACTGTTCTTTTATTTTCATGACCCCTGTTTCCATGACAACATAAAGGAGAGAATCACTCCACCTCCTTCCTGTAGTCTGACAGCAGCATTGGTGGCCACCCTGCAAACACAGACGAGCTCCTTTGAAACCAGAGTTTGAGTCTGGAGCTGCAGATGAAAGTTTTCCAAGTGAGCCGGAATCTGACCCTGAACCCAGAGAGTGACCCCACAGACACACGGGGCTGCCCCTGCTGCGCGTCTTCACCCACTGCTGCAGGTAGAGGGCGTCAGAGGTCAGTCCCGCCTCACTGGGATCTCCAGAGGAATCTCCAAAACCTTTCATTCACAAAACACTTGGTTAAAGAAAGTGTCCAGACGGGAACCTTTATCTGCTCAGAACCACATCATGTTCACTTCAAATCTCTGCAGATCTGGACAGAAAATACTACTTTGAACAAAGCTGGAATGCCAGACGTTTATGTAGAAAAATAACAACAATAAATGGTTTAGTTTGATCTTTAGTTGGTAAGTTTTATCCACCTTTTACAGGACTTGATTTGTTGTTTTTAACAAAAAATGTTTTATTTCCAAGATGGTAAACCTGTAAGACCATTTTGATTGACACTTTTAAAAAAGATCTCCAATAATTTAAAAAACCCAACTAAATATCAAAAATTAAATTTGGCAGAATTTAGCAATAAAACAGTAAACGTGTGTAAAAAAAGACAGTAAACGTCTGCATTCATGTTGACGTTGGTGTTTCACGGTGATCACCTCTGTAGTCCAAGGATAAAACATGGAACCCTGCAGTGCTAAGGATCTGTCAATCACAGATGAAAACATTTCAATCTTATTGCTCCACATTTAAGCCAGAAAGAGAAAGAAGTCCTGAACGTACTTTCACCAGATCCACTCTGTGCTTCAGCGCTCTGCAGAAACACAAAAACGTCAACACATCCTTCTCAACATTCAATGGGATTTTTTCCTGCTTTTAGTCTCTGTCGAGAATCTGTTTTATCACTCATAATATCTGTTTATTTAGATAGTTTGAGTTGTTGTGATCATTTTAATCACCTATTCATTCCTCTCAGCTGTTTTCACATCTTTCAGAAGGATCAGCTTTTCTGTTTTGCTGTCAGCTCACTCGTTCATCATCCACCCATCATTTTTGCATCCATTCATTCCTATTTGAGGTCACGCTGGATTCAACCAGTGGAGGCGGAGGCGGGTCCATTCTGGACAGCCCGCCTGCCCTAACCTTAAGCCTTTTTATGGATTTTTAACGAGACTTTAAATGTTTTATTCATTGATGGCTCTTTATTCAGCGAACAAATCCAAAAGCAACGCTGTAATCCTGAAATTGAGCTTCTAGTTTGGATCAGCTTCATTTACTATTGGTTGTTGTCAGTTGAGCATGTATTATTGGTAAATTATATTCATGAAATCTTTCCATTTCTAAGAAAAGCTGCAGCATTTAGCTTGTAGCTGTTTAGCTTTTTCAGTGTCCGTAGATACTTAGTAGATCTTTTTTCACATTTAGTACATGATTTAGCATCAGAGTTAGAAATTCCTGCGTGGTTGAAGACATTTCAGCCTTTTTTTTTGTCTTTTCAGCATCTCCACCATAAATCCCGTTTCAGCAGCAGAAACACTTTGAACCCCAGAGAACCAAAGAGGGATTTTCTTCTGGGCTTTTCGAGTTAGTTTGACTTTTTTGTGTGTTTGTTCATTTTGTGCAGCAGCAATTACCTGCGACAAAAACATTTAGAATAAAAACACTAAAATAAAAGCTTAAAATTAATAAATATAATTCTTTTTTTAAAAACGTGGCTGAACTTGACCTGGTGGGTTCTTAAGGGTTAAAATGCTGCAAAGGATTTTACTCAGAAAAGCTGTTGCTGAAGTTTAAATGTCCGTTTTCTGCTCTCAGTTTGTGAATCATCTTAAACTGATTTTGCTCAAACGTGTGTTGATGATCTGGATGCTTGGTAACTGTGGAAACAAAGAGCTTCTGCAGCCGTCTAATACCCACTGGTCCCTGTTAAGGAGAGTTCAAGGATCCCTACCCCTGATGCTCTTATCCCACCTGGTCCCTATGTTGCCATGGAGATAGATGACAACAGGCTGGCCGTCTCCCAGAGCCTCCTGATACCAGTCAGTGCCTCTCCCAGAGGCCGCCTCCCATTGGCTGGCGGGGAGTGTGTGCCAACAAGGACAGAGAGGAGAGGAAGAGTGAGCAGCGCAAACAATCGCACTTGAGTTTTAGGACCTGCAGCCGCTTTCTGAGTGCAGCTGAACAAACGCGGCTCCTGTCATTCAGGAACCACCTGCACCAAGCAAACATGCAGCATCAGCTGAGGCGCATCAGCGGCCAGGAACGGCCTACCACACTCCCACCCAGACGTCCTCCTCCGTGTTGAGGTAGTAGCTGCAGGTGTGGTTCAGCACATCCTGAGGTCGGCTGAGGTCAACGAAGTATGGAACCCTCACTGTGGAGGAGAAGCCCACAGGTGAGTGTCACCAGACCAGCCTGCATCACAACAGGTTTCCTGAGAATCTAAAGTAAAGGAACCTCAGTAGCAGCGGATCTACCTCCACAGGACGTTTGCAGCTTCACCTGCAGGTCTCTGATCAGTTTGTTGGAGAACAAAACAAAAAGTCCAGTTTTCACTGTTTCCACTGACTAGAAGCTTCAGACACTAAAGTAGGAGAATTAAAGAATCCATTGTTTTGAGTTCAAAAGTAATATATCTTCAACTGGAAAATAAGACGTCCTGCTTTGAAATGAGAAAAGATCTAAAGACGGCAGGAAACGTCAGACTGCTGAGATTTCTGAGCGTTTGTATTTTTCAGGAGAAAGTCTCTCCACTCTGAACTCCGGGGTTTTTTTCTAAAAAGATGAGGAACAAATGGAGCTGAATTTGTCTCTTCCTGGTTATCAAGCACGGTGGTGGAAGAATGGTGATTCGGAGTTGTTGATCTGACAGGAGTTAGAACTGATTTTTGTCAGACAGAGACTGGATCCAAACCCAAAGAAAAGCTGGAAAACCAGATCAAGTGCAGCAAACGTCAAATCAAAGTCCAGCTCTGGGCGTGTGGTGGTGGTGGGGGGCATAAATGTCTGCCTATTGGTCAATAATATCCTGTCCAGTCAGGTAACAGATTGTTAAGACATTATAGAAACTTCAAGTTGAATAATGTTTTCCCAAATCCTACTTCTACGTTTTCCTTCAGACAACAATGATCTGCACAGAAAAAGCAAAGACTTACACAGGTGAGCGAACACAGCGTGACCCAGTATCCATGGAAACAGGTAGAGGAGAACAGGCACTGAAGCGTAGACAGTGATCAGGATAATCCAGGTTCTCCTCATTTCTGCAGTAGCAGCACGTTGTGCTCCAGCGTTCCTGCTCCGACAACAGGAGTGTTGATAAATCCAGAGAAACCAGGTCAACGGTCAAGCCCGCTCCTGCTTCTTCACAAACACGTCAGAGGGAAGCTTCCTGTCAGAGGAGGCATGTCCCGTTCTTTGTGGTCATGAAAACAACATTCACGACTAGAACCTGTGAGAAATGAGTAACATAAAAAATGTTGCGTTTAGGGTTCAATTCTGACATTTTAGGCCTGAAAGTCCAAACAAGAGGGAAAAGAAAGGCCCAGCCAGCAAGGCATTGTGGGAGTTGTTGTTTCTACAGTAATGCTACAACTAGCGCTTACATTTTTATACTCAGATCATAAGTGTAATGTCACCTTTTGATGTAAACGTTTGTGAGCTCGTTCTTTGTGTTTTTTTCGGTTAGGCTCCGGCAACCCCGTGACCCCGAAAGGGATAAAGCGGATTGGAAAATGAATGAATGAAGATCAGGACTGTAAGCAGTTTATGGAGGCTGCTGGCTCCTGCTTTTGTTCTGCGCAGATATATCAGGAAATACGCCTTTCAAAATAAAAGCAAACTTCCATAGACATTCATTGTGAAGGCAATGATCCTCAAGGAGAAGGGATTTGCAGAGACAGACAAAATAAAAGCAAAAAGGCAAAAACCACAATACAGTCAAATCATAAATTATAATAAAAATGATTTTGAAATCAGAATAAAAGTGTGCAGATATAAACTGATCTAAAACGAACAGGTTTCAGTCCAAACCTGAATGTCAGAGTGAATGTTTGTCAAACGTCAGCAGGAAGAATGTTCCAGTTTTCAGTTGTATGAAGTGAAACGTTTTCAGTCCAGACTCTGAGCTCCAGCAGACGCCCCGTCCCTGAGCTTCTCAGAGTCCTGCTGGTTCACGTGGGACCAACATGTCAGAAATCTTCTTCAATGTCAAACCGTGAAGAGACTTGAACCCGAGCTGAAGAAGAGCTGCTTTAAAGGCTGTCCTATGAGCGACAGGAAGTGCAAAGGACCGATGTGGTGGAAGATGCTGGTTTGAATCTGTTCGCTGATCTGTTGCAGTGACAGAGGAACTCCACTGGTCCATATTCAGCTGCTGTGAATGCAATGTAAACCTGAGTGTCATCTGCATAATTGTTAATAGTTGCTGCATAATGATTGGCCTTAGAGGAAGCATGTAAATATGAATAAAAGAAGTCTTGTGACTGATCCCTGGGGAATGCCACAGGTCAAGACTATTTAATCAAACCCACTATTACTAATTTTAACAGAGTACTTCCTCCTTTCAAAATAAGACTTATACCATGCAAGTGCAATACTAGAGATGTTTTATAGTCCTCTAAGATCACATGGTCAGCTGGATCAACAGCAGCTCTTCAATGCAACAACTCAAAGACACTGCAATGTTCACGTTTACCAAGACGTTACCTGGAAGACATTTGAACCTCCACATATCAGCTTCTTCATCAAACAGAAAGTCAACAACCACTTTGTCCTGTGTAAGGTCATGGGGGTCACAGTCAAAGTCGGGGCTTGAACTACAGGAAAATTATCATTAAAAAGAGGAGGATCATAAAAAAATGTTACAAATGAGGTTTTAGAGCAGTAGTTATTCTGACCAATAGAATGACTGAGTAACAGCTGTCTATTTCTATATAGAAGTCTGTGGGATTTTGGCTTCTTGGAGGCAGCAGGTACTTCCTGTTTGGAACGCCAGGGGGGCGGAGTCACTCAGTCCAGTTCTCATACAGTCAGTGGTTTCTCCTCAAAGGTATTTAGTCTCCAAAGAACCTGAGACTGTGAAGGAAGCGTTTTGTTTGTGCTTAGATGAAATAACTGAAGCATTTTTGCTGCATTTAGAAACATTTCAAATGGCAAAAATCACGGCCTCAGAAATGAGAATGATCGATTCTTTGTGAATTCTACTGTGAATGATTGTATACATTTGACAATTGGCTGTATAGAGAAGGAACTGTGTATTCTGTAAACAGGCAGTGCTTCTGACTAGGCAGCTGCCACTTTTTCTTTACGCTTCCCCCGTGCTCTTATTTTGAAATCACCCTCTAAATCCGGTTCCCGTAATCCCGAGTGTGAAGACGCGAGCGGGGAATCCCCCTCCCGTTTGGGGCGCTCCTTCCCCGGTTGGGGCGGGCTCGTCAGCGCCGCCGCCCCTTCCTCATCCACCGCTGTTCAAATCAGCTCCACGCCGGAGATGCGGCCAGAGGACGCGGGAGGGCAGCGGCGGAGCGGCCGCGGGGACAAGCTGGGCGCCGCCGCGGACCAACGGCGTCAAGTTCCGCCTGGGTGAACTCCTGCGGACCGGGAGGCGCTTTCTGCGGCTTCGGTGAGGTTTCAAACTTTGGGTTTTAACGTGAAAAAAACGGTTCCGTCCGGTTTTAGGCTAAAGTTTCCGTTAGCTTCACTCCAGATGTCAGCCGCCGGTAAAACCCGAGTTTCCTGAAGGCGGGAAAGAAAGAAGAGTTTAAAACGACTGAAGAGAAAAATCATCTTCAAGAAACTGATGCAGATTGATGGGAAATCTGACATTTTAAAACATGTTTGTGTTTATTTGGATACAAATCAAGTTTGAGGGTGAGTTCTAATGATTTTACTGGACTTTTTTCATTCATTCATTCATTTTCCAATCCGTTTTATCCCTTTCGGGGTCACGGGGTTGCCGGAGCCTAACCCGGCTACTCATGGGCGAAGGCAGGGTACACCCCTGGACTGGTCGCCAGTCTGTCGCAGGGGCCACAATCACACACCCACACACACTCACATTCACACCTAGGGACAATTGAGAGTATCCAATTAACCTGTGAAGCATGTTTTTGGACGGTGGGAGGAAGCCGGAGTACCCGGAGAAAACCCACGCATGCACGGGGAGAACATGCAAACTCCACACAGAAAGGTCCCCCAGCCAGGACTTGAACCGGGAACCTTCTTGCTGTGAGGCAGGAGCGCTAACCACTGCGCCACCGTGCAGCCCCCTGGACTTTTTTAAAAGTTAAAATGTTGTTTTATATAAAAAAGAAAAAAAAAAAAGGAAAAATTATCTTTTTATTAAATGAGATCATTTTATAATCTATTCACTAAATAAAGGATCATCTTCTGCGTTTGGATCACATCTTATTTTAATAGTTTCCAGGAGGTTCTGCTGACCTTCATGTTCCAGAACCCCTTCAGTAAAGCTTTTCTTTGTGGTGAATGGGGACCCCTCTGTCTGAGGAGGGAAGGAGGGGTCCCCGGTACAGGATCTCAATGATGAGAGCAGCTGGAAGCTCCGAGGATTGAGTTGTTACGGCGCTGCAGCTCTTCAGGTTCAGATCCTGGACTCTTCCACAGGCAACACACTGCACACTGTGGGCTGCATCGCTCACACTTCTCCTTTTCTTCGGGCTGGTCTGGGTTCCTCCAACGTTTTTCCACGTCATGGGAAAAGTTCTCATCTGCTGATCTCTCTGTCATTCTGAGCAGAAGTCATGAAGCGGTGTTGCTGTGCACCAAGTCGCAGGTTTTTACTGAACTCTTTGGTATTTTTAGATTCAAACTGGGGTCATGACGAGTCGGCAGATTCTTCTTCTTCTCTTCTGTAGAAACTGAAATGCAAAGGTGGTCCAGAGTTCTACAGAAGGTCCAGAAACTTTCAATTGGTCCGGAGTTCAAACTGGAGATGGGAGTCCAGAGAAATCAGTTTTACTTGGAGTTCTGCCGTCTTCTGCTCAGAGAGCACAGTGGTCTGACGGGTTTCTGAAAGATTCAAGGTTCAGAAGCTGAAGGCCATCGGGTTTCATGTAGCTGAAGGTCATCAGCCAAACGGGGAACATGTTTATTAGTTAGCCGTTAACCGTCAGGCGACGTCGGTTTGTTTACGTGGAAAAGTGATCCTGAAATCAGCAGCAGAAGAGACCGGCTGCTTCCTGAGGTCAAAGCTCTTCAGGATTCTCAAACAGAAGATCTCAAAGATCCTGTGAAGATCTGTTTTTTTCATTAAAGTGGGCTGGCCCCACCTCCTCAGCTCCAGATTCTCTCTGCTGATCTTCCTCAGACTCTGAACCAAAGACTCGTTGCATCAGAAGTTAGTGTTGGACTCTGGCTTGGCAGGTCAGCCGTCTCCTGGTTGGTCAGACCCTCGGTGGTGGAGCTCTGAGCTGGAGGCTCAGCTCCCGTGTTTCCTGATGGCTTCATTGTTGTAATTGGATTAAACAAATCCTGCAGCTCAAATGAGGCGCCACCGCAGTGCTGTCAGGAAGCGGCTCACAGTCCTCTGAGGAGGTCCGGTTCTGGAGCGGAGATGGACATTGGGAGTAAGAAGTTCTTGTGGCGTTTCTTGCAGGGCGGCGCGCTGTTCTGTGGGATGGGTGACAGCCAGGACCGCCATGAGGAGCGTCTCAAAGAGGTTTTTGAGAGTTTTGATGCCAGTGGCTGCGGCTCTCTGACCCCCGAGGAGCTCGCCGACCTCTGCCGGTCCCTGCAGCTGGAGGACGCCACGCCTGCCTTGCTGCACGCATTGCTGCAGAACCAAGATTGCCTCACCGCCAGGGTAAGAGGGTTAAGCTCCTGAGGAGCAGCTGCCTCTGCAGGAAAGCTGCAAAGCTTCTCCTGACAGAGGCTCCCGCTGTCCTGAAGGATCACCGGGACGGTTGATTTTTGGTTGTTGAGTCCTGAAGAGTCATGTCTGTGTTTGTGTTCAATCAGCCCAAAGATCTGCAGCAGATTTTCACTCATTTGTAACCAAAAAGGCACAAAGATAAAGATATCAGGCAGACGTTTGACCAAAGATACTTTTTTCCAAACAAAAATGTTTTCATATATGAACAGAAAAATTGTCTGTTTCTGTGTGTTTGGACACAATCTGCTGAACGTTCTGTTGCTTATGGAGAACTTCTTTCTCTTTCTGCTGTCTGTGGAGAACTTTATTCTTTTTCTTCTGCCTGTGGAAAACTTTATTCTCCTGCTGCTTATTGCATACTATGATTGCATATTTTTGAGTTTGGGATAATCCAGTTTTATCTCAGATTAAAATCCCAAATCTTTTCTGTTTGTGAACAAACATCTGCACAAACATTTAAACGTAAACAGATTAAATCGGGAGGGGGGACATATACACTCTACACAGAATCCAGGATTCAGATCAGGACCTTCTCACTGTGTGAAAAGACTGCTAATCACTGTACCACCGTCACCTCTGATCTTAGAGCACTTGCCTAAAAAGAAGCTTAGTTTTCATTTGCAAAACCAGCGTGACGTGGCGAAGGTGAATAAAATCTCCGACCAGACGGACGTGAATCAAATTCACGTTGTGGTGAAAGAGGAACCACACATCCCTCTGCGAACATCTGCTTCTGTTTTCTCAGGATTTTTGTTGGTTTGTTTCTTGTTCATATCGCTCATCTTCTGTCATGGTGACAACCACAGCAGCTCATCTTTCAACCAGAGTCCCCCTCAGACAGCTATTGATTTCCTGAGGGGTGGTGGGGGCGGTGGGGGCTTGTCCGAGAGCATGCGGACAGACGAAAGCTCTTTAGAAAAGGAGAATCCTCCTCCAGGAGCACAAAGAGGATCAACACATTCAGGGTTAGCAGCTGCTGATTGTTGGAGTGTGACCTCCTCCTCCCACTAACACCCCCCACCCCCCAGCTGGAGAATGTGTTCATCAGCCTCACCAGCTTCTTCTGTTGAGTTTCTGGAATTCTGAAGCGTCTCCGTGTTCCTGCAGGTCGATTTCCAGCAGTTCAAGGACGCCCTGATTCAGGTTCTATACGCCGCCTTCCCTGGAGCTCAGGAGGAGCAGGAGGCCCCGCCCCCTACAGGTAAGATCCTGGACTGAAGACTCTATAAAAAACCTGCAGGTTCACAGGAGTCCTGGTTACAGTTCTGATCAATAACTACTGATCTGGAGTTTTGCAGGTTAGAGTGTTTTGCAGTAATGGAGCAGAGAGAAAAGAAGAAAGACTTTTGGATGCTTTTTAAATCATTTTTAAAGAAATATGAACTAGATTAAAGGGCCTATACAAAAATGCAAAATGAACTTTTGGCCCTTTTAAGTGTATTATAAGGTTATAATTCTGAAAGCTGTATTTTGATCCGTACGCATCTGAGTATTCTTCTAAAACCCTGCGCTCTGAGCACCAGCCCCTCCCAATCCACAAAAACAAGCAGGTCCTCACATTGTGATGTCACAAAGTGGGGCGCAGCCCCTCACAGGGAGAGTCTGCGCCGCCAGCACCGCCCCTAGGCGATCACCCACTTTCTCAGGCTAAACGCTTTCATTGTAAATGGACAGTATGCACATGCATCTTTACAGAAGTTTGAAAGACGATTCCTCTGGGATGGAAGTGTCTTACTTCCTGATAGAAACAGAGTTCAGGAAAACGACTCGTATCATAAAAAATGTGTTCTTTAGCCTGCCAAAGGTAATATATGATCTTATTTATGGATATAGTTTACTCTGAAAGGCTTAGAATAGCATAAGGGCCCTTTAAGAGGATGAAACCAAACACTTCTCCTGCTTTGCTTTGATCGAGTTTCATGCTGGACGACGTTTTATGAGATCCTGGAAGAAACTTTGTGAACTGAAGCAGAACGCCTTTGTGCTGACTCAGCTGCTTCTGTTGTTTGAACCGTCATAGTTGGATGCACATGCACGCACATTCGCAGTGTTTGTGAAGCCTCCAGGGGAAATGTTCAGGAAGGATTATGCATCATTTCTTCAGAAAAAAAACACAGAAACTGAGCGTAAATTAATCTGAAAGCAGAGCTGGGATCAAATATCAGAATTCTTAAGGCTTCATTCTTCTGTTAGTTTGAAACATCTCCTTATGTTGGGTTGATGTCCCACAGGGTTCTGTTCTGGGTCCGGTTTTCTTCTCTTTGTGGACTTTAGAATCGGGTAAAACCTGCTCGTAAACCTGATCAAACTTAGCGGTTAGTGAAACTCTGAGGAACGGAGGTTCCTCTGGAAAATTCATTCATTTTCCCAAACCGTTCCTCTCATCCCGCCAGAATGACCTCAGCACAGATGTCCACTTTATCCCATGAAGATCCTTCAGTTTGTTCTATTATTCAGTCTGATTTGCTGAAGCAAACCTCTTTCTGGGCTTCTGGAGTCCTGCTGGATCCCGGCACCACGAAGCACCGCATCCGACTGTCTGAGACTCACCAAACTTCCACATGAAGAAGATCCCTGAGATCCAGGAACCAAACCAAAGCTGCAGAAGTCAGGACTTTTCTCACTCTGAGAAACCGGAATAATTCAGTTTCAGGAATCTGTCCATGACCTGGAGTTATTTTCCAGACTTTGTTCCTGAGGAACCGGCTCTCTTGTCTCCGTCTTTTAGATCTGATCTTGGAATGTTCCTCTCATAGTGATCCTAAAGTTCTTCCTGCTCTGATCGGTTTTGTTTTCTGGATTTTCTTCTTGTATTTCTGGTTCTTTTCTCTTCATCTGTAAAAGTTCAGGGAGGGTCTGGAGCGACTCCGTCAGGATTTCTCATGTAACAAATGTTTGTACAGAGCCACTTCTGCTCCACACAAACCCAGCGCATCCCCTTTGATGCTGTCGGTTCTGAGCATCTTCATTGTCTGGATTATGTTTAATCTGGAATTCATTTTTCTCATTTCAGTTTCTCCTGAAATCCAACCAAAGTTTGTAAAGGGCGGCAAACGTTATGGCCGCCGCTCCACGCCAGAGTTCCTGGAGCCCGCCTCCGGCATTCCCGACATTCCCGACACAAACCCGGCAGACGGGGGTTTGGAGGACAACGATGACTCTGCAGTTCCCAGGAAGCGCGAGGTAAAGGCTCCGAGGTCTTCCTGCATTTACCTCCAGAGCTCCAGACAAACTCAGATGCCTCTCTTATCTCCTCCTGTCCTTGAGTGCACCGTTACTCAGCAACCACGGCCGAGGCGTTATTCCTGGTTAATCCGCTTAGCGTGCTAAAAAGTAGAGTAAAAGCTGTGATGGCGAGTTAACATGAAGCGCTGGGTTGCGTAACGTCGCAGAAGTGTCTGTAAATAACGCCATGAGTATCGGATTATCCACACATAAGCAGAGGCAGCGCAGCTTGAGGACGGCGGTCCAGCTTCGCTCAGGTGACAGAGCAGAAGGATCTCCGAGAAGGAGCCTGGAGGTCGTGGGGTCATCCGAGTTCATTTTACAGACGTTTAGATTTTTCTGTCTCATGTTCAGCACCTGTTTCATGACATTTTCCCTCCGTTTAAACCGAAACGTTTGATTTTGGGCAAAACTGACTGAAAAGTTCCCGTCTGCTGGTCAGTCGGTTCCTTTTTCTTTATTTATCGAGGCAGAAGTCTGCATTCAGGCACGGAGAAAACAGGTTTTTAGTTTTTCAGATCAAATCCTGAAAAAGAATATTTTTATTTACACAAAACATCAGAAAGTTTTAAAAATCCTCACAGAGCTGAACTCTGAATCATGATGCCTGAAAAGAGGCCGAGATCACTTCTTCAGCTGCGTCCACTCCTCCTCCTCGCTGTTGAAGCTCTTTGCTCTTTAGCCCTTTTTATTTTAAAAGTCATGAATATTTTGGCTCAATCATGAAGCTTCATTAGATGAGTAGCTGAGAAGCTCAGATGGGTTCGAACTGAAGCTGTGGGAGTTTCAGCGACTCGTGAGTTTGATCCCGACTTGGAGGAGACGGACGCTAACCAAAGCAGCGGAGCTCCAGAGGCCACCGCGGCCCCTCGTGTCCGGCCTCTGGAGCAGATGGGGGGGGGGCTGCAGACCTGATGCTGTGGGGGGAGGCGGGCGGCAGCAGGACAACAATGGATGCCTGCAGTCTGCAGGAAAACTTCAGACTCCCATCTGCTCCTCATTCCCTCGCTGTGGGCGCCGCTAACAAAAGATGGCAACTGTGGGATTCAGCTGCCGCCCCCCAGGTCACAGCTGCCAGAGGCCCCACCCCCCAAAAAGTCATGCAGAAAAAGTTTTCAAGCAGAAATCCTTCAGGATTTTTAGGAGAATCCTCCAAAGTCACCGTCTGCTCCATCCTCAACCTCCACCTGAAATCCAGTTTCATCTGCACAGAACATCTGCGATTAGAACTTTTAACGTTTAAATAATCCTGAGAAACAGTCTTGGATGAAACTTTTCACAAAACAAACAATGCTTGTTTCCAGAAGATCCAGCAGTTTCTTCTGCTGCTTTCTTCTCCTCTTTGGATTTTTTTCTGATTCTGAGTTTGAATTTCTCGGTTTCCACATAAAAACAAAGTGAAGTTGCTTCGTTTTTAGTAGTTTGGGTTTTCATTTCCAACATTTTTCCTGCAGCGCTGGAATTCCCAGGCAAGCAGCTTGGAAGAGTTCGAGGCCGAAGGTAGGCGGGAGCTTCTCTATCCGTTCTCCGGAGCAGACCGCCGGCCGGCGGCTGAATCGTCTGCTTTGTTCTCCACGTCAGGCCAGATGCATCTGTGGAACCCAGACGGGCCGAGCACGCCGCGAGGATCCGTCGCTCCGCTGTCCATCCGGCTGGAGGCGGAGCTCCGTCACGCGTGCGAGGAGCTGGAGATGGCGTGGGAGGGACGTGCCGCTCGGTCCGAGCTGCTGGTTCTCTGTGAGCGTTTGGGCCTGGAGGTGAGTTCAGGGTCCACATGTTTTTGTACTGGATCAAACTTCCGATTTCTGTTTTCACAAAGAAAGATGTCTGAAATGGCGTGATGGTCCAGGACGGCACTTTCATCTGAGGAGAAGGTCTTCTGATTTTCTGCTGAGTTGACAGGTCTCCGCTGCCCCGTTTGGGTGGTGACGTTCATCAGAAGAGAAAAAATGAAACAGCCATTGAACAGAAGAACAGAGAAAACCTGAAGTTTAGCCTCATTTTATGGTTTTAGAGGAAATCTGCAACTTAGAAGAAGAAAACCAAGAAAACCAGAACAATTTCAGGATTTAATAAGTAAAAATAAAAGCATTCAAGTTCCTCTAAGTCTGTTGCTTCCTAAACAACAGCTCCTCCCATCCTGAGGCCTGTAGAGTCTGAGATGAAGCTTTCTATGAACTTTATAGCGGGACCGGAACGCTTTGATTCAAAGTTAAAACCTCTTTAACCATTTGTGCTGGGAGTCCAGCAGAAAGGTTCTGATTGATTCGAGTCTTTGCTGTGATCTGATTGAGGATTTGAACCCATAACCTCTCCTCGGGCCTCTGAGCTGATTTATGTTAAAAAGGCTCCTGCAAAACAGAAGAGATTCATGGGAAAAAAATCTCTGCGACCTCCTCGCTTCCGTTTTAACCTGAAACGTTTGACTGAAGCTCCGGATGTGTTTTTTCTCCGCGTCTCTATCTCAGCTCGGCGCCGACGCCTTCCTGGATCCTGATGAGCAGATGGACGTCCAGGAGTTTGTGTCCAGGCTTGTGACCCGACAGAAGCCGCCGACGCCGTCAGCCTCCACGCCGTACAGGCAGCTCAAACGAAATCACTCCACTCAGGTAAGCCCTTTCCAAGCTCCACCCACGTTTGAGGAAAGGAGGCGTCGTCAAAGGGAATATATTTTTACTTGCATCAAAGAGACGGCGTCTGTGTTTTGGTTTCAGTCTTTCGATGAAAGCGGCCGCAGGATTCCTGCTTTCTGCAGCATTACGGCCACGCCCCTCTTCTCCTGGCTGGATGACGGCGGCGGCCACGCTGCAGCGGAAAGCATCCTGGATGCCTGGATGAACGAGGGGGTGGAGAACGGCGTGGAGATCCTGCAGGTACGGCGGCCTCCTGGAACCAGTGCTGCGTTTGCGTGGGTCGACACAAAAACAACGTTTTTTTTTTCAGGCTCTGAGCTTGGAGCTGGACGGGAAGCTGAACCTCGGCGACCTCACCGCCGCTCTGGAGAACGAGCTGCTGGTCACCAAGAACGGCGTTCTCCAGGCAGCACTGGCCAGCTTCAAGGCGGAGATCAGACACCTGCTGTGAGTCGCAGCTCCGGCAGATCCTCCACCTGTCAGCCGATCGTTCCTGATGAAGCCGCTTGTTTCTGAGTTCAGGGAGAGCGTGGACCAAGAAATCCGGGAGAAGGAGAAGATCCGATCGGACCTGGAGAAAGCGGAGAAGCAGAAAACTCAGCTGGCCTCTGAGGTGGACGAGCATCACTCTGCTATCGAACGCGTGAACAGCCTGACCCTCAGGTGAGCCCCCGTCTGGAACCATGAGATCAGATAACTTCTGGAGAGCCGTGGCAGAACCATCGTCTGAAGGTCCGCTCAGGATTTGGCTGCTCTGCAGCTGAGTCCTCAGCCTGTGATGGAAGCTCATGGTTCCTGCAGAACCAAAGCCTCTGCAGGCCGGTTCTGAGGTGCTGTTAGAGAACGGCTCGCCTCTAAAGGCAGAACCGGTTTCGGTCGGGCCTTTATTTGATCCTCCTGTAGATCCGTCAGGTTTCTGGCTGCAGCTGATCCTGCTCGATCTCCTTAATGTGCTACAGGAGGCTGGAGCAGGAGCACCGGGAGAAGCTGGGAGCGGTCCGGTCCGAGCTGATGAAGGAGGTGGAGCAGATCCAGCAGCAGGCCGGTCTGCAGCGCGAGGAGGCAGAGGCAGAGATCACTAAGATCAGGGAGGACGAGGCTCTCCTCAGAGATCACCTGTCCATCTCCCTGAAGGTGCTGCTTCACGCTCATGCTGGTTCTGTGAATCTGGAGATCATCTACACCCACGCTCTCTGTTGGCTTTCAGGAGAACAGGCGACTTGAAATGGAGCTGCTGGACGGCGCCGAAAAGCTGGAGGAGGCTCAAAGTCAAATTCTAAAACTGCAGAGGAGTTTGGAGAACCTCATGAAGGAGAAGGTGCTCCCCACATTGCATGATGGGATGTCAGAAACACCCACTTCCTGCTTTTGCAGTTTTCAGGTTCATTTCCACTGAGCTGCAGATCTTTTTGTCTGGTTTTTGTTTGTCTGTCCTCCTGCATCCGTGGCTGCCTCCTTCAGTTTGGAGAGCTGGACCCCGGCAGTGCCGACCTCCTCCTACAGGAGGAGCGCATCAAGCAGCTGCGCAGCAGCTATGAAGCTCAGTGCAGGGTAGGTCCAGAGAAAGCTCCCCGTTCAGCCTTCATCACTTCTTCTCCAACTCCTCCTAACGTTTCTGATGGACAGGAACTGCAGGATCGCATTGATGAGCTGCAGTCGGAGCTGCAGGACTTCCACTCCCTCAGCAAAGGCCACGCCCCCCCCCACAAAGCTCTGTCTGAGGAGCTGGAGAGCAAAAGCCCCGGGATGGAGTCCGACCCAGGTACCTGAAAACCTTCTGGATGTAAATCGAGTAAAAGAACGTCTGTTCCTGACTGATAAATGTTCTCAGGAATCGGGTCAGAGGAGGTCCAGCCGTTCAGCATGAGCCTGGAGGCGGAGATGATGCTGGAGCGGCTGAAGGAGCAGCATCTCCAGCAGATGGAGGACCTTCAAAACCAGCTTGAAATCAAAGTGAGTCTTCCACGTGAGAAGCTGCTGCACAGAAACTAGAGGCTGAATATTCCAAAATATCTGTTTGGACACAGAACCTTCCAGTTCCCACAAACGTTACCTGCTAGCTCCACGTAGCAGGAAGTTCTCCTGTTCTAGCTTCAGAGGTTTTTTTTTCTGATTACAGGTCAATGAGTTCAACAGGAGGCTGGAGAAGCAGCAGGAGGTACACGACGAGCAGGAAGCTTCTTTGAGCCTTCAGTACGACCAGGAGCTCGCAGCTCTGCGAGAGGAGATGCTCAGCGTTCGGAGCCACGCACAGGAGCTTCAGAACCAGCTCCAGCAGGTGGAGCAAGAACGGACCAGCATGACGCTGAAGCCAGGCGCAGGTGAAGAAGAACTTCAGAGTCAAGAAGCAGAGGTGGAGCAGCTCAGACAGCAGCTGCTGGAGGCTCTGCAGGTCTCTGCAGACCTGGAGAAGCAGCTGAAGACCCTGGAGGTCCAGCGGACGGAGGAGAAGGAACTTCTTCTCCGTAAGATGGAGGAGCTGAAGATGCAACATGCTGTGGAGATCAGCAAGCTAAAAGAGGAGCAGGAGGAGCTTCTGAAAGCCAGAAAGGAACTGCAGGAGGAGACGCTTGAGCTACAGAAGAGGCTATCAGCAGAGTGGGAACAGGAGAAAGAAGCTCTGGAAGAAAGCCATGAAAACCAACTACGAGTCACTCTGGAGGAGGTGAAAGTGAAGTTTGACGAAGAGAAAGGAGAACTGGTGAGGAGGTTGACTGAGCAGTGGGAGGAGGAGAAGGCCCAGCTGGACCAGCAGAGGAACGAGACCCTGCAGGTGCTGCTGGAGGAGGAGATGCTGAGGCTAGTTAGGGACCAGGAGGAGAAGGAGAGCAGCATGAGGGAACAGTGGGAGAGGGAGTGCGCTCAGCTTGAGGAGCATCATGAGGAGGTTCTACACAGCAGGATCCTTGAAGAAAGGCTGCAGCTGCAGGAACAGTCTGAGCAGAAGGAGAAAAGGTTGAGGGAGGAGTGGGAGAAGGAGAAGCTGCAGCTGGAGGAGGACTATGAAGGGATGATCCAGGTGCAGCTGAGCAGGGAGAAGGAGAAGCTTGAAGAAGAGAAGGAGAAAATGGAGAAGGAGGCAGCAGAGGAGAGGGAACGTCTGGAGGAGAGGCACCGAGAAGCAGTGAAGGAGCTGAGCCGCAAACACGCCGAGGAGAGGAGCGCGCTGAGCGGCGAGCTGCAGAAGCTGCGGGATGACATCGCTCTGGAGAGGTGAGTCCAGCTTCACTTCATCCTCTGGATCTTCTTCATCCGCAGGTTTGTTTTGAGAAGTTCTTCCTCTGAAGCAGAAGAAGTTGAAAGTGTTGCTCTGCAGGAAGGAAGTGGAGAGCATCTTCACGCAGCGAATCAGAGACCTGGAAACTCGTCTCTCCTGTGATCAGGAATCTGTTGCAGAAAGTTTTCAAGCAGACATCCTGAAACTCGAGCACAACTACCAAAGCGAGCTGCAGGTTCTGTCTGAAGAACAGCTCCAGCAGAAGCTCCTCTGGGAGGAGGAGACACAGAGAGCTCTGAAGGAGCAGAGAGCAGCGATGGAGGAGGCTGCAGAGCAGGAAAGAGGGAGAACACAGGAGCTGGAGAACATTCACAGAGCAGAGATGGAGGCTCTGAGGATGGAGATCAAACATCTTCAGGAGGAGCTGGACGATGCTGTGAGCAAAGCTCAGAGCAAAGAAATCGATCTGAGCATACAGCTGAACGGCCTCCACAGCCGGCTGCAGGAGCAGCACCAGCTTATCACGCAGACGGACGGCGAAGCTCTGCAGACGCAGCTCCTGTTCAACCAAACCGTGGAGAACTTCCAACAAGAGAGAGAACAGCTCCTTCAGAACATCTCTGGACTGGAGGAGAAGCTCCAGGAGATGCGGTGGAGCTCCGAGCGGCACGCTGCAGAGCTGCTGACCGAGCACCACGGCTGGAAGGTGAAGGTGGAGGAGCTGGAGAAGCTTCTCAAACAGGCGGCCGTGGACTTCACAGTTGAAAGGGAGGAGCTGCAGGAAGATCTGAGCGTTCTTCAGAAACGCTTTGAGGATGTGGGAGATGCTGAGGAGCTTCGAGCTGAAAGAGACGACCTCAGAGTAAAAGTACGAGAGCTGGAGGTGGAACTCAGACAGGTTCTGGATTCTGCTGAAGATGAAGGAACAGTTCCTGTAAACGGAACCGAGGAGGAGATTCTTCACTCCACATCTGCAGCAGACCGGCTGGAAGATCTGGACCGTGAAGCCTTTCAAAGAAGACCCAGGAAGACTAAATGTGACGAAGGTCATGATGAAGACCAGGATGGAGCTGTGCTGAAGGCCTCTCTGCGGGAGGAGAGCAGAGTTTCTGTGTTCGGTGTTGTTCCCGATTTCAGCCTGAAGCTACATGACCTCAACCATGAAGCGTGGGAACGGAGGTCCTGTGATCGCCGCTCAGGATCTCCTGACACTTATTTTTATGCCGAAACCCCAAAAAACAAAGTGGTTCTTGAAGCAGAAAGCACGGAGGATGGGAGGTCTTCCCTGGAAGGTGAGGAGCATCATGAGACTGTGGTTGAGGCCTCCACGCTGGAGGAGACGCGTGACCTCAAGGAAGACTTTCCAGAGGAAGCTGAGGTGGATGAAAACCACCTGGAATGTACACATGATGCTGCGGAAGACTGTGAGAACCAGGAGGACGTTCTCAGATTACAGGCTTTGTGTCACTCCACCAGAGAAGAGAACCTTCTCCTTCACCAGAAGATCTCTTTGCTGCGGCAGAAAACGAGAATCTTGGAGAACCTGCTGGATCATCACAGTGAAAAAGCCAAAACGACCCATCAGGCTTTGGAGGAGAACTACAACATGAAGGTTCAGATGCTCCTGCTGCTGGAGCACCTGAAAGACCTGGAGATGAAGGCCCTGGACACGGCAGACCTCCAGATCCGATACGAAGACTGCATGTGTGAAAATGACAAACTGAAGGAGCAGAACGCTCAGCAGGAGCAGAAGCTCTGGAACCTGGAGGGAAAGCTCAAACTGTTCCAGGATTTCCAGGATCAGCACTTTGTCTTCATGAATGACGGGACGAAGGAGGAGAACACCAGGCGCCTCCTGCTGCTGAGTGAGCTGCAGAGGCAGGAGGAGCCTCCTGCTGACCTGAAGGAGGCTTCCAGCCTGGAGGACAGCTGCAGGGCGTTTGAGAGGCAGAACGTCGGTCTGCGCAGATCTATCGCACAGCTGCAGGACCACGCCCACATACTGGCCCAGAAGACCCAAGCTCATAGGTAACATGGAGGAACCTGAACCCTGACCTGCCGCCCCCCGTAGACCTGCTGCTGCCCTCCCCAGCTGTGGTTGCCCTCTTTAGATCTTTGAATGTTTTCTAGAAAAACTTTGTTTTTTATGTCAAACGTGTCAGATTCCGTTTATTCTCCAACTTCCCATGATCATCTTCTAGGTCTGAAGCCGGCCATCTGGCTCAGGAAAACCAGGCCCTCAGGAAGAAGATCAGCGCTCTGAAAGAAGGAGACCTGAGCCAGGAGGAGCTGCTGTAAGCTGTCAGAGGTCTCACCTCCTTCACCTCCTCCTGTTCCTCATCAGCCTTTTTCTCCTTCCAGGCAAACGCTGGAGCGCCTGAAGAAGGAGAAGTCAGCGGCTCAGAAAGCAGCAGAGACCTTAAAGAGACAGGTCAGGATTCAGACCAGCGCTGGTTGGTGGTTTCAGGAGAGGATCTTCCCAAAGTTCAGCTCTGCATCAGAAGCTCAATCCGTCAAAATCCAAACCAAAACGTAATTTTTTTAAGACCAGTCTGAAGCGTGTCATTTCTCCATCAGATCAGATCTCAGGGATTTAGTTTGAAATAAAATCCTATTTCTGTTGTAGGGCTGACTTTGGCTGTCATGTTTATGAATCTGAACTCAAACTCCTTTTTGTGGACTTTTAAATGAATTTAAATCCTTAGATTGACTTTAAATGCCAGAAACATTTGTCTGTGGTTCATGAGAAGCAAACGTCCTGACTCTCCTTCAGGTTTCAAAGCCAAACGTTCAGATCTGCGTTCCTCCTCAGACGTCTCAGATCTTTGGTTTGCAGAGCCGGCAGCTGGAGGACGAGAACGGGTTTCTGACGGAGAAGAACGTCCAGAGCGCCGCTCATCTGGAGAGACTACGGCTGCAGGAGAGGAGGGAGGGGTTCCCCGCGGTGAGAAGGGGGGCCTCATGTAGCGGTGGGGGCTGGCATGGCAGCCTCGTGTCGGGGCGTCTTACTAACCGAGCCTGTTCCGTGTTAGGTGGCGGCGTGCGTTTCCGCTCTGGAGGCCGAGCTGACCAAAGCTCTGGAGGACACGGCTCAGCTGGAGCACAGGAACCAGCAGCTCTCTCAGCAGCTCTGTGAGCTCAGGGAGAAGGTGAGCGTCGCCTCCGTCCAGGAGATCTTCTGGTCCGTTTGGAGCGAACGTCGCGATGCTGGACATGAAGAACGCTTTTTCTTTTCCAGGCAGCTAGGATGGACGTGATAGAGAGTCAGCTCAGCCAGATCCTAGCGGAGCGTCAGAACGCCGACAAAGAGATGGTGGTTCTCCAAAACCAGCTGGCTAAAGCTCAGGAGAAGGTAATCTCCTCTGGAAGGACCAAACACGTCTGAGTTTTGGGGTTTGCTACTGTAAAAGTTTGTGAGTTTATGTCTTCAGTTTTCTGTTTCTTCATAACTGGAAGTTTGTTTGACCTTTGAGGTGAAGACGGTGGAGGAGAACCTCCAGGCCATCACTTGGCAAAACGCCCGACTGAAGGCAGACCTGAAAGGTTGTCAGCAGGAGAAGGAGTCGCTGAAACGGGAGCTGGCGGTGCTGCACAAAAAGCTGCACCAGGCCCTGGAGAAAGTGAGCGTTTTCCTGGTATCTGCAGGTTCCTCGCTGCAGCTCCTCAGAACTCACCTCTGTGTTTGACGGCAGAACCACACCTTGGAGGCGGCGCTGCACTCCAGCGGTCTGCAGAGCCACAGCAAGAAGATGTTCAGGGAGGAGGCGAGCCGGCTGAAGGAGCAGGAGCAGCATCTGCTCAGGCGGGAGAACGAGCGGCTGCAGGCCGACGTGCACAGCCTCAGAAACGACCTGGTCCAGTCCAGAGAAAAGGTGAGGCCTGCCCTTCCACCCGCCGCCGTCACGCGTTACAGACATGAAAACCTGCCTGCCGCTGAACCACAGATCCACCAGCTGGACGCCACCGTCCTGGCCCTCAGCAAACACAAGCCAGCCAGCCAGTCGTCTGCGCTGAAGGCACTGGAGCAGGAGAACGCCGCCTTGAAGCAGGAACTGCAGGTGCAAAGGGAGCAGGTATGACCACAGATCCAGAACCAGGATCAGCAGGTCCAGGATCTGCAGGTCCAGGATCTGCAGGTCCAGGATCAGCAGGTCCTTAAAGTGTTCCTCTGTTTTCAGGGCTGTGACGCTGCTCGGAGCAGCATGGAGCTGGAGAACCTTCAGCAGGAGAATGAAGCCCTCAAAGCGCAGATGGCTCGTCTGTCCTCACAGCTGCTGGAGGTGCTTCATGAAGCTTTGAAGCTTTAAACTATTTCAATCTTGGTAACTTAAAGGGACAGAGACTCAGTTTAACTTCCAGAAACTTTTATTTAGCTCCTTTAGAAACGGAGGAAGAAAACCAGAGAAAGTACAGCTCCTCTGAGGCCAAACAATAAAAAATCTCTGCGTTTTTTAGATTTAAAGAGGACAGTAAAATAAAGAAGGTGGTCCTCGATCATGTCTCTCCAGACTTTGCAGCTAGATTTCCTTTTTTAAAGGAGTTTAATAGAAAGATGATTTCTGGTTATGTTCTTAGTTTATGATTTTGCTTTTTCATGACCATCCATCCTCTGAATTCACCGAATCCCTGTTGGGATCATGTGGTTGCTGGAGCCTATCCCAGCTACTGCTTTTGAAGGCGGGGTTCACCCTGGAAAGGTTTAGTTTCACAATTTTTCAGCAAACTGAACAAATACCAATAAAGGTTGTTTATTTTCAGCATGGATCTGAATAATTCAGCTTTTTTACTTCAGTTTTGTCAGCATGACTTTCCTTTCTTTATCGATTGTTCTTCTTTTTCTTGCTAAGTTACCTTTTTAGTAAACAATGTAGTGTGCTTGCCTGAAATGTCACACTTTCTATAGCTTATTGTAGCAGTTGTTTGATTTCATTAAACATTTGATTCAGTTTTGTTTGTCCTTTCAGCTTATTTAACATCAAATAGTTTTGTTTTTTACTTTTGGAGGCCTTTTGGCAAAGTTAAAATGATGCAGTAATTTGTGTTTTTTGAAGCATTATATTATTAAGCTTTGAAATAACATGTCTAGCTTTGTTTCTTGTTGTTGGTTGTAGCATTAAGTTGATTATTCAGCTTTCATTTTTGTTCATTATAGTTTTTTTCAACAAGATTTAAGTTTGTTTTTTGCTGTTTTCATTTTTTTCCAGCTCCTGTCACTTCTGTCAGCATTTTCTGCTTTTTTAAGTTGAAGTTTTGTTGCTTTCTTCCGTCTCTTGGTTTCTTATTTCATATTTTGTGTGTTTATTTATTCTCTTCATCCTTTTGCTCATTTTTTTTCTATTTCCAGTCCTTTCAGGCTCAGCTGGCTGGACTTTTGCCTCCTTCTCCTCACAGAGTCCAGAGAGGACATCGCGGTGAAGATCCAGAAAACGTGCAGGTACGGAACCGGCTGTCTTTTTACAGGCGAAATCCTTCCGACCGCGTCGTTCCTGTGACTTTTCTTTGAAGGTCGTTTTCTTTCATCGCATGTTTTTAAGCTTGTTGTTGGAGAAGCAAAGATGTTCCTCCGATGGAGCTCTGGGAAGATGAATGCTCTGAAAGGTTCAGTCGTTCCGAACAGAATCTGAAACGTTCAGATCGGCATCAGGTTCACGTTCATCACAAAGTCCGTTGGAGAATTGAAGGTGACGTCCTCCGCCGGATCTGCTCGTCACCGACAACCCCCGCCCCTTTCGGGTTTGGCGTTCCTGGTTCTCTCCTCCACCTGTTGGAGCTGCTGATCCCAGCATGCTCTGGTTCTGCTGACTCATCAGAACTCCTAAAGGCAGAACCGTTTTTCAGTTAGAAGCTTCATAGGAATGAAGATCAGCTGATTTTATTTATTTGTTTTTAAGAATAAACATAAAAAAACGAGTCAAACGATCTCTAATCCTCAATGAAAGTGAACATCAGAGAGGAAACCTTTTTGCTTTTGGACCGGTTCAGGTTCAAGTCTTCGTTTACTTTCATTCGGTTTTTCAGAAAAGGTCACGGTAACATCTTAGGAACAAACTTGTTTTCTTATTTAGAGGAGAGAACTTTCAGACTTCTCCAAGTTCTTCAGCTTAATCTCCCACAGAGATGGTGCATTTGGTCATGGTGGAAACGACTCAATATGGCGGCGCCAGATCTGCCGAGTCATGATTTAAACTCAAACGCAGACTCCAGCTGCAGATCCAGACGATCTGAAGACCCTCAAACATGAAGACTCTGGATGAAGATCTTTTAAATCCTCATTTTTTGTTTTGTGGACTCCAAAGATCCTGAAGCTCCGATTGATACGGATCCTCGTCTGATTCCTGATCTTCACTCAAAAGTTTTTAATGCGAGAAAAAGGTCATTTCTTAGTGAAAGTTTCACCTTTTTGTGTCAAAGCATCAGATTTTTCCCGACTGTTATTGATCCACTCGTGACCATGTGGATCTGAACGGCTGTGGTTTTCCAGGATCCTGCTTGTTTTCAGCATCATTTCACATCTAAAGGAACAGTTTAGGATTTTGAGTTTTAGATCAGATGGTTCCTGAAGCTAGAAGGTCAAGTTTGAACGGCTCTTTTCCCGCCTGTTTCTTTGACACCTCAAATGTGGTCACATGACCTGAGCTCTGACAGTTTCATGTTCTCGTGGATTTCTGTGTCAAATAAAGACAAACTTTTGATCAGATGTCTTTTTCAGGTCATCTTCATGTTCGTCTGGTTTGCTTCTGTGGTTAAACCAGATCACGCCGTGCGGTCTGACCGCCCTGTGGAGGGTTGTTTTCTTTTTGAGGGTGGGGTCTAGCTCTGGTCAAGTGTGCCTCCTTTTCTCTCCAGGAGGCAATGGCGGAGCAGTGGCCGGTTCACGCAGACAGCTGCCGGCGGATTGGCCGGTTATAACGGCGCCTCTTTCCTGGTCAGACACCACACTCTGATTCCGTGGCCTGCTCTGCTGCGGGGAAACTGGAAGATCCCGCTGCATTTCCACATGGAATTCTGGGAATAATGTGGGCGAAGGCTGCAGGAAGTGGGCGGAGTCAAACGGGGGACACATCTTTGTAGTTTACACTGGAGGACGCTTGTGGATGTATGATGGGGGGGGCTTCCCACAGGATCGATTCCCGTCATTCACGGCACACCTGTGTTGTCCTGTAAGGACGAGGCTCTGCATTCATCCATGAACCTGCCTGGATTCTGGACCCAGTCCCAGCTTCAGTCTTGGTCCTGTTGGGTTTTGATGCTGCATCCATCTCGGTGCCCCCTGTCTGTAGTTCTGTGTTTCGCTGCTGGAGTTCGTTATTTATTTTACCCACATTTTATTGTGCTTTATGTTGTTCGTAGACGCTATGGAATCATTTATGTTAATTTATTTTTTTAGGTTGTGGTGTTTTTAAAAATGTACTGAAATCCCTTTAATAAATAAAAGCTTTACCTCCAGAGAAACCTTCTCCGCCTCTTATTCCTGACTCGTTTCCGGGGAACTTCTGGGATTCATGGGAACTTTGGTCTTGTCTTCAGGATGAGAGGAAGATGAGGGCGATGGAGGAGCGCATGAAGGAGATCGAGCTGTCACTGCACAACGTGAAGCTGCTGCTGAAGGAGAAGGTCGCTCAGCTGAAGGATCAGGTCGGCTCCTTTTACACCAAAAAGCATCCAGTCATTTAACCAGGATCAGTTTAAGAAAACGTTTGTTTGTCCCAGTCGGACTGTTCTTTCGAACAGTGGTCATGTGATCCACACCTGTAGACGTTTTGCATGTGGGCGTGCAAACATGTAAAAAAACAAACCATTTCAACGTTTTAAAGTCTTTTTTTAACCGAACAAATTGGTATTCTAAAACTGCTTTTGTGTTGCAAAAACAGAAATGCATTTACATGTGTGGACATAAGTTTGTCTGCAAAACACTTCAGGAAGGAATATCAATAGAAAACATGCAGGTACGTTTTCGGATGCCCCAGGAAGCCAAGGAACAAGAACCCCTTTTAATGGTGTGATTCTGCCCCAGCCAGAAGGGGGAGACAAAGTCCTTCACCTTGTTTTTCAAGAAGGAAAAATGTACTTTTTTATTATTATTTTTGATCAATTTAAGTATTTCTTAAAGCATGACTTCATACTTAAAGCACCTCGTTTTTGGTACCGTACTGTGCGTACATTATTTATTTATTTCTGACTTTTCTTTTCTTCTTCCAGCTGCACAAGAACGGCAAAGCGGATGTTCTGATCAAAGACCTGTATGTGGAGAACGCTCAGCTGATGAAAGCTCTGGAGATCAACGAGCAGCGGCAGAAGATCGCAGAGAAGAAAAACTACCTGCTGGAGGAGAAGATCTCCAGCCTGAACAAGATCGTCAGGGATTTGAACTCGTTGCCTCTTCCGGCACCGCCCTACAGCTACAAATGACCTGGTGGCGTCTCCTGAAAAGGCAGAGCTCTGAAGGAGCAGCTGAGGTGTCTGATCCGAGAGTCAAAGATGTTCTGATGTTTGCTTGATGGCTTCATTTTACCTGCAGAGACTTCTGGCCACCACCCCCACCCCATGGACCACGGCTGTCAGGTTCCATCACAATAACATTATTGGGAGCCGTTTTAATGGTGTAAAACATCCGGATGAATCCTCATGACATGTTTTAAGCTGTTTTATTTTATGATGACATCATGCCGACGCTCGTTTATTTATCACTTCCTGAAACTGCAAACGGCTGCACGGTGGCGCAGTGGTTAGCGCTCCTGCCTCACAGCAAGAAGGTTCCCGGTTCAAGTCCTGGCTGGGGGACCTTTCTGTGTGGAGTTTGCATGTTCTTCCCGTGCATACGTGGGTTTTCTCCGGGTACTCCGGCTTCCTCCCACCGTCCAAAAACATGCTTCACAGGTTAATTGGTTACTCTAAATTGTCCGTAGGTGTGAATGTGAGTGTACATGGGGTGTGTAATTGTGGCCCCTGCGACAGACTGGCGACCAGTCCAGGGGTGTACCCTGCCTTCGCCCATGAGTAGCCGGGTTAGGCTCCGGCAACCCCGTGACCCCGAAAGGGATAAAGCGGATTGGAAAATGAATGAATGAAACTGCAAACACTTTAAAAGCTGTTGAGATGCAATAATAAACATTAAATGAAGATGTTTGGAAAATGTTCAAGTCTGAATGGGATTAAATGAAGTGTGTCTGATGTTTGTGGTTTTGTTTTCCTGCACGAGTCAGCTGCTTTTCACTTTTAGGAGCTTTCAGTTGAACAAAAATATTTAAAGCTTGAGGTTTTTTTAAAAAGTTTATTGTAGGAATAAAACAAATCTGAGAATAACCAGAAATAAATAGACATGTTTGTGTCAAGCTGAGCATTTTCAGTGATTAAATGTAAATTAAATCAATCATTTAACCAGGATCAGAAAATGCATGTCTCACACAAGCTAGCTGAAATGTGATTAAGAAAAACTCCATTATAGAAAAAGAACATCAACATTTTAAAATTTCAGTTCAATCATGTTTATGAAAAAAATGTGAATGAGTTAAAGGCACACCACTGCATTCTATTAATATGAAATAGCTATTTAATCTGATCCACTTTTTAAATAAAGAGGACCAGACACTATTAATAAAACTGAATTAAAACAAGATGGAAAGACAAATTACCAAAAAAGATTTAAAAAATTAAGTGTGTTTGTAACGAGGTTTTTAGTAACGTATTCGTTTGTAAATTTGCCGTTTTAATTTGAAATTACTCGATGTAGTATTTTAGGAAGATATTTTTTACCTCCCTGATGCTGGGATTGATTTGTAGTTATTTTATTTTTGCCTCTTTGTTTTTTAGACCCTCGGGGCCTTCCATACCTTCGTACTGGGGTTGTATAAAACCCCAGATGCTGTTCTCTCAAACTTCCAGAAGGGGGCGCATCGACCGAGTGGAGGATTGCAGAGCAAGCAGCCGGGAAAGGAGGATCCGCGGTGGGATGGCGCCGCCGAGGCAGCTCGCTCCTTCTCCCACAGGCTCCAGCTTGGCTAGCTAGCTAGCTGCTGGCTAACCGGAGCGGAAAAATGAGCGACCGGGACGGTCTCAAAGTCGGAGGATGACTTCAGAGCCCCGAGGTTTTGAGGGTTCGAGCTTTGAGTGATGCTCTCGCGAAAGAAAAGTAAAAACGAAGCGTCCAAACCGGCCGAGGTCCACGGGAAGTATGTGAAGAAGGAAACGTCGCCGCTCCTCCGAAGTAAGCGCAACAAGTTAGCACGGGCTAGCCGCTCGGGTTAGCCGCTATCCGAACGCGCATCCCTGTCGATGTCAGACAAAAACTTTAAAAAACAAACTTGTAGCAAACTCCTGCGTCACAAACCTAATTACCCATCGAGTTGCGTCATAAACTTTGACTTTGACGTCTTACCCGGAGGCTGAGCGCTTTTTGGTTTTCTCAAATCTAAGAAAAACGCTAGAAAAAGTCCAGGTTTTTCTCTGCGCATCGTTTCATGATTCATTCGTTATTTCTGGGCTGGTTAACCTCCAGCCGCCGGTCGCAAAGCATCAAACAGACTTTTGTTGGATCGAAAATGTGCTTTGATGACGTCAATGTACTTTGATGACGTAAAAGCTGCAGGTTTGAATCCCTTAACTTTAGTTTTTGGTTCAAGCGTTGATCAAATGCAGATTTTCTTTCACAGTTTTGAGTTGAATTCTGTTTTTAAACAGTTTGAACACTTTGTTTAAAAACTATCTTGAATTCAAACAAGATTAAGTGAAAATAGTTTGTCAATAACATGAAAAGTTTGGATCCAGTTTCTTGGATTATTGAGATTCACCTGCTCCGTGTGAACTTTGATGGTAAAACTGATTGTTCTGAAGCTTCTTAACAGATTTATTCTGAAGGTACAGAGGAAACATTTTAGATTCAGAAGGTCAGGAGTTTAAAATAACCAGAAAAAAGCTGTTTATGCCACAAAAACCCCAATAAACGACTTGAAATGAAAGTAGAACTGAATACGTTGCATCTTCCAGGATTTGAACTAATGAAACGGTTTGCTTTATTTAACCCAGACTCATTCTTCTTCACCATTTTGATGAACGTTTGACCAACTTCAGGTCATTTTGACAGTTTTTGGTGTTTTATTCATGGATCCTTTGATCCTAAAGTTGGTTTCTGTGACCTCCTGCAGACCTGATGCCCTCATTCGTTCGCCATGGACCCACCATTCCCAGACGAACGGACAGCCCCTCGCCGGAGTTGGGCTCCTCCTCCTACCCTGTTGCGTCCAGCCGGGAGTCCGTGGTGTCTCGAAGCAAAAACGTTCTGCGTACGCCAGCGCAGAGGCCACCGCATGAGGTGGCGCGCAGGGAGAGCCACCGCATGTCAGCGCCCCCCTACCTGCCTCGCAGCCTGGGGGATCTTTCCCACGATTACCGGGGCTCCACCCAGTCCTTCCTCACAGACGTGAGCCACATGTCGGAGAACGGAGACGCAGCCTGCTTTTATTACCCCCCGGAGGCGTATTACGACAGCACACAGCAGCGACCCCGGAGACCGGCGGAGCGCTTTCCCGACGACTACAGATACTTTGACCACGGCGAACACAACTTCCTGAGACTTCCTTGCCAGCACACCCCCCCAGCCCCGAGCCGACCCCCCTCAGGTAAACATTGCTTCTTTACGGGTATTAAAGAAGAGGTGGAGATGATCAGACTGAAGATCTGATGGGTTTTACTGCAGGTTTTAGATGGAAAAAAATTGAGATCCAGTGATCATAGATCCTCTGATCCATGATCCAATGATTCAAGGGTCTTTGGATGATCTATCACTTGATAGATGATCTA
Organism: Adrianichthys oophorus; assembly: GCA_036245035.1. NCBI lineage: Eukaryota > Metazoa > Chordata > Actinopteri > Beloniformes > Adrianichthyidae > Adrianichthys > Adrianichthys oophorus. Next base: position 13,702,585 of record BSAI01000115.1, on the reverse strand, counting down.
ATGGAGGATTGACTGATCTCTGATCCTCTGATCTATTATCCTCAGATCACAGATTTATGATGTGTGATCTGCTGATTTCTGCTCCTCAGATCTATGATCCACAGGTGGAATGTCATTGTCCAGCGGTGGCGTTGGTCTGAGGTGGGTCAGAGTTCAGCAGTTCCTCCAAACTCAGGCGGGACGTCTCCCTTTAGAGCACTTTTATTTTTTAGACATTTTACAAAATCTGATCAAAGTCAAGCTTCTTATTTGTTGTGCTTTACTGCACATGCTCAGTTTGTTCCTGACGTTGAACACTCACTCGTGGTCAAATTCAGACGTTTTTATTTGAATTTTTCCTGATTTTCCTGAAACAAAACGTTGTTTGAGGAAAACCGTTTCCCATTTCAATCATTTTGAAAAGCTTTGCTCCTTCGGACGTCCTTCTCCTCCCCGTCGTATCAAATTCCTGCGAGGCGCCTGGATCTGCTGCTTTCTGTGGAAAAGGCTAGGAATGATGATGATGATGAGGAGGTGCAGGAGGAGCGCATTTCTGCAGACCGCATTCCATCTTCTGCAGAATGCGTCCGACTCCAGCTGCCATTTCGGCTGAGCGCCCCTCCCCGCGCTCGTCCTGCAGCTGTCAGACCCACATTCCTGACTGACCTCCACCGGGAGAGCTTCAGGAAGTGTTGACGGAGCTTCCTGCCCTCAGCGCTCCCACTTCCTTCCATTCACCAGAGAAAAGTGCTGCGTCACGCCGACTCTGCGCCTCTTTCCCACAGTTTCTTGGGACATTTTTAGGAATAAATGTTTGTTTCCTTCAGGCATCAGTCGGATTCAGGCCAAGTCTCTGGGGAACCTGTCCAGCCTGGCAGGAGAGGACCTCCCCCTTCCAGCCGGTTGGACCGTAGACTGGACCATGCGCGGCAGGAAGTACTTCATTGACCACAACACCAACACCACACACTGGAGCCACCCCCTGGAGAGGGAGGGGCTGCCCCCGGGCTGGGAGAAGGTGGAGTCTGCAGAGTTCGGGGTCTACTATGTGGACCACGTCAACAAGAGGGCGCAGTACCGACACCCGTGTGCCCCCAGGTCTGCGGCTTCCTTTAACGTCCGAGTCCTCCTGACACTTTTTTACTTTTTCTGACTTGAAATCCTTTGTGGGTTTTTTAGGTTAATTTCAGACAAACAAAAAAGAATCATAAATATTTGCAAAAATATATCAAACTTTTGCTGAATAGTTATGACTTTATAAGAAAATAAGACGTTAAAAAGGAACTGAAGACCATTTCTATTTGCATCTACACAGTCATATTGATGCGGTGCTCTACCAAAAATGAATGTAGAGAACCCCCCCCCCCGCCCCCCCACCCCACCACCCCACCGCCCACCGCCCGTGCGTTATCCTAGTTTG
>BSAI01000115.1:13625064-13701086 GCA_036245035.1 Adrianichthys oophorus | reverse complement strand
CCCTGCACACTTTCAGTATCACACAGCAGCTTTTGTTCAACGATTTGCTCCTAAAAGGATGAATTTAATGTCCAGAAAAAACAGAACGTCCATCATTCTGCACTTTCAACTTTGATTCAAACTTTAGCTTCTTTTCTTTGTTCAACATAAATGATCTTCTGCAACTTTTAGCAAAGTTTGAAACGTTTGTTTGGACAAAAGCTTTCAGCTTTTTACTGTTCAACATTTCTTCAGTTTTTCTTGTTTTTCAGCTGATTCCAGACAGTATTGAGTTTTCTTTTCCTTTATTTAATCTGAGATTTATGTCAATCCTACAGTTCAGCTTCATGTTATTTTTCAGCTGATTTAACATCTGAATATTTGTTAACTCAGATATTATTCCATTTATTTTACATTCAGCTCTTTAAAATCCTGGTGACTTTATTTAGTCGTTATTCAGCCATTTTCATGTTTTTCTCAAAAGTTTTCTACTTTAACGTCATGTTGCATCTAGTCCCGTTAGCATGTGGCTGTAATGTAGCTTGTATGCATTATGCTGCAGACGGACGTTCTTGTTGGAACCTGTTTGTTCTCATGAATCCGTGCTCTTCCTGTTCCAGTGTTCCTCGCTATGACCAGCCGCCACCTTTGCCCCCACCTGTCACCTACCAACCCCGCCCGGCAGAGAGGAACCAGGCGGTTCTGGTGCCGGCCAACCCATACCACACGGCCGAGATCCCGGACTGGCTGCAGGTGTACGCCCGCGCCCCCCTCAAGTGAGTCGGACCGAAGCTCGTTTCTGAGAAACGTCCAGAAAACCTGCAGGAGAGCTGTTGGTTTGTCTGATCTGTGGAAAGCGGTTGGATTGTAGAGCTTCCTCTGATGTTCTGGATTGCATGCTCCTGAAACGAACCGGACCGTTCTGAGAACACGTCTGCTCCTTAGGTACGACCACATCCTGAAGTGGGAGCTGTTCCAGCTGGCGGACCTGGACACGTATCAGGGCATGCTGAAGCTGCTCTTCATGAAGGAGCTGGAGCACATCGTCAAGTCCTACGAGGCGTACCGCCGGGCGCTGCTGTCCGAGGTGGAAGCCCGCTCGCAGCGGCAGCAGTGGTACGGCCCGCCGCCAGGCAAGAACTTTGTGGGGAACGTGTGATGACGTCTGAGTTTCTGTGAGGTCACGTTAGAAATCTATGCCTTCGCTTGATCCAAATAGCTTGCATGGACGGGAAGGGGGGCGGCCCCACATGCCTCAAACAGAGAAGCTCTTTGCTGGAGACTGTCCGGCGCCGCCAGCCAAAGAGCTGCAGCTTTAACGTGTCGGTTCTGCTCCGACCCAAACCCGAACGTTTCACCGTTCAGACGACTTTGTCTGGTTCCTGCACGCACCGCGCGACAATCCTCCAAAGCTCGCCGCCGTCTTCATCTGAAGACTGTCGATGGACGGCGTTTTTCCTGAACCATAAGCTACTAGAACGTTTGAATCTCTTCTGGACACGATGTTGCCAAATATGTGCAATTCAGCGTTTTTCCTTTTTTCCTGGAGTTTCGTGGACCGACGCCTCCAAAAGAAAACTCGGCTGCTCGGTTGGAATCAGGGATGGATTCGGAACCCAAACCTGTGCAGGAGCATCCGGCCTGCTCAAGGCTCTACCGACCACCTGTTCTTCAGAATAAACTTCAGAAGCAATAAAGGAGGAGATGAACATTTACTTCCTCAGCAAAACAAACATTTCTGCGTTTGTACGTATTTGTCACATTTAGATGCTTCAAAATAAAACCTTAAAGTTTTAAACAAACAAACACGTCCGAACCTGTAAAAAACTCCTTCAGATCTGACGACGGACACGTTTCATCAGAGCCGTCGTCATGATGGCGAGTGGATGAGCGCAGCAGCTCTGCTGTTTGATCCGACTTTAATGGAGGTTTCTGTGAGAGCTTTCATGAGATGAGTGATGGAGAACGTTTCTGCAGCGTCCAGCCCATCTTCCTGCAGCTGGTCAATGATCTGAGGGATCTGGAGTGGTGGAGGCGGCATTCCTCAGACTCGCTGGGGCGTCCCCTCCCCCCCCAGTCCAGGCGTGAAGCTGCAGCCGTGCAGGAACTGCAGGACGAAACAGCACAACAGCACTTTGTCACAACCATTAAAACAACGTAAGGAGCTGGACGCGGCTGCGGCACACAACGACACATCAACGGACACAAGCGGCTCTCAGAGAAGAAGCGTGGTGAGGGGTGGAGCTTCACGGGCTCTTCCAGCAGAGCTAGACATGAAGATGCTCCCGCATCCCGGGGAGCGGCGCCGGCCGGAGTCTGAATAAAGAGTGCCTGATGGGTGGAGGATGTCCTCCGCCTTGGTCCTCCTCTTCATCAGTCGGTCTTCTTCTCCTGCTCCGCAGCCTCGTCCACTCGAGGCCCCGGGAAGGCGTGGTGAGACAGGTGTCTGTGATTGGCCGCCACGTTGTAGAGCTTGTAGAGCGCCTGTGAATGCAGAGGGAGGGGCCAAATCCTTATTCAGATATCACGCAGAGACTCAAACAATATTTATTTATCATGGAGACTGTTTATGCAGAATGAGGAGTTCTGATTAACCAATGGATTCAGACGCGGAAAGATCAGGAACAGAAATTAATCTAAAGAAATTCAAGAACAGAAAGTTTCTGCAGGTTTGAGAACCTCTGAGATCCATCATCCACTCATGGAGGGAACTGTGAACAGAAGAGAACCTTCACAGGAACCAGAGACCAAAACGAGTCCAAGAACACGAGGAGGACTCATCCAGGAGGTCATGAAAGAAGCAGGAGAAGATGGGAAGAAGGTCAGAGGTCATGATCCAACAGTCAGAAAGAGACTTTTGGACAAACATGGATCCATGGGAGAGAACAAGAACCCAGAGGAACATCGGGATGATCCACTAAACTTCTGAACTGATGTTCTGATCCGATACAAGAGGAACTTTCTGGAACATCTCCAAACATCTGGACTCAGACTCTCAGGGTCAGACACAGAGGTGGGAGTGTGATGGTGTGGAGCTGAATGTTCTCCATCAGAACAAAGATCCAAACTCAGCAGGTTGGATAAATAATCCGTATTTAAATTCACTGTTTCTTATCAATTTCCTGAAACACTTTCTGTTCCAAGTATGCACAAATATATTCCTGTATTTCTACATAATAAATGACTAACATTTTAAATTATCTAAAAAAAGTTTGTTTTATTTTTTGTTTTCTAGTTTGCCTTCAATGCAGATCAAAGCTGCAAAGTCCAGAACATTGGAATTAAAACGACTGAATGAGGGCAAGTTTCACCAAAATGAAGCAAAAAGTTGATCCTGGATCTTCAGAAACGGAAACATTTATAAAATTCAGCAAAGAAAGTTTCACAGAAATGAGACGGAACATCAAACAGGAGGTTTGATGTTAAAGTTTTTACGTCAAAAATGTTCCGCCTGGAGATGAAACGTTGGTAACGTTTTAAACCGTTTTCTCATCCTGGATGGATGAGCATCTGTCTCCACAGCTGTCAGGTTTGGAGGTTTTTCTCTGGACTTTCAGGTCAATAATCTGCAGTGTTTCTGAAGCGAACATAAACCTTCATGCGTGACGTGGAGCTGATGTGAGCAGACATGCAGCTGCGTGGACAGGCGTCACTCACCTCGTTGGTGCTTCCCTGCAGCGGCGGGAAAGGAAGGAGGTGAAAGCAGCAGTTAGTTCAAACCGGAATCTAAACATTTCAGGCTCTGCTGCCACCTAGTGGTTCAGAAGGACATCGTCACTTTAAAAACAACCTGAGGCTCAAACACGCGGACCACTCCGTTAAGGAGGTGTGACCCCCCCCCTTTGCTTTGGGCCCGCCTCAGCTTCCGGCCTCACCTGGTCCCACAGCGCACCGGCCACCTGGTCGATGACGGCGCCGAGCTCCCGGTACTCCCCGGAGTAGCGGATGTAAGCCCAGGTGCAGAGTGTGATGAGCGCCAGCCCCAGGATCATGTTGCACAAGCTGGCAATGATGTCCACGCCCACGAAACCCGTGATCCCCGCCGCCACATACATGACAAAGATGACCACGAAGAGCGTGGCGGGCGTGCGGGCGGCGTGGAAAATGTTCTTGGAGTCGTTGTGCTTGATGTACTGGACGAAGACCTCGTCGATCTCGCCCTCCAGCTGCTGCAGGTACCTGCGGCTGAAGTCCTCGCCTCCCATCTTCTTCACACTGCGGAACAGCTGCAGCGCCTCCTCTCTGAGGCCGCTGTGGCGCGTCTGCAGCTCGCTGGGCGCCAGGAAGGGCCGGTCGCCCCCGCAGATCTAGAACCGGGAACAGGTGTAAGCCAGCGGGAACTTTTCACAGTGTGCTGGAGAAGCGGGCTCCTCCCACCTGCTCCATCTTTTTGTTGTACAGGTCCTTTGCAGCTGCAACCGCTGCCAGGTTATTGGCCTCCGCCGTGGCCTGAGGGGAGGCCATGAGAGGAGAAACACAAAGGTCACTCAAGGAAGTTGGCTTCTGATTGATAGTTGAGGAAAAAGTTAAGGGGAACCCGCAGAGAACAGAAGTTCATCCGTAAATGGTTCCTCATTAGAGGCGTTTTCTGACATGGAAACATCTGATTGGTTTGATAAAATGTTCAGACGCTCCAATCAAATCCTCCTTTATGCACTGAAGTAAAATAAATGCTTTTGGTCATAAGGACATTTTTCTTCCTTAGAACAACGGCACATTTTCCGTTTTTCACTCGACACAAATCTGCAACGTTTTCCAGAAAAACGTCTGAAAGGAACATCTGTTCTACGGAGGGAAAATTCTAAATCTAGTTTGTGATTTTTCAAAACCCAAGAGTCATGATCCCATCGGAGCAGGTCTGTGCATCAGACCAGAGTTCCCCTTAACGTCACCCTTAACTCCTTCAGCTCCGTACCGGGGGGTCCAGGCAGACCCTCCTGCTGTACCTGCAGCATTGACTTTGGGTGGGGTAGCTCCTCGCCCTGGTAGATCTTGATGTACGCCTGAAACACAGAGGAGTGAGAACACATCCAGACCCAACTCGGTGTCTCCTCCACAACCCATCTGACCTTGAAGTACTCCACCAGGCCTCTGCAGGTGATCCTGCTGCCGTTGATCTCCTTCACGTCAATGTTTCGAGGACTGAGGAGCCAAGGAACCAGAACCTTCAGGTTGTTGATGAACTCGCCATCGATCTCTGGACAGAAAGATGGAGTGAGGGTGGCGTGAGGCCACTGAAACCAGATTCTGTTCGCCTGGTTCCGGTCCAGCTCTGATGCACAAATCTGGACTGAACCTCCAGGAAGTTCATGCCACCCTGGTCAGAGCTGCACGTGACAAATTCATTTAAAAAAAAAAAAAACAGTTTTTTTTCTTTTCAAAATGGCGGCTTTTCTTTAGAGTTTATCTCCATAGCAACCATTTTAGGTTTCGGTCACCTGAGGATGACGAACAGGTCTGTGCAATTTTGAGAAGAATCTAGAAAAGTAAACTTTGAGATTTCCTTGGCAACTGAGGTTTTTGTTGACCACGCCCACATTCCTAATATGTTCATAGCGTATGCCGTCTTGTTTTGTGCAGCTTGAGCCAACGATTCATGTATTCAATTCTCAAATTATTCTGGTAAAAGAAATTCCCAGAAGCTTCCCAGTAATGCTCGAGGAGGCGATGGACCACCAGTACAGCAGCCTGAGCGGTTACATTTGATCCACTTTAGTGTTGGACATTTGTTGACTTGTAGCTTCGCTGTGGCTCCTCTTGGTGGCCTTAACGCACAAACGGGAAGTTTGTGAAAAGTTTGATCCATAAAAGTGAGTTCAGCCTAACAGAGAGATGATGGTTTAAATAAAGTTATTCGATGAGTATTGTGTCACTTTCCATTCCATAGGTTGATGTAAAATATTTTCTAAACTTGATCTTGATTTGGTCTTTTACATTTTCCAGATGCACCAAAAGATCCAAATGGCATCCAGAACTGTCCGTTTACTAATGTATTCAGTTCAAACTCGTATCAAGTCAAAAGATTTCAACAAAAAGGTAAACGAGGAGCAGAAACGAGCAAAACTCACAACCTAATGAACCTGAGGAGAAGATACCTTTAATTCTTCCGTCAAAGTGTGGATTGGTGGCCACCTTGAGGCCGGGGTGCGGCAACAGGAAGCAGGAGATGTTGGTGAAGCAGGAGTGGATGTGTTTCCGGACGTTCTGCAGTTCCTCATGCTGGTTCTCTGAGATCTGCGGCACAAATTCAGCTCCGGTTAAAAACCGCCGCCGTTCAGCCTGAAGAGCATCACCAAGCTCTGACCTTCAGCCTCTTCTCCAGGAACTTTGTGCCTCCCTCCAGTCCGTACGGGAACTCGTATGGAAAACTCCAATCTCGCACCAGGAAAATCATGGACTGAAGAAAGGAGGAAGAGAACGGCCTTAAACCTTCAGCGCTTGACTGTGGAAACAAGGTCTAACCAGGAGATCCTGCTGCTCACCTGGAAGGGTTTAAGGAAGGTCTCCTCCATGGCTAATCTCCCATACTCTGTAAAAAGCTGAACGGAAAACTTTTTGTCCATGAAAAGGTTTTCTTTAGCACCACACACTGGAACAAACATGAAGCGCAGAGTTTGACCTGCAGCTTCATGTGTTCAAAAACACTTTGGGACTTTCAGTTTGTTACAATGCTGATGTTACTGTAAAGGGGGGGTCAGAATATGTTTGCATCTATCTGACCAAGCCCCCCACCCCCACCCTGTGTTCCTGAATGTAAACCAGGAAGTACCGAATGCTGCAGTTCCTGAAATGACCACTAGAGGCTGGTTTCAAAAGGTAAGATTTTACCATTAACTCTGATGTTAGAAAGTCCGGCGTTACACCAAATACTTTGTGTTCATCATTATACTTTCTATTAGTGACAGTCACGTGCGTCTGTGATGGGGGTGGGGGGCCTCCCTCTTTACAAAGTGAAAGTTGTGTGTAACCAGAAAAACGTCAGAAACTTCTGATGGTTTTACCTGCAGGTGTTGGAGGTCGTCCTCCTGCACGTTCTGTGAGATGTTGTAGACCTGAAAGTTCAAACGGAACCATCAGAGAACGGACAGAACCCGGTTCTCACCTGCTCACCTGGCAGGTGGGGCTAATTGTCTTGAACTGCACCTGCCAGGTATTTAAGACAGAGGACTCCTCACCAATGCCTGCAGAGAGCAGCCTCCGGAGGCTGAGGAGCAGTCAGGTTTTAGTTGGAGTGGTACTGGTTTATTTTGGTCTCTTGTCCTCAGCAGCCTTACTCTGCTGCGTTATTTTAGTTTGGGTTTGGACCTTGCTAGTTTTTGATTTGCGGGCTTCGTCGTTGGTTTTGGTTAGGCCGTCCTTAGCAGGGAGCTGCTGACTCCGCCGGTCAGCATGGCTGGGTCAGCTGTCTCCCTGACTTATGTTCTGTTTGGCCAGTTTTTGATTTACAGGATACAGATTTCATAAACTGTGTTCCTTTTACTCCTGGTGTCCAACTTTTCATACGTTATGGTCCCTTCTTCGTTTACATCTACACTTGAGGCAGGTTTGCCTCTTGGTGCCATAAGTTAAGAAGGATGATCTGTATCAGATCTGTGAAGTGATTTCATATTAAAGGATGCGTTGGAGGCGGAGACTCTCATCTAAAGAGGCGTGTCTTCAAAAGCTCCTCATCCACAGAGCAGAACCTCTGCTGCTGCCAGCCAAGAACAATCGATTAAGCTAAAGGAGAAAACATTTAAGATCATTTCTGGTGTTCGTTCTTCCCATACGTGGACCTTTAATAAGCTCCGCCCATCTCAGACTGCTGTCCATCAGGGAGCTGCATGAGAATGTCAAACATTAACCACCACGTTACAATCAGAAAAGCTCCTGCTGAGCTTCGAGGTCAAAGTGGTGGAGTCTATAAACTTCACCTGAAATCTCTCACTGTGACTGACGGGGACGGTGGCGGAGGTGTAATGATACGTGATTGAATATTTGACTGAACAGCAAATGAAGCATTCAGGCATTTTATCTGGTATTTTGATGCCTGCTGAGGATGAATTTGATGCTGTCTGCAGAGCTCAGGTACCTGCATGGAGCTTATCATGGTGCTTAGAGCGAACACGGTGGCGGAGTCCCTCAGGGTGGACTGGCTGTCAAACGTTCCCTGCGTGTCCATCAGCAGCACAGCGACCTGCGAGACACAGAAGAAGTTTGAAGGAACTTTGTCTCCTCCTGTGCGGAGGAAACATCTGAGGGATAACTGAGCGAGTGCAGGATGAAAAGGTGACCCTGAAGACAGCAGTTGATGGGACTTAGAAGAAGAAGATGCTGATTGGATCTGTGAGAACGTCTAAAAGTCTGATCCGGTCCAACCTGAGCTTCAGTAAAGCTCATTTTTGAACCGTTTTACCCAGAAAACAGCCGATCTGCGGCTGTTTCTTCAGTCGTCTGCAGTCTAGTGGGGACCACATACAGCAAGGATGACTGATGATCCTTCGCTGTGATGGAGGTGAATCTACCTTTAACAGAATTCCCTTTTGCAGGCGGGACTCATGGAACAACTGTCCACCTCTGATCCTGGAGATCTCCCACCTGGCTTGTTTGGACTGAACCAACCTGATCCAGGAAAAGAACCAGGGAACCGGCGGGGGATCGATCTCCAGGACTGGAGTTAGACATGCCCAAATCACATGACCACAGAGCGACCAATCTGCAGGGATGTGGAGAATTCTGTCTACAGAAACCAGAATGAACCTCAACATGCTAACACCTAACTGCAGACACTTCCTTTCTTTTTAACCACATCTGCAGTTAGTTTGCCGCCACCGTAAGGCAGTGTTACTGTTGTTTCAAGAAAAAGGATGAAACGTTTCCATGCTGCTCTATCAGAAAACGGAACACGCTAGAACAGCGGAGAACCCAAACTCAGGAAACACAGACGGACAAGAACTCAATTTCTTAATGAACTTCAACCTAAAACACGACACACATTAACTGAAATGATGAGACGGAAACCTAGTGTGAATGAGAGAAAAAGGACAAATCTAAAAACAAAACCTGAAGAACACAAAGAACAACAACCAAGAACACCAAACCAAAAGTCATTCTCACAGAAACTACGCGGAAAGAGCTGGTTCATAATGGTAAATATTCAGGTCACTTCTAATCTGCCAGGTCCGGCTTTGCTCTGCTCCAGGTCTGGTCCGGCTCTGATTCAGGTCCGGTTTTGCTCTGCTCCAGCTTTGGTTTACTCTAATGGACCTCTTGGTTCTACAGGTGTGAAAGCTCACCTGAACTCTGGTTTGGACCGAACAAGAGAACTCTGTTCCTTCTAAGATGGAGGGTCTGTGTTGTCCTGCAGATGAACTCTGGTTCAGTTCACTTCGGTGTGAACGCAGACAGATTGTCCAAAGGGAGAAGGAGAACCAAAGAGAGGAGGTGCTGTAAGTTGTGTGTTTGGTGGAGAACCAAACAGCCAGAGCCTGAAGCTGAAGAACCACAACGCAGTTTGGAAATGCATGCTGGGTAAATGATCAGCATTGACGAGCTGCAGGAGCTTCTTCAGAGATGACAGTCAGAGAAGCAGAGAGAACAACAAACTTTCTTCTTCCTGTTTTCTGTCCTGGTTAGACCTTGGTTTGGACAATAGCGCCCCCAAAGAGCAGCTGATGAAACGGCATCGATTTGCCAGGTTGTTTGGTGTGAAACCAAACCAAACAGGACAATGTCAGTCTCACCTTCCTTCCATCGGGTTTGTCCACCAGAAAGACCTCACTCCAGATCTGGATCCCAGTGGTCTCCCTCTCAGAGCCCCCCCTCCAGGAGAAGCCGGTCAGAGGCTCGTCTGAATCTCCGAGCCAGTTTTCTGTCGTCTGAGCAACAGAAGAGAGGATGCTGTCAGGTGAGCAGAGCCGTCATTTTCAAAGGTCTGATTTGTAAGCTGAGGAGGTCAAGGGTCAAAGGAGGCTGTCAGACTCACATGGTTGTACATGAAGCGCAGCATGAAGTCCATCAGGAAGGACTTTCCCTTACGGAAAGCCCCCGCCACAGAGATGGCCACCACCTCCCGGTCTCGGACCTCTTCGGCCAGCAGGATGCGGCTCAGCGCCGCCTCGTCCAGCTCAAAGGTGTGGTCGTCTTTGACCAGCAGCACCTGGACGGGGCGGGCTCGTCCATCTGGCTCCTCCTCCTCTGAGCTCCAGTCGTAAACATTTTTGTCACTGAGGGACCCTGGAGGACAAAGCAGAGCGGGGGGGTAAACAATCGTGATCGTGTGCTGAAAGTTCAACCGGTTTAACTTTTTCATGCTTAAACCCGGCAATGCAGCATTGTGACCAATCAGAGACTTAGATTTGGTAGAGATGTGTGGGTAGCATCCAAGCACCAACTGTTGTAACATGATCACAAAGGAGAAATTAATTATTGCGGTTTGTGCCGGTTGGGTTATAATGACACTATGGAAGATTTGTGGGATTCGCACCGCTGTGACTGTGAGCACCAAGTCTATACCAAATATAGGTGGCGTATCTGTGCTAGTAAACAGTAAGAACACAACAGAAGAACGCCCTCCCTGCCGCTACCTCCTCGTCTGGCGCTGGTTGGGTGTGAACACCACCGGCAGTGTGCATTCATGAAACCGTATGCATCGTGTTCTTGAACGCACCACGTGTGGCCGGTGTGAAAGCAGCATAATATGTAGAACAGCGTTCTTAGACGAGCGTTTTGCATGTGATTTTTACGCCCATCTTGCAGCACAAGATGGCATAAATTGTGAAATATTATTAAAACGAGCACAAAAAGTGATGGTTTTGATGGTCAATACGCTGTTTCATTATGCCGCTTTTCCTGACGATTTCTGATCCTTTTTGCTTGCCATAAGGTGGAAGCTTAAATGCAACTCAATGCCGTCGGTGTGCACACAACTTCAGGGTTTAAATAATCTGAATCAACCTTTATTTAAAAGATAGAGTATCCATTAATCAATTTACCCTGAAACTATATTTAGACAAAGAAATGCATTTTTTAATCTGAGAATTTATAATAAATGAAATGAAAGTTCTAAACGTTTTCATCACCAGAAAATAAAACAATGCTTTGGAGCAGAAAAACAAATCTTTAATCAAACTGATCCAGGAAGTTGGTGGTTCTCCGCCCTGGAAACAGGCAGGAAAAATCCATCCCATAGTCTCCAGCTTCCGAGCTGGTTCCTCTGAGAAGCTGAAAGGATGACTACCCGGAGGAACCTCCTCAGAGCTGCTCTTCTGTTTGATGGGGCGGCTAAAGGGTTGTGCACCTCCAGTGAATAATTCAGGCTGCGTTTCCTGAAGGAGGTGTGTTTTCCTGCAGAGCCCTCACCCCAGGCCCAGCGTCAGCCTGATCGTGTTGCTGCTGAAGACGTCAGAAGCTCCAGAAAGTGGGTCAAACCAGCTCCTCACCAACAAACACCCGTTTTACACCCCTTTCTCCTCATCCTCGACCCCCTGCTCCTCTCACCCCTGGATCTGGACTTTGGGGGTGTCAGGGCCAACATCACGAGGATGAAGATGATGGGGATGAGGCGGGGATGATGAAGATGAAGCCAGGCTTCGCTCTGATGCAATGTTGCATAATGTAATGCCAAATGCAGAACTGACTGAAGCGATGCTCCCCCTGAGGATATTTTCAGCCTTTCTGACTAAAAAATGATGAGTCATGATTACACAGATGAGATGAAGATGAGATGAAGACATGAAGCCCTTGATCATGGAGTCTGCGGCTGCGCGTGAACAGCCTCTTTCTTCGGCTGGAAGGGGACAGAGAGGTGAAGGGGGTCGTACAAACACTCACCCCAGCTGTCCCGCTCTGGGCGGTGCTGCGCCATTCTTCTGTCCGAGGGTCGCTGCTTCTGTGCGGCAATGAGAGCTCCTACACGGCGCTCATGGGTGTGCGGAGCTGGGAGGATGCCCTGTCTCCTCCACCACGACGCTCCCGACGCACGGAGAGGATGGAGACTTCATCCTCACAGCGCATGCGCTTCCCCGTTCCGTCCAGGGGTGGCGACAAAAACTCACAACTGTGCTGCTTTCACGGGAACTCCGGAAATATGAACACAGAACAGCACATAGTAAGGATTGAAAAAAAATAACTTCATTTAAATAAAAGAAATGTATTATGTTCTAACATTGAGAATTTACAACATTTACAAAATGTAATTGTCTATTGTTGCCCCCCCCCCCCCCCCCCCCCCCCCAAAAAAAAAAAAAAAAAAGGCAAATATCATCAGAAACACTAAGAGAAAAGCTCTGAGACATTGTGAAATTCTGCTGCCACAGTGACAGGCAAGGCGGTCAGCGTCCAGCCCAGTAAATACCATCTGACTGATTGCACTTGTCCTTATTTAGGTTGCAGATTCGGATCTAGTTCAGATGCTGCAGTTATTGACTCATGCAGAGATGCATGTTTTAGAAGGCCTGAGCTGTGGCACGTTCATAGTAACACTGACATTTCAATGCTGCTTTGCTGCATGACGGTGAAAGGATTTCATACATTTGGAAGTAAACTTAGCAGAAGTCAGAATACACATCTGTGGTAGAACTTTCCAGAGTAGAAATGGTCTAAAAGTGTTCTCACTTTAGGACAGGGGCGTCCAACCATTGGACATTCTTTGAACTATTTTAATTACATTAAATGCAAATGAACTATTTAGTGAACATTTGATTGGCATACTTTTCATTTCTTTAAATAGAAAGAAAATCGGTCTAAGCACGTTATTACTTAAATAATGGTTCGTTCCCAGCTAGCTATTCGCAGACAGCATGTTTCGTCTGAAGTCGCTCTTGATTTGGAGTTCCTTGAAAACAGCCACCGTCTCTTAGGCAGGCAAAGTTATCTCATACTTTACAGAAAAAATGTGACAATTTCCACTTTTCCTGGAAGCGCCGGCCCTCGCTGTCAACTTTTCTTTTCTATATACAGTTAACATTTTAGCAATAAGCTAGAAAGGGTCACAGAAGGGTCACATGACAGTGATCCAAAGGCGTACGGCTTAAAACGTAAATGATCCAACCACAACAAAGAAATCGTGTGCACAGTTTTTGGAAAATGCTGGGTGTCGGATATGATGGGTTTTAAGCAGGTCAGTGGAAATCGGATGGCGGGGTGCATTTGGCCCCTGGCTGGACTTTGGACATATCTGTTTTAGGAGTTTGAAATGACCCTGGATGGACTCAAACCAGAGGCTGTGGGTCAATGTCCAGCCAACCGTGGGTTTGGGGTTCAGACCCCCCACTATCAACGGTCGCTGTGTCCTTTAGCAAGACATTCGATTCCAGATTGTCACAAAGTGATATAAACATCTACTTTTTTTGGATACATTCTTCTGCTCCATGAGAAAATGTGCAGGAGTGATATTGATGAAGTTTCTGAGATGTTCAGCTGTGGAATGACTTGGTGAAAACTACTGATGGTATTAATTGTGTTGTTATGAAAGTGTAGTTGTGACGTATTTAGTGGCAGGAATTGTGCTTGTTTTTTTTTTCCATTTCGTTGATACCTTTCCTTGTTTTTCCTCATGAGGTTGGGAATGTCGGAGGCGCAGTGAACGCAGCATGAGAGTCCTGAGCTGGCGCCGCCGCAGATTAGCAGCAGCGGCATCGGCACACTGTTGCTTTTCCTTCTCATCGGGGGAACCGTTCTTTTTGTGAGCTTGTGTGTCCCGGGCGGACGGGCTGGGACCCCGGCTCATCTCTGGAAGCGGACGAACATGACTTTTGTGGCCGCTAACGTCTGTGCTGCTGTGAGGGAGGCGCAGCGAGCGGCAGCCCGCTGAACTTTTTTGTTCTCGTTCACAAAAGAGTTTTGGTTTTATTCGACGTTACGTCTCAGCTGAAACCCCTCAGTTTACTTCAAATGAGAAATGTTTGTGTTTTCCTGCTGCTTTTCTATGAAGGTGAGCGGAGTCTCGAGCTACGTTAACGTCTGAGCGTTAGCTAGCACGCTAAACCCAGGGGGATACGGCTATTTGCTGGGATGAGCACTTTTGTCTTTAGTTTATGCGAGCTTTTATGACGTTGCTGTTACATTTGAAGGAGATTTATCTGCTCGCGATGTTAATGAGAAATGTTACTTTTGACATAAAATGACTTTAAGAAACATTATTTAACTTTTAGGGGGTGGAATCGACGTGAAGCTGCTCCGCGTACTTTTCCTGAAACTTTCTTTCTGCTTCAGGACACGGAGTTCGGACCAGCGCCGTGTGCGTAGCGTCGGTCTGTTGAGCTCGATCTCGAACCAGCCCCACCTCCGGTAATCGAGCGAACTAAATGTGAAGGAGCCGCTCGCTCGGAGCGTAATCATGGATATCTTTCCCCGGCCAAGCGGCGAGATTCAGAGGAGGAACCCGCAGCAGGACTTCGAGCTCATCCAGCGGGTGGGAAGCGGCACGTACGGAGACGTGTGTAAGGTAGGCAGGAGTCCCGGGAGCTCCGGTCCCGGTCCCGGCCCCAGCGGGAGGGGGCTGAAAGCTCACCGTTCCACCTCTGCTCTTTAAGTCAAGAAAACGTGTCGTAACTTCATCTGGCAGTAACTGCTGTTCGCGCAGGAATTAGTCAGAGCTCGGATGCGTTCAGGTTGGAGGTGGAAAAACATCGATTCGAACAATCTTTGGTTATCGAACTTAAAACAACAAATCAATGTTATGTTTTACATACAATGTAAATATTCAATGTTTAAATCCTGAAAGTTCCCCTGTGAGAACATTTTATAAACAAAACAAAAAAAAAAACAACGGGTTTGAAGAGTAGATTAAATAATACATTATATTTTTTTTCTTAAAACAGAAATAGAACAAAAATGTATTTTTTTTTGTTGGATGTTGGACTTAAAAACTACTACATGCGTTTGCATTTACCTGTAGGAGGTAAATTGTTCTGCAGGTGAAGCTCTGAATGTTTCCTGGATTAAGGACCAATCACATCAATCACCCTTTCAAAATAAATGAATGTGAAAAACAAACTGATGACAGAACATCACTGAGACCAAACGCAGTGAAGGAGATGGACAGTTGACTGTTATTCACTGGACTCTCTCGTGTTCCAAACAGGAAGTACCTGCTGGTTCATAGAAGCTTAAATCCCATAGACTTCTATGGAGAAATAGACAGTTATGACTCAGTCATTTTATTTGTCAGAATAACAATTCTTTCTTTGATACCTTCTTCTTAACATCTCTTTTCTAATCATAATTATTTTTTTCATTATATTTTTTCTTTATTGGAAGTTATCCAAGTTATAAACTGACCAATCAGATGCCTCAGTAACAGCATGTAGTGCCTGCTGGCCCCACCTCAAACGTTTGATTGACAGCTTCTCCTGAGCTCACTTTCAATGGAAGGGGTGTTGACTTTGAACAAGCTCACTCATGATTGGTGGCTGTAGTTCCCCTAAAACCGTGATTCAGACCGACTCAGACCAATCGCTGTCGACTGAACTCAAAATGATGGCGCACGTTTCAGGAACCAATGCTGACGGATTTTGCCACATTTTGCTAGAGCCAGAGGTGGACAAAAACTGTTGTATTATAGAACATAGTTTCTGCAGAGCGGCAGGGTTTCACCAGAAATTCACCTTTGAGTTGTGGGCGGGTCTGTTGGCATGAAGTAACCCTCCACTGATATCCCATCATCCCTTTGTTTACACACTCTCTCGCTGTCTTACAGCCCTTCACATCCCCAAGCTAACAGTAACTCAATGGAAAGCGATATCAGAGCTATCCAGCCGTATAGTTTTGATCCAGAGTCCAGCTCAGACGAAGAAAACAAAGACGTTGATGGATCTGTTTATCTACAAGTGGATGCATCAGAATGGGGCGGAGCAGGGAGCTTGTGGCCCCGCTCATTTCAGTCGCTGTGTCACAACTGAGAGCTTTTTCAAACTGCAGATTTTTCTCTGTGATCTGTTCCATCACAATTTGAAGAAAGAAATACTCAAACGCAGTTTTAATCTTAAAATATTTTAATATATGTCCTCCGTCACGAGAAGAATGCTGCAAGAACGTGTTAAAAACACCTTTTTCATTGGAGCAGGTCTTTCAGGACAAACTCAGGAGATTCTCTGATCTTCTCTGGAGTTCAGACGTTTCACACCAAAAGTAACTGAACCAAGAGCACCGATCTGCTGTACTGCGGGGTTTGCAGTCGCTACCTGCAGTTGGTTGATTGGATCAGGTGTGTGGCGCCAATCAGAAGCTGTGAGGCTGTTTGAAAAAGCAGCAGGACGACAACACCCCCCATTACCTGTCCCTGATCCAAACCAGCATTTCCCCGTGACGGTTTAACCCCCGTTCTCGCCTCTGCGGTCTGTTTGTTATAGTGACATCATCACAAAGCCCGTTTACACAGAAAAAGTCTGATCATGGGATTTGTTGAGTTAACATGTAAACAGGGTAATCTGATTATAGCAGTAATACGATGATCAGATTATATCACATCGATTTCTCCCTGAAAACCTGATTTTTTTTCTGACGTGATCTGATATGATTGAAGGATTAAAATCTGCACGCGTGAAGATGAAACGCAGGAGACTGAAGGTACCCGACTCCTCAGGGGAGGTTTGCGTTTCCAAGGAAACAGTTTTTTTTTCTTGGAGTAAAAACGGAAAACAGCTTCCAACTTTTATTTTGAAAAAAGGGTTTTTGAAAATCCAAAAACTGATGATGGGCTTGTCCTGCCCAGCCTGTAGACTGGTCAAAGCTGCCCCCCCTTGGAGGTGTTCCTCTGAAGTGTTCGCGGTGATGTAGCTGATGTCTGACTCGATGGTTCAGCCGTTAACCCCACCCCCGCACCACCAACCCCCACACACAGAGCCTCTGTGGTCAGCCCCCACCCCAGACGGGGCGCCGTGGAATGCTGCGCCTGGTATCCTCTGAGCTTCCCGGCTGCATAGGCTGAAACTGGATCCAGCCGCTGTCCAAACACTCGGGGTGTGTTCAGGGCTGCGTGGACGGCAGAAACACACCCCACATTTGCTTTCACTGCACAGTTGCTGGTTTGGGAACTTTTGGGGGGTGGGGTGTCACTTGACAGCTGAATTAAGTGACGGCAGAGTTTGGATTATTAGCTTGAGTTTCATCTGCGTGGTTTCTGCGCCATCGTGGAACCTGCAGGAGGACGATTTTCCTCCTCACTCTGAGAAGTTTAGTTGTATAGAAACCTGCCAGTTGCTCTTTTTTTTTCATTGAGTTTTTCCTCGTTCAGGTGGGGGTGTTATGCCACAGAAACTTCTGCAGATAGAGCAGCTCTTCCTTGTAGGCTGATGGTTGATCAGAAGTTGCTGCATTCTTCAGCAGAGACGAGCCGCCCCGTCTGCTGATGCACATTCATGAAGTCGCTTCAACTTCTTCTTTCCTGCTTTGCTCGTGGGCACGGCCCCAGCTGCTCCAGGAAGTGTGAAGTTGTAAGATGCGGCTGCGTCTGCAGCAGAACTGCATCGTTTCAAAGCAGACCGACAGTGGAGGAAGGTTTGGCGTGTCTAAAGCTCCGTGTGGGATTGTGAAGAACAAACAGTGCTGAGAGCTTCCTCGCTGGAGTGGTTGGTGGTTTACAGCTGATTTAGCTGCTCATCCCGCCACTCGCCTCCCCGGATTAGGCAGCATCCCGTCTTGACCTGGATTTGGGAGACGGCTCAGCCTACTTTCACACTGAGTTTTCCCTGACAGTGAAGGTTCCTTTAGGTGTGAACTTTGATGTTTCCAGAGACGATGCAGAACCAGACGCCGGTGTGCATGAAGAGCAACCTTCAGACATCCCAAACATTTCAGGCTTGTTGTTCCTGTCTGCCGACAGGCGGTTACGACTGCTGACTCAGCCAGGAAACTGCGCTGGTGATAAGTTCAAGAAAAATTTGGTTTAACTTTGAAACCAGATTAGGTTGTGAACTCCTGCCCAAATTCCAGTTTTTTTTTTTACACCTTCATCCATCCTAAAGGCTTAAGGACACAATGTTGTCAAATGTCTCCTTTCAAAGTTATTCATGTTATGTATTCAATCATTTCTATTGATTAGTCATTCTGTTCATCAACAGTGAGAAAACAGGAAGAGACATTTCCAAATCAACAGTTTTAGCTGATTTAAGAGGATTGACTCTTTTCTTTTTGGGTTGAATGATCTATAAAATCACATTCAGAGCTTCACTCCTGGTTTTTGTTTTTCTGAACGGATTAATCTCTGGATCAAAGCAAACATTTGGTCTCTAATCCTCTTAAAGCGGGTCGAGTCTCGCTGTTCGCTCCAGAACCTCATGAAGGACTAAAAAGTGTCGCATTCATCCTCCTAAACGCCCATCTTTGATGGTTTTTATGGATTACTGAACAAAAAGTTCAGTTTCTGAGCAGCTTCACTGGTTTGTGTGGATCTCCTGAAGTTTAGTTTTTGTCTTTCAGGCTCGAAACATTCAAACGGGAGAACTGGCTGCTGTGAAGATCATCAAGCTGGAAGCAGGTATGGGGGGGCTGTCCGGGTGATGACCCACTGACAGGGTTGGTGTGATCCAGATTAGTGAGATTATCGAAGGCTCTGTCGCGGCAGCATGCAGGGAGGGGGCATGAAGGAAAGGATTCCTGATGGTCATCATCCATTACAGCACAGATGGATGGGTCAGCATAGAATGGGGGGGGTCGATCAGTTCTTGCCTTAAAAGCTTGAAACAGGAACGTTTGGGTTCTAGCAGAAACCTTCAGTCTCTGCACAGACCTGAAAGCACAAACGTGCAGGAGGTTCTTTGAGTTTTGATCTGGATGGTCAACAAGCTGTGACTCTGGGGGGGGGGGACCGATGTCAACAGTTTCCAGGTTTCAGGGCCGCAGTGGAGATAAGAACATTTTTGTTTAGTTTAGAATCAAATTTAATGCAATCTGGTTTTCTGAGAGGAGCTAAGCCCCTCCCACAGTAAAAGAGCGGGATCACATGAACAGGCTTTTCAGCAGCACAGTCATTCTGCTGAAAAAGTCACCACCAAAGTTGTTTTTTTCTCAGATTTTGTGTCTTATCCGGAGTTTTAGATGAAAGGACGTTTGCAGGAGGAACCTGCTGTTGAAGTTCAGATCCTTCAAAGGAGTTCAGAGATGCAGAGATGCTGGAGCCATCAAACCATCAGAAAACCCTCCTCGTCTGATGTGTCACTATTAAAATATTTCAGCAGTTTATCCAAAGTCTGACCTTAATCTGGATCGCATGATTAAATGAGTGCGTTTACATGGCAGATGAAGATCAGAACATCTGTTAGGATTTGAGCTAACAGGGATATTTAAAAAAAAAAACAGCAGCTGCAGAGAATCTGTGTTTACAGTCACTTTAGGAAGCATCTGTTCGGTTTCCTCTGATAGTTTCCTGGTTCTGCAGGTGTGAAAACTCACCTGAACTCGGCTTTGGACCAAACAACGGTCCTGTAGAGAACGCAGGTTTCAATTCACTTGCAGATGAACTCTGGTGCGGTTCTTTTATAGGAACAGACTAGCAAACCATAAAAAGGAAGAGACGGCGTGTGTTCACAGTAGATCCAGAGGATCACTAATCAGAGAGAAGTTGTTCTGACAATGAAGGAGGTGCTGTGAGGAGCCAAGATGTCTATCAGTTTATTAGTTTGGGTCCTTAATGTCCATTTTAGGACATATCACCCCCAAAAGAGCAGCTGCTGGACGGTGGATTGATCCGCTTCACTGGGAAACCAAAGCAGAATCAGTGATTTAAATCTTTTCGTAGCCCTGAAATCTGCCGTTTGGTTCTTCTGTTTAAATATTTCATCTCTATTCTTTGCGTTTGCTTGGATTTTCTTTATTCCAGCTAGTGTTTAAATGTTGAAGTGCGGTTGCCCGGGTAACGCTCTCTTCAGCTCTTCCGTGTTCTATAAATATATATGTGAAGTGGATGTTTGTTGAAGTTTCATCCAGAGAAGAAGAAGCTCATAGGTAATAAAAAAATATGAACAACAACACCCCACCCCCCCGAAGCCATGAAGTTCTGCAGCTTTGGCGGGAAAACTCAGACGTGCAGGTGACCACACTTACAGATGAGAGGTTTGCAGGTGTAGACTTTCTTCTGCAGTCCCCCACCCATGGCGTGCCTCAGGTAAACTTCCTCAGGAGGGGGCGGAGCAATCAAACTGGTTAGACCGGGGGAAATGACGGCGATGTGGGACAGAAGCAGCTGGTTGGTTGAACTGATAAGAAACCCGAGCAGCTCTCAGACTGACTAATGTATTAATGCGGTTTATCTGTACGGATGTAAAGTCTGATGAACGCGCTGATTTTTCTGAGGCGTCTGCTTACCGAAAACTCTTTCTTTAATGGATTAAAGTGAATCCAGCCCAGAAACTGAGCTGCAGTGATGGGGGGGGGGGCTTTCAGAGACCCCAGACTCGCGCTTTAGTCTGGTGGGTATGAATCTCGTCATATTACAGAACGTTTGGTCAAACTTTTGTTTTTAAAAATGTCAAAACATCATGAAGAAAAGCAGAATTTATTATAATGAACCTTTTCTCCAGAAAATATGAAATCTTTAATCCTTTACATTGTTGATCGTCAGATTCTAAAGAAAAATCTGGGTTTGGGTTAAAACTCTAAATACTTACACGCACATGTGCACACAGACCTAAAGATCAGAGAACCACCACAGACCTTTATTCTGAAAGGTTTGGCCTACATTAATGCTCGTGTCATTGAGTGGATGAAGCGCATGTTGATGTGCTCAGTCTGTCCAGAGGCTGCTTCAGCAGGAAGCAGAAATCACAACCATAACAGTCTCCAGGTGATTTTAGAGTTAAAGGTCAAATCTGACGGCGTTTAAGGGCAGAAGTTGATTTGTTTGTTCATGGTCGGAAAATGACGGCATGTGCAGGAATTCCACCAGACCCCCCCCCCCGGCAGTGGTCTGTCACCGTCCAAAGTGGTGGAGTTGCAACAAAAAAGCCGACATTTCTTCACCCAGAAGGAACGGCATCAGAAGCTGCCGGCTGGTCTCCTCGTGGAGCAGAAGTGACTCCCTGGAGATAAGTCTGGCTGTAAATTCCATCTCCGTGCTGCTGTTCTGGATGGAGGCGGGTCTGTTGTCCCGCACACCCCAGCTGGCTGTGATTGCGCTGAAAACAGTTGTCTGGCAGGTCTGATCCTCCCGGTAATGTCTTCCAGGACTCCACACAATTGGGAGCAGCTGGCTTTGCATATTTTACAGTTTTAAATCCTTGTTGGTGGGATGTGTTTGAGGAATCAAGGGAGCAGCTCCAGAAATGGAGCGGTTCCACGTGCACGTCAAGGTACACACTGTTCCCGCTGAAGCAGACAGTCAAGCAGCTTCCTTCAGCTTTCTTTAATAAACCCGTCAAACCTCCAGTCTTTGATTCCAGATGTTATTTTAGCTTCCAGTTTGGTGAAGAAACGCGTGTAAGGGATTTAAAAAGCTCACTTTCTGAGTGAAAACAAGCAAAGTTATTCTTTGTGATTTCTTTGCCGTTTCCAGGGGATGACTTCTCCATCATAGAGCAGGAGATCTTCATGGTGAAGGAATGCAAGCATCCCAACATCGTGGCTTACTTTGGGAGCTACCTTAGGTAAGAAGGTCTGAAACTCTGTTTGGTTACTGTGAACTCAGGTTTCCTCTGTCTCATTCAAACATGTGACACACTGCTGGTTGAAACTCTCACCGCGTGGATCTAATTACCCATCACACCAGCGCTGAGAGCGTGACTCAAACAGGCTCGACTGGTGTGGGTTCTGCTTCAGATCAGAGGAAGGAGGTTGGCAGTCTTCCAGCTGGTTTAACTGGAGTCTGAGCCTCTAATCTGTTTTATGTGCTGTTAGTTCAGACAGATGCATACCTGAGCGCCGCAGGTACACGGTCGTGGCCCCCGCTCTGGTGTGGACGACGAGCCTAAGATGCTCTAAATCAGGGGTCTGTGAGGGCCGCATAACTCTTTTCTCCTCTGATGTGGGGTCAGTTTGTAGGCTAAAAGAGAAAGTGTAACAATGACAGCGTGTGCCCAAACGTAAACGTTTGTTTTTTCCAGAAAGCCACACATAACCAAATTTGAATAAACCCTTTCTGTAATCTTCACAGAAAAAAGAAAACTAGAACATTTCAAAAATGGAACCATTAGAAAGGCTGTCAGTTTATGCTAACTTCACAACAGTGATGGGAGGTCTGCATCTGACTCTTTTAACTCCCAAGAGGCTCTTCAGGTTGTTTTATTTCATTTGTCGTTGTTCCACTTGGCGCTCTATCTCTTCGTGTGCATCTCCTTCATGCAGAACAGTAACGAGCTTTGCGCCCACCCCCATGCACGCACTTTGGCTGTATGATGGTTCTGCGCAGACACGTATTGATCAGTCACATGCGGCTTGAAGAGGAAAAAGCAAGAGAGGATTCACAACACTAAATAAAAATGAGCCGCTGTCCTGAAATAATGTGGAAAAACATAAAAAGTCCAATTCTTCAGTCTTCTGGTGCAGCGGGACATATGTATGCGTTACCTTTTTTACCAGTACAGTGTTCTCTTGGTTTTTGCTGGAGTTGCGTTCTAAAAATAACTCTTGAGGGTGAAATCTGCGAATTAGGATTACAGATGTAAAACTCCTCACAACACACTACACTTTTCTCAGACAGACATGAACATTTTCACACTTCTCTTTCTGGCTTAAACTCGCAAAGTTCAAAACTTTATAGAAAAAGGTATTCCAGTTTTATAGAATAAAAGCAAAGATCTGATCGCAATGAAAATGCAGAGCTGCACAGCAGCACAGAGGACATGGATTGATGAGGTTTTCAGCCAATCAGGACACAGAACAGGGCAGGAGCACATTCACTACTGTGATGTGGAAAGACTGCACTGTGTTGTGTTGTGTTTGACAGATATCTGGGGGGTGTTCAGATAGGGCCACAGACTGCAGAGGGGTGGGATAAAAAGTCATTTTCTATGTGCCCAAATTGAAAGAAAATCATGCGGCTCTGATATAGTTCGAGGGGCTGGGCCAAGTGTGGAGGCGGGCCGTCGTTTGGGGACCCCGGCTCCTAATGACTGACTGTCCAGCAGCTGAGCAAACAGATCAGAGCTAAAGGCCCCGTGTGTTGGACAGATTTTATTGTTACAACAGGGGGGGTTACGATTTGTATATTTGCATGAACCCCTCTTGTATTTGAGGCTAAACTTTATTTACTTGTTGGAGAGAAAAAAGGAAAAAAGAGGGGTGGATGTTAGAGATGGAGGATAAGGGTGCAAAAGAAAGGGGAGAAAAACAAGAGGTTGATTTAAAAAGTAGGGGTGGGGGTAGAATTATAAAAAGAGTTGCTGGAGGTTTATTGTCATTACTGTTAAATGTAGATGTTAGTCTAAAGGGCAGGGCCTGTCCTCAGACACACATTTCAATACAAAGCATACAAATCAAAATGACTTTAGTTTTCTGGTAGGAACTTCAAAGCAGAGACAGTCAGTCATCAGTTACATCAATAAAACACACAATCAATAAAATACAGACGGCGTACACCAGAACAGGAAAGACGTAGAAAAATATGAGACCGGTAGGTCGTGGGTCCAAACCAATGGTTGGGTCATACCAATGACAAATAGGAGCAAAGCCTCCCTGCTTGACACTTGGCATTGAGGTTGGATGGGGGGTTAAACCCGCAGAGTTTTAACAAAAACGAACTGAAGTTGATGGAAGCAGAGGAAGCGCTCTGTGTGTCATGTTTGTACAGAGACGCACAATAAGATGAGTATAGTGATGTACAAATGAGGACAAAGGATTCTGTTCTTCACGAGGACTGGATCATAACACCTGCTGCCAGGTACAGGATGGTAACCAAACGTTTCTATCCTTTTAGTCTGGGTCTGTTTGTTTTATTAATCTGTTCAACAACAATCAATATTTAGCATCTCATGCATATGTTAGGAGGTCTCCCTGTGCGTCCGTAGTTTCCTCAAATGATTTTTCTGGTTTGTTTCCAGTCGGGACAAACTGTGGATCTGCATGGAGTACTGCAGCGGAGGATCTCTGCAGGACATCTATCACGGTGAGTCTCTCTCTGTCAGAACACGACACAAAGACGAACAGGAACCCAAACGGTGACGGTGTCGTTTCAGTGACGGGACCACTGTCCGAACCTCAGATCGCCTACGTCTGCAGAGAGACGCTGCAGGTAGGATCAGGAGGAACCGTGTCATGGTTGAGCACCAGAGTCTGCAGTTCCTGACTCCAACCGCTTTCATTTCCTTTCCAGGGTTTGGCATATTTGCACAGCAAGGGCAAGATGCATCGAGACATCAAGGTACCGGTTTGGCTTTTTGTTTGAGTTCTGTCCAGAAACCACAGGCAGACTCAGAGGAACAGTTTTCCAGCAGGTTGTTACCTGATGTTTGTCGTAAAGCTTCAAAGATGTGAGGTCAGGAAATGCTCTGAAACATGGAGTGGCTCCTCGTTGAAGGCTGGATCAGTGAGGTCAGGCCTGGACCCGCTATCTGTTCTCAGCTCTGCACAGCGAGCGGCACAGCAAGCTCTTCCTGTTTCCTGTGCTCGCGCTGCAGGATGCTACCAGAGCGACGGTTACAAACTGAGAAACTGCTCAAGTCTGATGAGATAAAAAAGGCTGTGGAGTTAGTGTTTGACAGCAGCAGCTGATAGTCATGAACCGGTTTATAACAAACCTCATGAAAGTGTTTTTTTTTTTTCCAGGGAGCAAACATACTTCTGACAGACAATGGAGATGTGAAGTTAGGTGAGATTCTCTCTTCTTTCTGCATTTCCTTCTGCCGTTTGTTTGTGTGTCACATCATCTGAAAACCTTTGTTGCAGCCGACTTCGGAGTTGCAGCCAAGATTACTGCCACAATTGCCAAGAGGAAGTCCTTCATTGGGACGCCATATTGGTGAGTGTGAGGCTCTGGGCCGCGGTGAACTTTAGCCCTCAGACAGAAAGGGGTTCTTCTCCTGAAAGACGCCGTTTCCTGCTGTGGTTGTCCTGCAGCGGGACGGTGATCTGTGAGACAGACGAGCACGTCTGCATCCTGCAGATACTGGAGCTGCCGCTAAAACGCTCTGACTTTGTGCTGACTCGATTTAGGATGGCTCCGGAGGTGGCAGCCGTGGAGAAGAACGGTGGTTACAACCAGCTGTGTGACATCTGGGCGGTTGGCATCACGTCCATCGAGCTGGCTGAGCTGCAGCCTCCCATGTTCGACCTGCATCCCATGAGGTGTGAGACGCCGCAGTGGGGGTTTCCCCACACTGTTTGTCTCTGTTTCCTGCTTTTGTTTCCTTGAATGCCTCATGAGGCCGTTTGTTGACTCCTTAGCTGTCCTGCCTTTGAAAAATCGTTTTTGGAATTAAGAAAAGCTGAACCTTTGTGTCTTTGTCCCGTCCAGAGCCTTGTTTCTGATGTCCAAGAGCAGCTTTCAGCCTCCAAAGTTAAAAGACAAAAATAGCTGGTCAGTGTCTGAGAATAATCTCATTCCTCTGAGGAATGCAGAGATTTATTATCGTCAAACACAATTATGCTGTTCTCCAGGTCGACTGCCTTCCACAACTTTGTCAAAATGTCTCTAACAAAGAGCCCAAAGAGGCGGCCCACTGCAGAGAAACTGCTAACGGTAAGAAATCCGCTTTAGGAGAGGAAAACAATTCTAATCTTATTTATTCCGTTTTATTCTTTAGATGCTTTCAAGCATTTTAGAAAGAATCTCCATAAACCTAAAGAATAAGAAATCCAAACATGTGGGGTTAAGCCTTCTGCTGGAGTTCAGTAAAGCTGTTCTGACGTCTCTGGTCGTGGAAGCTCAGGCTTCACGTGACGCTGCTGTTCTGCTCGGGTTTGATGGTTTCCCGCGTGTTCTTGCAGCACGTGTTTGTGGCTCAGACGGGCCTGATCAGGAGGCTCGCCGTGGACCTTCTGGATAAGATGAACAACCCTGACAACCACCACCAGCATTACAGCGAAGCAGACGATGACGAGTTCGAGGTGACGTCTGGCTTGATTTGATCTCGGTCTTAAAAAAGATATAAAGGTTTGAATGAAGATGGCCGCATGTCTGTGATGAGACGAGAGCAAATGCATTTAAAGAGAATTTCATGTACGGACGGCTGGAGACGTAAATATGAGGTTTCAGAAGCAAATGACACCTTCCCATCACGATGCTCTGCAGGGATGTTATTAGAGCTCCGTATAAGGACCCCTTGACTGAAACCAGCAGAACCCTCATTAAAGCAGCAGTCTGTGTGATGCGTGGTGGAGGAGGACAGCAGATGATGGTGCAGATAAAGTCTGATCTTTGCTTTGTTCCTTTAGCCTCTTTCGGAAGTCAGACACACCATCCGCTCCACCCACAAACACGCCCGCGCCGAGAGGACGCGCTCGGAGCTGGACTGTAAGTCACCACATCCCTGCTCTGTGATTGGCCGAACAGGCTGCCTGATGCCACGCCCCCTGCCACTCAGGCTGCTTGTTGTGAATGTGTGATTGTGGTTTCCTGTGAGGCTGGAGCTCTTCAGTGAGGTTTGTGAGCTGAAGCTGAACGTGGTTTCTGTCATTTTCCCACAATGCAGTTGGAGCTTTAGGCTTTTTGCAGTGGTTGAAGTTCTGTTTGGTTTTTATCTAAATGTCTTCACTTACATGTGAGGCAAGCAGTGCAGCATGGAGAACATTTCCAGCATGTTTTACCTCCACTGCAGCTCAGTGAGGTGGTTCCTCTGAGAACGTCGGCTCACCGCCTGCCTCCAACACCAACGTGATCCGGCTGGAAACGTTTTCATGGAAATTATCTGCTAGAAGCTGTGCACTCAGAGTAACTTCAGAGTCGAATCGCTTCTTTGTTAAGCAGAAGCTGATTAGGAGGATAAATTATGAGCTGGATTCCTTCAGCTGTAAACCACGCACGTGTTTGTGTTGGAGCTCAAAGCTAAATTCCAGACGGCAGGTTTTCTGTGATTTATTGATCATTCCTGCACTCAGAGGCATCTGTTTGGGGATCAAACATTCACAGCATCATGAAATTGAACAAACAGGAAACCTGGAGAAAAAGCTGCGTCTCTTCTGAGGCTGTTTAAATACACAACGTTTAGAATGTCTGTTTTATCCTGAAAATCCAGAATATGAGTTTATTCTGGTAATAATGATCAAACCGACGTGGTTACCAAGAAGCGCTATTCAGGATGTTTGACTGGATCTGAGAACTGGACGAACTGTGACATCATCCATAGAAAGTGGTTTACTTCCAGCTCCAACCAGATGAAGTCAGGTCAGTCGCCGTTTTTCCCACTATACAGTCGCCGCCGTGATGGAGCCAAACTGTGTCGATCAGGAGCAAGCTTGTTGGAAGGCCACACACCTACAACTGGAAAGCGGGCTGTGTCAGGTGTGGGGGGCCAGCAGGCTCCACCTCCTTTTATTGAGGCATCTGATTGGTCAGTTTATAACTTTAGTAACTTGAACTACAAAAAAATATCCTGAAAAAAATTAGGATTTTCAAAAATATGGTAAAAAAAAGTATCAGAGCAAGAATGGTTTCTCTGACCAATAGAATGACTAACAGCAGTTCATTTCTCCATAGGAGTCTGTGGGATTTTGGCTTCTTGCCAGCAGGTACTTCCTGTTTGAAACGGCAGGGGGAGGGGCCACTCAGTCCAGTTTTCATATACAGTCAATGTTCAAGATGAGATCCACATATTAGCATGGTGGTCCTGGGACTGTTAGCTGCAGTGATCAGGAAGGTTTTGTGTTCTCTTGTGTTGTGCCGGCACCCTCTAGTGTCAAAGCCGGTCAAAGTCACACCTAAAGCTGTTTTTCCTCCACAGTCGACAAGCTGAAGTTTAAACCGCCTCTCCAGAAGGAGACAGAGGCTCACTCTGAAATGGTAACGCTCAGCTTCACTTCAAACACGACTTCCAGACGCTTCTGACTTCCTGTGTGCGTCTTCATGACTTTATATTTGCTAATTTTCCACAGGATGTGAATAAAGATGACTTCACTTCCCCCTGGAGCCCCTTTGCAGAGGGAGGAATAACGACAAGGTAGTCAGTGGAAACGGTTGCCATGGCAACCGTTCCTGTGTACTACCATCCTGAATGTTTCCCTGCCTGCTATCTATTAGATAAAAGCATCAGTCAGGACTCTCAGTAATCAGAGACTCATGCTTCAGCCTGATGTCCTCAGATATTAACCAGCTTGTGCTTAACCGTGTCTGTTTGTAGAAGAGAGTGCTCTTCCTGTCTGCGCTTTGAAATGTTGCTGCGGTCTGTGAAGCTTTTTTCTCACCTGTTCATTTTATGTTTCCCACTCTCACCTGTCTGCGCTTCACTGTACCTCAAAGGAGTCTTCTCAAAAGCGTTGAAGATGAGTTGTTCCAACGGTAACACTAACACTGTGTGCTACCTGATTGTCCAACCCGTTCTGATTGACTGTATCTTAAACCGGTAGATTAGATCTTTACTGCTGTGTTGTAGCGGAGAGCAGGAGCTTCTGTCTTGACCTGATTCCTCCTTCTCACCTGCAGAGGACACATCACTCACCTGGAAGACGCTTTTGAAGAAGTGGGACTGTAAGTCCATGAATTAAAGTTTTTCATACCTGGCATTAAAGACCGTCTCTAAAAAAATACATCTGGATCTCAGGTCCACCATGAAGCCATCAGTTCCTCCACCCCGCCCCCCAAAGGTGAGTGCACCTGCAGCCTGTCCCACCTTCTGTAGCTCTGAAGGAAACTGAACTCTGAACCTCCTTCAGCCGCCGCTCAACAGCTCATCCGAGGAGCTCGGCCTCAACGAGGACGGATCCCAGACCATTCGAAGGTTCCCTAATATGGAGAACGGGCCGAGCCAGGCGGTCCGCAGACAGAGCACCCCCGAGCAGGGCAACAAGGGGGGGCACCAAGCCACAGACTTCCTGTCGGCCAGCGTCAGCAGCCCCGGCCTCCTGTCGCATGCCTCAGACCCTGGTGAGTCTCTGTATTTCTGGGGTGCGTGCTGACCCCCCCCCACCCCCACCCCAATGGTTCTCTAAATTAGAGCGTGTTGTGTTTTTCAAGCTCCCAGTAAATGTGAGTCTAAAGGTAAGAGCTGCAGACTGCAGGGCTGCACCTCTGGATCTGAGTCCTGACCCTTCACCTTTCCTCTCAGATAACGACTCAGACGGGAGTGTGAACGGCGGCAGTCCCAAGCCCCCGTCCAGCCAGCAGCACCGCAGGGAGCGGAAGGATTTCCCCGTGAGTCTGAACCCGCCAGAAGAACCTTGTGAAGCCGGTTCATCACTTCTGCCTTACATGAAGCTCATCCAAAGTCCAATGCGCTGTCAAACACCGGGTTGACGTTTGACCTCTGCATTTGGCCGCACTCGAGAACCATTTGGTGGTTGAACACACCCCACCCCCACCCCTTGATCTGACTCGACCATGGATTTGAACCCGCAGTCTCAGAGCAAACACTATAGCCTCATGTCCAGTAAGGAGTGGTCTGGTATGGTCCAGTTGAATCTGGCGAGCGTTTCCACTCTGTTAAGCCTCGCTTCCACTGAGCGGTTTGATGTCACGGCGCATGCGTGGTGTAGACCGCTAGCATGTCTTTGGGTCATTGTAGTGCGACGACTAGAAAAGCAACAACAATGGAGGTCATCCAGCAGCTCGTCTGTTCATTGCTTTATTTCTGGGACGTTGTGTAGAACAGGAATATCGTGTTGTTGGAAAGAAGATTGCGGGCGGCTAAGATGAAACCGCCGCAAAGAAACATTAGCTTAAATGTTAGCTTGGCGCTTTCTAATGTCGTCCTCTGCCAATCAATGGGTGGCTACAGCGGCTCCCTCACGAGGAACGGTTCCGTACTGTCTAGTGGGTCCATTTTACAATGGGAATGCTCAAAATACCAGACCTACCAGACCAGACTGGACTGGACCGGACTGCTCAGTGGAACTCAGGCTTTTGTCACACGCACGCACGTTATTAAGTCCATTGTTGAGGCTGCTTGTCTAGAGTCTCACTGGTTCTGTTTCTCCTCAGAAACCTGCCATCAACGGACTGCCCCCCACCCCTAAAGTGCTGGTGAGTTTGTGCTGCGTCCTCTCCGCCGCCCCCGGGTCTGAGTTTGGATCTCTGCTCATGAACGCCGTGTTTCCCTGCAGATGGGAGCGTGCTTCACCAAAGTATTTGACGGCTGCCCGCTGAAGATCAACTGCGCCACGTCCTGGATCCATCCTGACACCAAAGGTGCGTGCACGCAAGAGGCGCAGGCGCGTTGGACCTCGGAAACTCACGCGCTCTGTTCTTTTTCAGATCAGTACCTGATCTTTGGGACGGAGGACGGCATCTACACCCTGAACCTGAATGAGCTGCACGAGGCCACCATGGAGCAGGTCTCACACCTTCACGTCCGCGTTGCCTTTCTTTAAAAGTCTGAAACCTTTCTCAGAAAACAATGTCAAACAAAGAAACTAAATAAAGCTGAGCTCAGCTGGTTTAAACTCTGATGCTCTGAACTGAGCTGTTGTGCTGGTGTCTCATTTAGTCAGAAGCTCCGCCCCCGAGCTTCTCCGTCTTATTCACAGAACTGAGAATCTCTTTAAAGAAAGAACTCCATGTTTGATGTCTTCTGTTTCCATGATGGATTTGTTTGTTTCTGCAGCTTTTTCCAAGGAGGTGCACGTGGCTTTACATAATCAACAACAACCTGATGTCTTTGTCGGGTGAGTGATGGGTGTTTCCTGGCTTCCTGCAGGTTTCTGGGGGACTCCAGCTTTGTGTCTTGGACAGAAACACTATCTGTGATCAGAAAACTTCATCTGAAACCAAGCTGTCTGGTTTGCTGCTCCAGAGAGCCTCTCCTTTTCTCAGTTTAACAGATGAGGATGGGATTACCGAGCGTGACGTCGACTTTCGGTTTTACCGTCAGGAGTTTGCTTCTTGAAATACTTAACCTCTGTTCTCTTCTCCTCTTCCCTTGGACTCTTTCCATCCTCCTCTCGCCTGGCTTGATTTGAAATTCTACTAACTGGCTTCATCAGAAGGTAATCATGCTTCACCATCACACACCTGTTTTTACCTCCGTTCATGTCTAACCCCCTGGTTTGAGAACTGCTTCATGGGTTCCAGGGCAGAATAAAACAATGATCTTTTCTGCAGAACTTGCTGATGAAGCTAAAGAACCTGCTGTGTTCTCTCTTGCAGGACGTACCTTCCAGCTGTATTCCCACAATCTCATCGGCCTTTTCGAGCAGCTGAGGAAGCCCGGCCTGGCAGCGCAGTTTCAGACTCACCGCTTTCCAGACAAGATCCTGCCCAGGTCAGATCCGCCGACCCGGGTCTCCACGCGGTACTGCGGGCGAGTTGGGGATAACCAATAACCCTAACTCTGTCCCACTTTAGAGATGAATTAATCAAATCCAAGAATCCATTTGCATTACAGTTTTAGTGTTAAAATTCCTAATTGTATTCACCTTTGTTCCAGTAAAATACATGTTTTACATTACTAGATTTATTTTAAAAGGACTTTTGACAAACATTTAATTATTTTTGAATCCAAACTACATAAATTCAGGATTCTTTGACTCTTTTCTCTCCAGGTTTGGAGCAAAACCTGAACTTTTGATTTTTCTTAGTTTTTTTGTGAAACCAAAAATGCAACGAAAATTAACTCAAAATCTTATGGAATTTTTTCCAGGCGATTTGCTTTGACGACTAAGATCCCGGAGACGAAGGGCTGCCACAAATGCTGCATCGGTGAGTGCTGCCGCCTTCCCAACGTGATCTGAGCCAACGCCGCATCTGTGCTTTCCATAAACGCCATTTCCTCTTTTTGCTCCGGAGACGGAAGGGCTGCCTTACAAAGATTTTTCCGTTTGACTCCTGAACTCCTCCAAACCGGAGCTTTAGATGATCCACTTCAGCTGAGATTCACTCTGAACTGAGCCTGAGAAAGGTGGAAGTCTGCTCCTCGTTTCATTTATTCATTTAGAATCACCTTCTACCACCAGCCAAGGAGGCCCAAAGTGCTGTACGCAAGAAAAACAGAATACGTTATGTAGTCAAACAACATAGAAGACAAAGAGACTAAATACAGAGATTAAAACCAACATAAGATAAAAAGGTAGCTAGGCAGATACAACAGCACCGTAATGGAGCAACAGTTTGGCTTTAAAAAGATTGTAACCTCTCTGATAGACGGTGGTAATTGATTCCACAGTTTGGGAGCCAACACAGCAAAAGCACGGTCCCCCCGAAACTTACATTTGCTTCTCAGAACCAGTAACAGTGAGACACAAATATCAGAGCAGACAGTCTGCTGAAGCTCTTGGACCTCCGTTCTCCTGTTTCACTTTAGTTCTTGCTCCTTCTCAGTGAGGAACCCGTACACCAGCCACAAGTACCTGTGCGGGGCCCTCCAGTCGGGGATCGTGCTGCTGCAGTGGTACGAGCCCATGCAGAAGTTCATGCTCGTCAAGGTCAGTCGCTCGAGGAGGACTTCCTCATCATGTTAGATCGGGTCCAGAACCAGAAGCAGCTGAGCTGTCTGCACACGGACTCACCTGCTCGTCTGTCACTGCAGAACTTTGACTTCCCTCTGCCCAGCCCGCTCAAAGTCTTTGAGCTGCTGGTGGTCCCGGAGCACGAGTACCCCCTGGTGTGTGTCTCCATCAGCCAGGGCACAGAACCGGGTCAGGTGGTCCACTTCAAGACCATCAACCTAAACTCTGGCTCGTCCTGGTTCACAGACATCGGAACCAGTGAGTTTGCTGTGATTTCTTTGACACATTGAAATACTCCTCAAACAAGTGATGCATTCTGGGACGTTTCAGTCAGTCTGACAGCAGGACTGTTTTCTCTACACAGCCAATCAGCAGGTGGATGCGATCCACGTCACCCAGCTGGAGAGGGACACGGTGCTGGTGTGTCTGGACAGTAAGTTCAGTCCGATATCAACTGTGTTTTGGGTTCTCCACCTTCACTCCTTGGTTCTTCTGCGCAGAAAACTTGAAGATCGTTAATCTTCAGGGGAAACTGAAGTCCAACAAGAAGCTGGCCTCGGAGCTCAGCTTCAACTTCAGCATCGAGTCTGTTGGTGAGTTCCCGTCCTCCCTGGAAGCTCAGCAGGACTGGAACAGACCAGTTCTTGGTCTGAAAGCCTTGCTTAAAAACCAAAACTCTTTTATCTGTTGGAAAAAGGCAAAAGTTTCTCTCTGTTTAGAAAAAATAGCAGATTTCACATTTAGTCTCCATCTTCTGCTACTGAAGGAGCAGGTTTGACGGCTGAAAAACATTTACCTCCAAATGGGACCCATTGTAGAAGATGACGACCTGCACTTCTGCAGAACTATCCAACAGAACGGGTCCCTCAGGTCTCCTCTTCTCTGAGAGTCGGCAGGATGCTGCCGTTTGGTTTGGTTTTACACGCCGCTTTCTGAAGAACCAAAGACTGAAGCAAATAAGCTGCCTGGAAAAATCCCACAGTTCCATCAGCTGCTCATGTGGGGCGCTATCATCTGAATCATTTTGTCCGAGATGGAAAAATCAGGAAAAAGAAACGCGTCTCGTCCTCTGGCTCATCCATGAAGAAGCTCCTGCAGCTCCTCGCTGCTGCACCTTCACGTTGTCAGAACTTCCTCTGCGCGGCTCGATGGTCTGACTGCATTTTTCTGCAGGAATCCACTCCACAGTTTACGTCAAGCAAACTGAAACTTTCGTTTTCATGCAGAACCGAGTTTGTTCTGTCATGATTACATTTGAAGAGAACGGGTCGGCTTGAGCTTTAGCAGAAGCATCATGAAGATGCGCCTCAGGGTTCATATCTTAGGACTCTATAGTTTCTGGAGCGCAGATCAGAGCTGGTCACATGAAACGCTGCTGTCAGGTTTTGATCCTCCGTCTGGTTTCCTCCGGTCATTCCTGAAAACCAGACACGACTGAAGCTCAAAGATCGTGGAGCAAGAAGCTTCTGTCAGATGTTTCAGCTTTCCCTGGTCATGAGTGTTTCCTTCAGTGTCTCATCATTTCCTGTTCATCTGCAGTGTGCCTGCAGGACAGCGTCCTGGTCTTCTGGAAACACGGCATGCAGGGAAAGAGCTTCCGGTCCAACGAGGTAAATCCGCTGTAAAGTTTTCTGCTTCAGTCGGAAATCTGCTCTGTAGTTTTACACTGTTTCCCTGTTTGACCCAAATAAAAAAAAAACACAAATGAAACCGATTTTAAAAACATCTGAATGTTAGTTTTTCAGGATTTTCAATTCAGTTTAAAGTTCCAGAAAAACTGGAGAAACTTTTGAGTTTTTCTGATCCCAAGGGAAACTAAAACAAGATTTTCAACAAATAAATTATCAAGAAATTCACCTTTAAAGTCCCACTCCGATATTTTTTTTATGTTCCCAGTAGTCTTTTAATTATTACTGTGCAGTTTTTAGCCAAAATCCAAAAGCCTTTGTCATCTTTTAAGACACATTTTATCCCCAGCAGCTCATTAGATATACAGTTCTAGTTTGTGGGCGGGACTGTTGGCTCGCAGAAACCCCGCCCCCTTCCCCTCCTTGTTGCTGGGAGTTCTGTCTGCACGCTCGAGCTTATAGCCCCAAGCTAGCATTATAAAAATATACCAAGCACTATTGGATCAATCAGTCGTACAGTTTTGAACCAGAGGCCAGATCAGATGAGCAAAATGAATGCACGGAAGGAGGCGGAGCAGCGTAGCGGCAAGAGACTTTGGCACGCCCAGGGGGTAGTTGCGTCATTAGTTTGCTCTTTTTCTAGCATCCGTTTTCTGATCCAACGAGATTTGAATTAAGAAATACTCAGAAACGCAGTTTTATTGTAAATTATTTTATAGAGGTCCTCTATTATGAGAAAAATATTACAAGAACATGTTAGAAACACACAAAAAATGTCATTGGACTGGGTCTTTAATAATATTCTTTTCAAGAAGTGAAAATGATCTTCAATCTCATTTCAGGTAAACTTTGCATGTTCGGTTGTTTTATAACAAATTCAGGTTAAAAATATTTTAAAAGGTGGAAAAGATGTTGAAGTTTGATGAAGATCATAAGGGAACTTGGAAGAGTGAAAAAAGTGAGGAAATGTTCAAGTTACTCTGTCAACATTAAAAAAAAATCACAAAATCTCAGGAAAATCCCAGAAATCTACCTGAAAATGTTTCATGGTTTGAATGTGGTAACAAAAAAAACCAAATTAAATAAACTGCAAAGTAAAATTAACAGTTTTATTGCCTACGATGGTTACAAAGACAATTATAAGAACATTAAATAAAATACACACTTTTTATTAAAACTGGAGACTTAGATTTTAAAAAAAGCTTAGTCTGAAGTTTTTGGCTCTTTATGTTTTTTAATCACTTTTTGTATCTAAAAAAATGTAAATGCTTTATTTTTTAAAGACAAAAGATGAGAAAAGTGTCTGAAAGTTTACAGCGTGACCACGTTTGTTAGCTAACGAGTTAGTTATCTAGCTGGTTAGCTGGTTAGTCTGTGAAACACCAGAGCGTTAGCCGTGACGTCTCCAGTGTTGAAGGCTCAGCCGATCGATCTGTTCAGTTTCTGCAGATGATCCGTTTCTACGGAAACCGGCTTAGATTCATTATGTGTGGATCTATAATGACGTTCGGGGGTGGGGGGGGCCGTGCTGCTTTTGTGTGACCTGATATGGGGAGAGCCCCCACCCCGCCCTGAAAGCTCAGATGAGGATTTTGAAGCCTTCATGTAAAATTCATGTTCTGTTATAAATGAGCCCGTCACAATCGCAGAACCCCCCCATTAATAATTCAGCCCCCGCCTGTGTCATGGCGCTTCTCATAGTGCGAGGGCTCCAGGGGTTCGGGCCCGCCGACCCGTGCTCGTCTGGGTGAGTGCTCTGCTGAACACCTGAGATCCTGTTGTCTTTAGGCATGATCGGATCTCCTGGGGGGCTCACACCTCACAGGTATCACATCACCCCCCCGCTCCGGCTGCCTCGCAGCTGTCAGCAAGTGTTCATAACATGACCTCATGTTTTACACGGATACAGGCTTCTCCACGGCAACAAAATCCTCCCCCAGCCATTAAAAAACCGAGTCGATCCTTCAGCCCCGAAACTGAAGACCGGCTCAGAATTCAACACGCCGTGTCCTCCACGGTGCCGCTCTGGGGTTATGGGTTAAACGCCATTATGTTTGTTTCCTAGGTGACGCAGGAGATCTGCGACCCGAGCAGGGTCTTCCGCCTCCTGGGATCTGACAGGTTGGTGCTGACATTTTCCACATTTTTCCCAAAAAAAATTCCAAATGGAAAATAGATGAACAAGAAATAAAGAGTTCAAAGAATAAAAGAAAGGCTGGAAGTGACTTCATGCAAAAGTTCAGACAAACAGAACCGGGTTCTCGTGAGGAGGAAACGTTTCATATAAGAACCTGTTGCCATGGTTCCTCTGACAGGAAACCCCCTCAGCATCCTTGAAAATTCCTCTGCTGACATAAACCGTCGTGGTGGTTCAGGTAAAAACGCCTCAGAGGAGACGAAGAAGCGGTGATGAGGAGAACTTTGAAGCTGCTCCACATCTTCACAGGAAAGAAACTCACTCACCCCAGAACAGTATTTTGGACTGACGTTCACAGAAAGGATGAACAGTATCATTTATTTTCTCCGATCTTCGTTTTGACCCATTAGCTTCTTTCCTTCTTAAAATCCTTTAATATTATGATGCGTTCAAGAACAAAACTTACTTTCAGTTTCGTCATTTGTTTTTTCCCGTTTTCAGCTCTTCAGCTGAACTTCCGGAGCTTTGAGGTTCAGGAAGGTTTCCTGGAGAAGCTCCTGAGGTTCTGTCATGTTTGAGCTTGTTGATCTGATCAAACTTTGGCCGGACGCTGGACCAGCAGCTCATGGCTGGATGTGTTTTCAAACGGCAGCTTAAGTGAAGGTCCAATGTGTGACTCCCGCCTTGCCAGGCCGCCTCTGGCACCAGAATAATCCGTCTCCGTGCCGCCATGTTTTATTCACCGGCGCTGCCAGCCGGGTGTGAGTTTCTCTGCCCGACTCTGTAATTTCATCTGATGGAACGGGCGGGATAGGATGTGGTTCTGCTGCCGTCCCGTCATCCCGGAGACAGATTCTATTTGAAAGTCCAGTCGTGGTTACTCACTCCACCGTCAACACCGGCAGCTGAAACCAACAGTGAAATGGACCAGAGGTCACATGACCTGACGGTTGGTTTGGCCATTTGAATCTGATGCATCATCAAACCTCGTCTTTGTTGAAAATGTCAAAA
This sequence comes from Adrianichthys oophorus, assembly GCA_036245035.1. Taxonomy (NCBI): domain Eukaryota; kingdom Metazoa; phylum Chordata; class Actinopteri; order Beloniformes; family Adrianichthyidae; genus Adrianichthys; species Adrianichthys oophorus. The sequence continues at coordinate 13,663,889 of BSAI01000115.1, read as the reverse complement.
TAAAAGACTGTTTGAGGTCTAGATGGGACGGTCACATTTCAGAAAGCCACGCCCTCATTTTTACCCAAATGTAACAGTGAGTTAAAAAACATCCCGTACAGTTATTCACTACAGAGGAGGGTAAAGGGGCGGAGCCAAAGTATTGTAGTGGCCGATGTTGTGTTGACGTGTTTGCATTGATGCTCCTCAGTTAGATGAATGTGATTTGGTGGGTGTGAATGGGGGCGGGGGAGCAAGAGAACATAAGGGTGTGTCGCGAGAGCGCGAGCTGTGGTTGAAGTGCATGAGATGAAAGCCTGAGGACAGTTTTCTGTTTTTGGGCTGCACTTGGCGTGTTTGCGGCTGACAGTAACCACTCAAACTGCGTTAAAAGCTTCACAGGTAGAAACAGCCGTTTCCGACTTTTCTTTATGTCCAGCTGGATGACACAGTATGTTCATTTCTGCTGTGAGGTTGATCTGCTTCATTTTGAAATGGATAAAATGATGGCGAGACTTTTGCTCAAGTAAACGACTGCCAAATGGAGTTGGCTCCGCCTACTTTTGTTTTCGAATCACCTACAGTGAAAGTGTTTGCAGTCTGCAGACGACCCGCCGAACTGGACAGCTCTAAGATAGAACTGAACCATGGTGTTCCTGACAGACCTCGGCCCAAACCATGACCCCTCCTCCACCGTGCTTCTGTGGAACGTCTCCTCGACAAACCTTCATGTAGCGAGTCTGTAGGAGAGTTAGTGGAAGACTCACAGAAAATACACATGTAACAAACGAAGGGAACTTCTGCTTTCCTGTAAATCATCTGAGATGGTTGATCTGTGAGGAGGAAAAAGGTTTCATGTTGTCATAGTAACCTGTGGAGGTCATCACAGACGGAGACTCCTGGTCCTCGGAGGCCTTCGCCTCCTCACTGATGTCTTCTTCTCCTGTTTTTTTTTTTCCAGAGTGGTTGTTTTGGAGAGCCGGCCGACCGACAACCCCACCGCCCACAGCAACCTCTACATCTTAGCCGGGCACGAGAACAGTTACTGATCCGATCCGCAGACCGGAGGACCACGAGCGCTTCAGCTTTGGGAGAAAAGTCCACATTTGGAGTACGAAGTCATTAAAGCGTTACTGGGAGCTTTTGTTTCAGGACGGGAGAGGAGCGCCAGTGGTTGTTTTTCAGGGTTCCAGCATGTTTCATCGCCGCGCAGGTGACCGACCTCTGCAGACTTTATCCAAAAAAGTGCCATTAATCTGTCTGGGATCGAGTTTGGAAACAGCAGGAGAATACCTGTAACACGTGCGTGTCCGTAGAGCCCAGGGGAGATTTTAAAACGTGACTAATGAGCTCATGGAGCCGCCCAAGAGCATTGTGGGTAATTTAAACAATATTTATTAACTCATCTTTGGTCGCAGCGAGCCCTGGATGTTTCTGCTGTGTAATTTTGCTTCTCCTGTCTGCTGCTTTTTTAAGAACGTTGATCTATTGTACATGTCTCCCCTTACTTTTATAGAACATTTAATTCTTTGCACCATTTAAGCACTTTTGTACATTTTTTAATTTAAAATGAAATGATAAAATGAGGGACGATGCTCTGTTTTAATTAACATCCCTGTAAATGTAAACAGTTTTGTAATTAAAAAGCTTTTAACTTGAAAACACCTGTGACTCATTATTATTTTGGGGGGGGTGAAAATGACGTCCTGGAGGAAAAACGGCGTCCCTTCAGTTTATCCCACCTGTGTCCAAAGGGGCGGGGCTGGATGACATCAGAGCTAAAGTAAATATCACCTGTTGGGGGAGGGGGACAGTTAAAGAAAGCAGAAATGAGTGAAACTGCCTTCAAAATAAGAGCAGCAGAGGGCTGAGGCTGTTCTGATGAACTAAAGACTGAAAAGTTTTCTCAGAAAAATGTTTAGTCACTTTATAAAATTAAAAACATTTTAACTTGTTTGATAAAAAAGTGATGGTACAAGTTAAGTCAACTAAATACATGTAGTTTTAAACAGGAAAACAACTAAAAATACTGATTACATTTACAAAGGGTAAAGCATCAACAATGGGCAAATATGAGCTTCAATACTTTTGTCTGAATTCACTTAAAATGGCAAATGATTAAAGAATCAAAGTATTTTTAAAAAAACTGAGAGTGAAAAGGAGTTTTAATGAAACTTATTGGGTCCTGGACAGAATGAAACGCTGAGGTGAATACATACCAGGTTAGTGTAAAAACAAAAACACATTTGAATGATCAAACTGCTGTTTATGCGCCCCAAAATCAATGAAAATCTGAAACCTTCATTGCAGTTTTGAGTTTTTTAATGTAGAAAATGTTCTTAAAAACTACAATCCAAACAGTTTTTTATATTCAGATGTGTTTATTAAGTAAAGTTAGAGAGCGGATCATTCTGTGTTCAATTTTTAATAGATTTAAAAAAATTTTTTTTTAACATTTTGTTTGCTTGAAGATCGATTTAAAAACAGCCTCATCTGCTCTTCTAAAGTTATCAATAAATGTAGGTCATCTGGAAGATATTGGTGTAAATTTATATGTGAACAAATGTCTTTTTACGTCGTTAATTAATTTTGAAAATGGTTGCATTCAGTCAAACAAAACAAAACTTCATCCAGAAATCCCAGAAAATGACATTTTGCATTTCCGGTTTAATAACAAGGATTTGGTTATAAATTCAGTGACTTTATAGCATCTCCAATAAATACAATTTTATTTAGATGAATCTGTCATGAAGTTCAAGTTTGTAGAGAAGCTCAGGACTTTGCTCAGAAATCTGAAACTACTTCTACGCAGCAGGTTGAAAGAGCTTTATTTTGAAACTCCTGGCCGGAAGCGTGCGTGTCTGATGGGGCTTCGCGCGGTGAAGCCCCTCCAGCCTTTCGTTGGGGTCGGTGATCAGAGGAGGATGAAAGAGCTCCGAAACAAACATCTGTAGAAGTTTGAAATCTGCAGAAATAACGCGTAAGTTTGGTTTGGTATGCGCATGCGCGTCCTCTCTGAACCCTCAGCCCTCCGTTTATCTGGTTTGGTTTTCGGGGGTGGGGGGTCCGTGATGCCTTCAGGTGTTGTTCTCCCGGACCTCCTGCTGGGTTTGGTGCAGCAGTGAAAGCGTGAACGGGCTGTTTTCCGGCTACAGGTTCAGATTATCTCAGCAGCTGATCGGATTACCGCCACTCTCCCTTTCTACCCGCGCAGCCTCTGGACCGGGATGGAGAGGTACGAGAAGATCGCAAGGATTGGGGAGGGCTCCTACGGGGTCGTCTTCAAGTGCAGAAACAGAGAGACGGGACAGATCGTGGCCATCAAGAAGTTCGTGGAGTCAGAAGATGATCCGATCATCAGGAAGATCGCGCTGAGGGAGATCAGGATGCTGAAGGTAAGAGGAGCTGCAGCTCCAACACCAGGAGATTCAGAACAACGATGGGACTCCTGCAGCGAAAGCAAAGTGCACCGGAACCAGTTCACTTTCAATTCTGATTAAGACAACAAACCAAAGAACATTTGAAAAAAGGACAAATCTTTTAGTGGTTCCGGTGAACTTTTAATGTGAAAGGATTTCTCTGAAGTTCTCAGAGTTCACCAGAAGCTGAAAGCTTCCTTCATTTTAACCCTGGAGAACCTTTGGGGTCAAATTTGGCCATGTTTTTGTTTGTTTGTTTGAATTTTTTTTTTTTGATGTTTTTATTTTTAATTTGAAGGCTGTTCGTTCTCAAAATGAACAAACAAAACCCAGATCTGTTTACCTAACTTTAAAAGCCCTGAAGAACATTATTGCTGGGTTCTTCAGGGTTGGAGGTTTTTCAAAACCTGGAGAAGTGAAGCAGAAGAAGAAGCTGAAGGTTCTGATGTCAGAGCGGCTGCAGCTGCTGACAGCATGAAGGAGCTGAACAACCAGAAAAGACCTCAGGTTTATTTTGAAGGTCTGAAACCCTCACAGAACCCGGTGGGTTCTTGTCCACCAGCCCAAAATCCTGTTTGGGTCGACCACAAACAAGTTTGGTTTCCTGCATGTCCCATATTCAATGAGAATAAAGTTTTCTGCATCAAAAAACATCCAAATGCTAAAACTGTGGCATGGACTTTCAAAATAAAATCCAACAGAACTGTTTTCAGAAAGAAAGAGTGAACTGAGATGTTAACCATCGTCTCTGACCATCTGAAGCTTTCAGTTCTCTGAAACAAAGCCAGACATTCTAGAGAAGTTTTTAACTAAACCTGTCTGTCTTTCTTTGAAGCTGAGGTGGGTGGGTGGGGGGGGGGGGGGGGGGCTGCTGCTGGGGCAGGTTGTCAGGGGCAACAGCATGTTTATCATCTGTGTATCTGGAGGCTAAATAAAAACTGTGGCGTCTGTTTGTGCAGCAACTGAAACACGCCAACCTGGTGAACCTGATGGAGGTGTTCCGACGCAAGCGCAAGCTCCACCTGGTGTTCGAGTACTGCGACCACACAGTCCTCCACGAGCTGGACCGCCATCCCAGAGGGTGGGTCCGCCTCCATCACCACAACAGAAACACTTCGTTGTCAAGGAGACGCTCCAAAAATCCCACAGTTACTGGAAAGGAAGTTCTCCTGAATTCAGGGTTACAGAGGAGACGTCTTCATCCTGAAGACCAACATCTTGTCTTCGTCTGTTTGTTTTCTCTGGGAAAAAGAGACGGTTTCATCTGCAGACGGTTCTGTCGGATCTTCCCGACGAACTCGTAAGAGGATCAGGGAGAACAAGATAGTGGGGGCGGGGCTTAACCACGACGTCATCTTTATTTACATGGCAGTTATGGGGGGGAGCAAAGGATGCTTTGTTATGATGCGTCTCCATAGCAACAGACATCTGTGTCCAGGAAGGAGCAGCTTTTTGTTTTTGTGAAAGTTCCAGTGACCCCCCCCCCCCCCAGATAAAAATCGGTTTCTTAAAGAAACGGTTTCATTTGATTTGGTTAAAACTTGTGTGGTTTTCAAGGTGAAATCGCTGCCGTTGGAGGAAGCTGTGAGGGACCGTCTCGTTTCAAACGATGAGGCAGCAGACGTGCACGCGCACAGAGGGAGGGGCTGTTTGTTTCTGTTCTCCCAGGAGGCCGAGCTGCTCCTTGCGGTATGCTTACACTCAGGGCCTCCCAGCATGCTTTGCTGGCAGGCAGACACATTTTATTGGGAGCGCTGGGACTGTCTGACCCCCCCTCCCATTCCTGGTCCCAGCCTGCAGCCCCCAAATTCAAAGAGGAGAAAAGGGGGCGGCGATGAGCAGTAACTGCTCATCACAAAGCTCGAATTATCACCAGAAAGGAGGGAGGGGGGGCTTTGAATGAAAGCAGCAGGACTACACATGAAAGTGGAATCCTGAAGCATTTCTGATCCTGCAGAAACAGAAAGGTAACTTTGAGTTTGAAAAGGCCCTGCTGCAGAACCAGAACCAGGGTCATGGGGGGGTGGTCCTGCTATGGGTCAGAAAAGCAAACCCAAAACACTGGAACATCTGCTTTAAGCAACAACAACAATAAAACCAGAGGAAAGGTCCAACCCCCCCGTTCCCAAACCGCCACATGAACTCTTTTGAATTCAACCAGGAAGTCAAAATGTTGCAGTTCCTCAAACGGCAGGTTGTGAAAGCCAGTGATCTTCATAGACTCCCGTGTTAAATCTAAAACATGTTTGATGTTTATTTCTTTATTTTCATTCATAATCAGTTTGCTGAACGTTTGAGGTCACGACGTCAGACGTGGTGTCCTGCAGGGGAGGAGCCTGACAGCTGAAGGCTCCGCCCTCATCCAAGTTTAGGAGATTCTAGGAAGGACTTCCTGTTGATGGAATGAAAGGAGCTTCTTCCTGTTCTTGGATAATTAGCTGCTTTCTTTTAGTCACAAATGATTAACTGAAGTGGTGGTGTGGGTGCAGTTCTGGGGTGGGGGCGTGTTCATCGGCTATCCTGGTCTTTTCAGAGCATTTTTTAAATATTTACCGTCTTTTAAAGCGCTCTGATCTGAAAGCTTCCGTTTGTCCACACTTCACAGATCCTTCATTAGTTCAGATGTTCTTCAAGCTTTGTAACTTGTTCTTTGACTTTGTCCAACTATTCAGCATCACCTTTAGAAAGAGCTCATTTACAAGAGAAAAGCGTCACGCTCATCAGATTACAAATGTTTATGTTGGAAAAATGAAAATAGTTTATTCAAAAATGGAAAATTTAACTTCTGACGCAGATTTCTTTTCATGTCTTCTGGGTCCAACTTTTGCCCAAATTGGAATGTGTTTTTCCGTGTTAAAGTGGATCTGTTTACTTTTCCCGCAGCGTTCCCGAACACCTCGTCAAGAGCATCACCTGGCAGACGCTTCAGGGCGTCAACTTCTGTCACAAACAAAACGTGAGCGCCTCCTTCACTTGTTTTCAGATTCCTCTCTTCCTCCTGAACCTGCCCCCACCCCCTGTGAGCGTCTGCCCCTGTCTCTGCAGTGCATCCACAGAGACGTGAAGCCGGAGAACATCCTCATCACCAAGCAGCAGGTCATCAAACTCTGCGACTTTGGCTTCGCCCGGATCCTCAGTGAGTTCACAGGCTCCTCCCTCCTGAGCTGCTGTTCTCTCTTTGGCTTTTGGTGAAGAATCCTGAGATCTTCTCTCTCCGGTTTGTGAGCTCTTCTTCCTCATTTCTGATTGGGGAAGAAAGTGGTTTTCTGGAGGATAAAAGATGTTTGAGGGAAATGCAGGATTTTAGTCGAGTTGCTCTAAAGTTAATCAAATTGATTCTGATTTCTTGAGCTTCCAGTTCTGTGGTGTTTGATCCAAAACGGGAGAATCCAGAAAAATCCTCATTTCTGAACCGTGAGCTTGTTAGTTTAAAGACAGCCGCTATCAAACACTGGAACATTGGACAAGAACCGACAGAATTCTGTAAAAAACTTTCATTATTTACGTTTTAACGTCACAGTTTAAGGAATTTGCTTGAGGAGAGATTATAATGCGACCTTTCACCCAGATTTTGACCCGTTTCTGACCCTCGTCTCGTCCTGTGGACCGCCAGCCGGGCCCAGTGACTACTACACAGACTACGTGGCCACCCGCTGGTACAGAGCCCCCGAGCTGCTGGTTGGAGACACTCAGTATGGCCCACCCGTGGACATCTGGGCCATTGGGTGCGTTTTTGCCGAACTCCTGTCAGGAATTCCTCTGTGGCCTGGGAAGTCCGACATGGATCAGCTGTACCTGATCCGGAAGACTCTTGGTAAGAGGATGGGTGGAGCATCTACACGTCGGGTTTCTCCGTCACGTGTAGATTGATCCCTGAAGCTCTTTTATGTTTGATAAACCAAACGCACCCCTCTGTCCTCTGAAGGTGATCTGATTCCTCGACACCAGCAGGTGTTCAGCACCAACCAGTACTTCTGTGGACTCCCCATCCCAGAACCGCAAGAGCGGGTGAGCCTCTGAGCCGCACCATGATCCAGAACCGCCGTTTGCATTTACCCTCCTTTGGGGTTTTTCAGGAACCCTTGGAGCAGAAGTATCCCAACCTTTCCCAGCAAACCCTGAGCCTCATGAAGGTGAGAAGGTCCATCGCACAGACTGGTAGAACGTGAGGTTCTCCTGGTTCTTCAGTGTGGAACCTGCTTTTGTTGCTCAGAGCTGCCTGAAGATGGACCCGTCCGAGAGGCTGAGCTGCGAGCAGCTCCTCCAGCATCCTTACTTCAGCTGCATGAGAGAGAGGAGCCAAAGCTCATCGCAGGAGCAGGACCGACCCGGCAACAAGAGGAGCCAGTTACCCCGCAGGCCCCTCCCCCCCGGGGTGAGACGCACCAGAGAATACCCCACGCTTGAAAAAAGCTCAAATGTTCGTCCTGTTTTAGATCAGTAACCCTCGAGAACTGAAATATTTATGCCAGATCCACACCGTTCAGTTATTCCTCCATTCATATGGAAATCAAAGATTAAATGATCTGATTTTAACGTAAAAACAGCAGAATTTTAGGCAACTTTTGAAGAGTTTTACGGAGCTTTTTTATAGGGTAGAACAGGTTTAGCTATGATGGAGTCTAAGGACCACCAGAAAAATAAAAATACAGACATTTAGAGAATAAAGTCAGACATTTATCAGGAAAAAAATCATATTTTTACAAGAATAAAGTACATTTATTTAAAATCCATACATGTTTTCAATCTATAAAATAAGAGGTCAATATTGATTCACTAAAAGACTTAATATTTCCTTCTTAGTGAAACCACTGCTGAAGTGCTTGAGTAAATGCAATCTCATACCAAAACAAGATATTTGTTTTTTCTTTATATTTTCTTAATAAATAGACTTTTGCCTCATAAATATATGACTTTAGTCTAGTAAGATATCAATTTATAACTTATAAAATATTAAGTCTTCTACTCAGAATTCTACAATCGTATTGTTGAAATATTGCAATTTTTGTCTTATAATTTTACAACTTTATTCTTGTAAATGTGTGTATTTTTTATTTTTTATGGTGGTCTTAATACTTTGTCATCAAAAATAGTTACTATATTTGAAAAAAATAGTTTAAACTTGATAGAGAAATTCCAAATTAAAAAAAAAAGGAAATTAAAAAAATATATGAAAACTTGAATAATTCAGTTCAGACTTGTCGCTTTTGCCGTTTAACCTAATTTTACATGGGGGTGGGGCTTTTTGACCATTGGCTACTGGGACATGATTGACATGGGGTTATGATGATGTCATTTCCGCTCCAGAACAGCGTCTGTTCGTTTCCATTTAGTAACGGTTTTAGGTTTATAGTTTATTCAAGTTTTCAGTATTAATTTATGTTTAGAATATATATATTTTAGTTTAAAATGTGTACTTTCTAGTTTAAAACTGCTTTGAATTTTTCTTTTTTTCACTTTTAGGTGGTCCTGATTTGACTAACTCTGTAGTTTGAGTTTTTTTAAACTACTTAGTAGTTTGATTTTGTATTTTCAGTAGTTAGTGTGCATTATCCAGTCAGGTGTAAACACTGGACAGATAATCTGAAGTCATCCACAGATTCTACACAGCCAAAATGAAGCCTGAAGTAGGCTGCTTTGAGTGTTTTGAGTAAACCCCGCCAACCTCAAACTTGTTCAAGCTAATTATACATACACATCAGAAAGCAGAATGAACTTTTGTGCTTTTATTTGTAAAGTTTGATGTTTAACATGGTACCATTGACTGTATCTGAGAACTGGACTGGGTAACAACACCCCCTGGCATTCCAAACACGAAGTACCTGCTGGCTCCAAGAAGCCAAAATCCCATAGACTTCAGTGGAGAAATAAACAGCTGTTACTCAGTCTTTTTTATCAGTCAGAATAACCATTCTGACTCTGCTACTTTTTTCTTAATAATAATCTTTTTTTTTCATATTTTTCTGTAGTTCAAGTTACCGTATTCAAGTGAATAGTCAATGAAAGTGGGTGGAGCCTGCGCCTGTATTTCAATAATTGCAACTGAATGGACTGTTTGGTTAAGGCCGGAAGTAAAGCATTTTCTGTTTGGTTTGGGGGGTTCACACTCCCTCCCTCCAGGTCTCATAGACATCCAGTGCAGTTGCCTGCCTCTAGTGGTGTTTGGTGGAACTGCAACATCTGGTTCATTCTAGTCAGAGTCAAATTTACGAATGGTGGTGGAAGCTTCAGACTGACTGAGCATCAGTGCTGGTTCTGACTCAGCTTTTATTTTCAGCTTCAGCAGATCTTCTGCTTTTTCAAGTTTCTTCATCGTCATCTCCGTTTTTCTCCGTCTGTGTAGTATCTGCCGCAGCTGACCGGCAGCAGCATCTTTCCTGCTCTGAACAACAAAAAATACCACAACCTGCGCAAGTTCAACTACCACCTACCAAACATCTGAGCAGCTCTGCGCGGCGGCCGTGCTCTCCAGAGTCCCACTAACACGTTTGTCCTGCCTATGCCGACTTTCTGACAAAGAGCTGCGTTCTGCTTGTGAGTAGACTGAGGGTTCCACGCCCGTGTAGCGCTTTGCCCCTTTTTGCCAAATGTGTTTTATAGAACGGGCTCCAATAGAGCAGCACTTTATGTTAAATGAGATATTAGTCACATAGACCCAAACTTTACCACCGTAACATTTCTGACATATTTATTCACATCAGTGATCCAGACACAAATATTCCACCTTTAAGGGTTTTCTCAGCAGCAAAAATCCCTCGTCCTTCCTCAGATTATTTTATGATAAATGCCAAATTATTTTAGTAGGAAAAAACTGAAGATCTCAGGATTTTCACTCACTGCTTTTCTGATGTAGAAACATCTAAATAAAGTATAGAAAATCTAACAAACTGCCCCTTTGAAGTTTCTTTTGTGTCTTGAAGAAAATGAAGAACCTTCGATTTTTATGGGGTTTCTGAACTGCGGTGGATATGCTCTACAGCAGATGGTTTGTCAGTCCAGGTCCAGAGAGATGTCCAGGCGTGGCAGCACCTTCTGCAGTCGGTCAACAGTCGACCGTTTGTCTTTTATTCCAGGGAGATCACTGAGAAACAGATACTCCAGGTTCCTGAGGGGAGGGGGGGCACGTCTTTACTGACTGCTGTTTGGACTGAAACTGTGACTGGTGTTTGTGAAGACCAACCTGAGCCGGTGCAGGGCGATGACACCCTTATCCGTCACGTTTCCACACGACACCACCTCCATCATCAACAGACTCTCCTGCAGGTTGTGGATGGAGCTCAGCCGCTCCAGACAGGCATCTTCAATGTAGATACACTTGCAGAGTTTTATCTCCGCCACGTGCTTCAGACCCTCTGAAGACACAGAACATTCAAGTTCTGAAAGAGTATCTTCAACAACAAGGTCAAATTGCCATAGCAACCATTCAGTTTTTTTCATGTCTGAGGATGCTAAATATCTGGACCGATTTTTCTGAGTCTGTGAGAAAGTAAGATTTCTCATTTTTCTTAGCAACCAATGTTTTTACCTGAAATACACACATTCCAAAGAATAAATGACACACAGGTGTGTTTAAGCTTAGGGTCATGGAGATGTGCTTTGGTTTTCTGACCTCTGAAGTTACTGTTGATCAACAGTTCTCATCGACTGAAGATAAATGAAGTCTCTGGAATGATGCTCACAAGGCCAGGAGCAGTTTCAAAAACAGGTTTCTCCTATTGGATTATTTTTGGAAACATCTGTTTGGTTTCCATGACAACGAGGATTGTGATGTTAAAAACAATCTTCAAACACACGTGTGACACACTCCCTGTCCAACCCACATCACACACCCACAAATTTCAGGATCTTCGTTCTCATGCACAAGAATTCTGTTCACGATAAAAACTCCAATCGGATGGGTTTTGGTATTTTTCCAGATGAACGGAAAGAGGAAGGGGATTTTCCCAGGAAAATGTACTTCATCACTTTGAATGAAATGTTCTCTCTGTAAGCTTTTATTTTGAAACTTGCTACACAACCATTGGAGCACGTTTAGAGTTAAATTTGAAGAGGCTGAACAGAATGAAAAGCCCGGCGTTCCACATGTGAGACCTGTCTGTTCTCAGTAACGTGACACGGTGAGAGTTCCACAAAGAACCGGTTCTATGCCGTCAAACACTGACCCAGGTGGTCGAACCCTCTGACCATGATGCAGGACTCTGTGGCGTCAATGGCCTGGATCTTGTACCTGTCCAGCGGCCCCGTCGGCAGGGAGTTGTAGTCCGCATGCCAGCGGTCGAAACCCTGAAACATGACTCTGGCACCACACCGGAGCAACCACTCTGCAGCAGCTCGATCCGGACCTACCACCTTGATCCTCTCGTAGTCCACCCTGAAATGAAGAACATATTTAGGCCTGAAGGTCTGGACCTTTGACCCCACTTTTAAAGGGCAGCTTCGCCCAGACAGGGAGAAACCAAATGGTGGGGAGTGGAAGCTGATGGAGCAGATTGACCGGTCAGTGTGTGCACCATGTTCATGATGGGATGTTTGTCATGTGCCTCAGGGATCCCTGAACGCCAATGAACGCCCTGCATTAGGATGGGGTTACTGCGCATGTCTGGCAGCATCAATAGGGGGGTTGTTTCCGTCACAGGTGTCTCACTTGTTGAAAACGGCGTTCAGCCACCCCCAGAAATGTCGTCTGCCCTCCTCCCTGCGCCTGCAGACTGACGTCACTGTCCGCGGCAGCAGCAACATGGCGCTGAACGCGCTGAAAAACAGGAAATCACGAAAACAAAAACAGAAGAAATAACAAACAACCCGGAAGAGACGGAGACGTTTTCACGACGTTTTCACCTGTCCTTCCGCTAAGTCTGTTTACAGGAGCGTTTGATCTCACGTCACGTGACAGGTGCGTTCTGTCTTATTGGCTGTACGGAAGTCGTCACCGGAAGAAGGCGGAGCCACAGAAAATATTTTTAATGGAACAGAGTAAATCAATGTCCTTTTCACGTTAGTTTAATGTTTTGAAGGTTAATCTGATGATTTACCGCCGATAAAAACAAATGTTCAAATGTTTAATTCTCGCAAAGCTCTGAATTACCTGTAAGATAAACAAAACCTTTGATTCAAAAGTTCATTATTTGTTTGTTTGTTTCTGCAATTGATAATTATTTTTTTGGCTCAACTGGCTTTACAGTATTTTCAATTTTGTTTGGTCAAATATTATTCTCATGAATTAAAAATGTCATCCACTATCTTTTAAGGTCAATGTTACATATTCGTTTTTACAAAACAAGAAAATGTAATTGTAGATTCTTATGGGAGTTTATCGTGTTAGAAAAGAATCAGATCTTTTTGGAGATAACTTTTCTGAGGTAATTCAAGAAATATAAAGAAACTACAAGCTAAGCAGCAATTAGAAGTTGGCCAAAGGCCTCAGCGTGTGTCTGTGTCCAGCATGAACAGGTCAGTGTGTTTGTGCTGATGGAGAAAATGAAACACAAGAGTTAGCAGTGAAATAGACTCCACCTGCTGCATGTGAAGCTGCAGGGACCGACAACAAAGTGCGCCAAAACATCTCAGACAATCACTTTGATTTTATTCACAACTCTCCACAAACATTTACATCTCACTTAATCTTTGCTGTTAATTCTGATTCCACAGAAACTCTTTATTTAATCAAAATACCACTATTCTCTCTGTTACAGTAGATCACTATAACGTGCTTTGTTCATTCAGTTCAGATATTTTCACCTTACAGAGGCACCATGTTGGAGCCAAACAACGTTAGTAAGCAGTCCTTGGTCCGAGTTGGTCTGAGTCCAAGTTTCTATGGCAACTCCTGTCGCCAGTCAGGAGTGAGCTTGTTGGAAGGCCACACTTCTATCGCTTGAAAGTGGGCTAGTGACAATCTGTCAATCAAATCTTTTGAACCTTGGGCACCCCATGCGTTTATTGAGGCATCTAATTGGTCAGTTTATAACTGAAATAACTTGAAAGTATATCTGGAAAAATGTGAGGATTATTAAGAAGATAATTAAAAATGCATCAGAGCAAGAATGGCTATTGTGACCAAAGATGTGTTTTTAGACTTTCTTTTTTATTTCATTGGAGCATATCTGTTTAAAAATAAAGGGGGAAAATCTGAAGTTTTCTCCAGATATCATTCATAATCTAAGTTCAAAGCAGCAAAAAAGAAAACTCTGTTGACCAGCATTCTTGCAGCATTTAAACACATCATTTAAACACAAACCTGGAGATGTCAAACGCATCTCACATCTGATTTGTGCATAAATGTGCAATTTTGTGGGTTTATCAGGCAATTGGTGCCTATTTTTTAAAGATTTGTTTGTGTAGTCAGTTTTAAACTGCTTAAATTTGAAGTTGTGCATATGTCAATTGTATTATTTTTTTGTAATTTTTGTACATGTGAATACACAATTGTAAGTGCACACACAAATTGCACAGAATATGTATTACATGTTACAATTGAGTGATAAATCAAGAATCACGCACACAAAGATGATCCACTGAGACTAATCTCTCCACAGTCAATGCTCCAGATGGAAAACCAAACTTTTTTTGCACCCTCCTGTCCGGTAGAAGGCGGTGGCGTTCCTCTGACAGGGTTGGACGACGTGATTAAAACACCAGCGTTAAGGGGAAGTGGCCTCAGCGCGGATGGCTGACCGCGGCTGCAGGAGGAGGAGATGCGACTTTGGACTCACAAAGTTGGTCTGAAACTTTTTCCGTCAGGATGCTCCGTTTGAGACGTTTTTGAGCGATGGCGGGAATCCTGAGCGCCGCGTGCGTACGGGCTGCAGGAGCGAGGCTGAAGGTTACCGCGGTCCGGCAGATTCACAGGTAACTCAGGTGTTTCCCGCTGCTGCGCCCGTGTTCGAGCAGTTTTTGTTTTTAAACCTGAGATTCACATCCGCTCTGTCTGAGCCTTCATTATGACCGGAAGTCCTGTTTTCTGCTCAAACCTCGAAGAAGGTCAGACATGTCTGCTCTGGTTGGTTACCGATTACTGAACTCTGACTGACGAGGACATGTTGCTCAATCTACGTTTCTGTCTCCTTATCCTAAAATGTGTTGCTAAATCTCTGCAGAGAACTTTCGGATGTAAAGCTGCCTTAAAATCAGTCTTTTATGATGAGATCTCCATTCTAGATTAATGAAAGATTTCAGTGGGTGGAGAGAGAAGGTTATTTTACATTTATTTTTAAACGTTTTAGAATAACCTTAATCATTTTATCACAAGAATATAGCAAGAATCTAGATACGTTTTTTATGCTTTTATTCTGAAGGGGAAAACTGTGCGAGCTTGTTCCTGTCAAATCTGGGTTCAGTTTCCTTCTCCAAAGCTGCGGAGTCGACATCAACTCAGTTTTGACCCCCCCCAAAAAAAGAGAACATGAGAGAGTCATGAAAGAAGGTCAGAGCTCATTGGACTGAGTTCAGGTCAGAGGTCATGATCCACCAGTCAGAAAGAGACTTTTGTTCAAACATGGATCCATCCATCAAGAACCCAGAAGAACATCTGGATCCCTGGTCTCCAACCCTGTTCCACTGAGCTGCCACCCTGCTTGTTTTGCAGATAACCATGCATCAGTATTTTCTGATTGGCTGGATTGAGTGAGTCCAGCTTCTGATTGACTTGACACACCTGATCCAGGTGACCAGTCACTAGTGGTTAGCTGCAAAACCAGCAGGGCGGTAGCTCAGAGGAACAGGATTGGAGACCTCCGATCTGGATGATCTACTAAACTTCTGGACTCAATCAGCTTTATTCAGACTGTGTCAATATCAACTATATCAAACTAACACGTTCAGAGGTGGGAGTGTGATGGTTTGGGGCTGCTTTTTCATACTTCTGTTTTCTTGCAGAGTTTCTTCCAAACCTAGAAATTGTTCAGCTTCACACAAACCTTAATATTTTGCTTTTAGGTTTTCTTTTAGATTCTTTAAAAACCCTCAAACTCTGCTTTCCAGCTCGCATGATGTGGCCGTGGTCGGTGGCGGCATCGTGGGATTGGCTACAGCCAGAGAGCTGATCCTACGACATCCCACTCTGAGCTTCGTCCTGCTGGAGAAGGAAAAAGAGCTCGGTGAGTGGAGTCCTGCTGAAGATCGGCAGCATGGGAGGTGCAGATTTCAGCAGCTGCACCGTTCCTCTGCGGCTGTGAGTTTGAGTCCGACTCGGGTTTGATTGTCTCACAGCTTTCATTTCTGCGTTGTGACTGTAATCCTGTGGAAGTCGCCTCCATGTCGCTCCTGCATGAGGACAACAGGAAGAGACCGAGATCAGCTGATCTTTACATTCAGATAAAACATTAAAGTTCAACTGTGATTTTCTACTGTAAAATTGTTCCCAGTGGTCTTTTCATTCTAACCATGCTGTTTTTAGCCAAAATCAAAAAACCTGAGTTGTTTTCTGGGACATATTTTCTGCAGAGCGGCAGAGGAGTTCATTAGAAATTCCACTCTGTTGGCGCAGACGTAACCCATCGTCGATTTACTGCCGCACAGTTTTGATCCAGACGCGGAAATGAAAACGCAAGTCTGCAGGTGGATGCTTTGGAACTGGAGCAGAGAAGGGAGACTTTGACCCACCGCTGGCAGCTGCTGCCTCACAAACTTCAATTGTTTTTAAACCACGGGTTTTCATCTGCTCCTGATCCAACACCGCTGGAATATTTAGTTTTCTTTCCCGTAGTAGAACTCCAATAATAACATTTTGATCAAAACTGAGAAACATTTGATTTGGTTCGTAGATGGACAGACGAGTATTTAGGGGAAACCCGGGCAGGAATAACAACCTAAGATGGGCTGCCAAAAAAAAAAAAACCAACAACTTTGGAACAAACAACATTTTTCTGTAAATAAAACAAAAAGATCTCATCCTGTTAAACAAAGATCTGAATATAAAAGGAGCCATTTTTAAGAACAAATCTGCACTTTCAGAGTTAACTGAAGATAAATATCTAATCGAACACAGAGAATCTGTTGTTTTGTCCGATTTTTGCTAAAGTTGCTCAAACTCACTGAATCCCGAGTTCCGGGTCAGAAGTTCCTGAATTCCCATGTCTATTCTTCTGAAGTCCAGACCTTCAAAGCATTTTCTAACTTCTTCATTTTCCGTCCTCCCAGCTCTTCATCAAACCGGCCACAACAGCGGCGTCATCCACAGCGGGATCTACTACACGCCCGGCTCGCTGAAGGCGCGCCTGTGCGTGCGTGGCGCCGCCTTAGCCTACGACTTCTGCGACAGGAAGGGAATCCCGTACAAGAAATGTGGAAAGGTTTGAACTAAAAAATAAAGTCAAACTTAACTTTAATTATAATAACTTAATAACTCTACTGAGCTTCCTGGATGAGGCTCAAGGTCACGACCGTTTTTTAATCCACCCTCTTAACAGCTAAGAGAAAGGTTGATTGAGAATGGAATCATCATAATGAAAGGGGTTCCACACAAACTGCTGTCAAAAGATGGTTTGAAACTGTACATATTTAAAAAAAGATGAAAAGTCAATAAAATTGAGATTTGTAAAAGCTCATGAAAGGTCAAATTTCTGTTGTTTTCACTGAAATAAATCTTAATTCAACTCCTGTGAGGAATTCGGAATCAGGGATCAGAATGTCCTGAAAAGCAAGAGAATTACAAAAACTGTTGCTGATTTGTGAAACAGATTTTTTAAAGCAAAGCTAAATAAGATGAGAAAATGTAAAATATACGAATAATATGAATTATTTTTCTGAAAGAATCTGCTTAACTGTCAGTAAAGCTCCTGTCAAATGGTTTCACGCACTTTAGGATTCAACATATTTCTGAAGAACAAACATTTTTCTAAATTTGTCACATTTTAGGATCAGATCACAGGCTCCAGGTTCATCCTTTAGAAACACCTGCACGCACAAAAGTTGCATAAACTGGTCAAGGGAACGCAAACATCGTTTTTATAAAGAAAAAAATGTGCATAAAAGTGCTGATTTACTCATATTTTTTAGATGTGTGAAGTTTTCTGCTGCAAAACTGAATACATTTGAAAAATGAAAAACGTCACAAACACAGAAGACACATTCACGCTTTCGTATTTAACATAACATGAAGGACATTTTCACGCTTCAGTGTAATTCTCATGATGTTCTTTAACATCGTGAGAATTCCACTTTCTATCTGTAAATGTTCTATAGTTTGCTGAGTCACTGAGAAGCTCAGAGCTTTTATTGTGAAGGGATTGCAGACACGAGCTACTGATCAGCTGTGAAGGAAAACTCGCCGTCATGTTTTATTCTTGGTTTTTTAGCATTTCAAACAGCAGTCACGCACCCAGGTGTGTGAAATGTGTTCTCCACCTTTGACCCCTCCCCTGGGGAAGCGGTGAGCTGCAGTCACAGCCGCGCTCGGGAACCATTTGGTGGTTTAACCCCCAATCCAACCCTTAATAAAATGTCCCTAAATTTAGATCCAATAAAGTTTAGATTCGTCTTCAAATCCCAAAGTGTCTGTTTGTAGCGCACATCCCGGCTAAGTGTGTGGCGCACACGTGGGTGAGGTGTGCCACGCTGATATAAACGGAACATTTTCTCACTTTCACACATTTTTAGATTTCAGATCCGTCACAGTTTCAGAATTAAGGCTTCCAGCTCAGAAACCGGCTCGTGGATTTTAGAATCCAGCTTTTCTTCCGCTGGTTCTGTGCAGTGGAGGTGTGGAACCGTAACCGACCCAGTTCTTTACCGTCTGCAGCTGCAGGAGTTGATGTTCTGTTGTTGGTTCTCCGGCAGCTCATCGTCGCCTTGGAACAAGAGGAGGTTCCCAGGATGAGAGCGCTGTACGAGCGCGGCTTGAAGAACAACGTGCGCGACCTCTCCATCATCGACGCCAAAGGGATCCGGGAGCGGGAGCCGTACTGCCGGGTAGGGTTAACCCTAACCCTAACCCTCCTCTCTCAGGGCGAAGCGCCTCCTGCTGACGGGCTGTCGTCTCTGCAGGGAATCGCGGCCTTGGATTCGCCGCACACCGGCATCGTAGACTGGAGGAAGGTGGCGCTCAGGTACGGAAAAGACTTTGAGGAGGCGGGTGGCGCCGTGCTGACGGAGTATGAAGTCAACAACATTTCTGTGGCCAGTGAGAGTCCTGCCGGGAGCTCTGAAGGTGAGACGGGAATTCCCGACATCTTCGTTGTCCAAACAGAATTCCTAACTTCTCCTTCCTTTGTTGTTTCAGGAATGAAATATCCCATGGCGGTCAGAGATGCAAAGGTGAGATCTGCGCCGGTAGAAGCTTCACGCCGCCTCCACCGACCGTCCTCACTGTCTGTGGTTCCCTCAGGGAAGCGAGGTGCGCTGCCGTTACGTCCTGACCTGCGGCGGCTTGAACTCGGACCGACTGTCGCAGATATCCGGATGCAGCCGGGAGCCGAGAATCGTCCCCTTCAGGGGAGACTACCTGGTGCTGAAGCCGGAGAAACGCTACCTGGTGAAAGGAAACATCTACCCTGTGAGGCTGGAGTCACCTGAACACCTCTGTTTCCAAAGTGCTCTTTTCTTTATGGTGATGCTGTTTTTAGCCAGAATCAAAAATCTCTCGTTTTCTGTACATAGTTTCTGCAGAGCGGCGGAAGTTCATTAGAATTCCCCTCTGAGTCGTGGGCGGGACTGGAGCGGAGCAACCCCACCCCCACCTGTGATCAACTGTAGAACCTTTTTTTTTGTCCAGATTCCTGACCCCCGTTTCCCGTTCCTCGGCGTGCACTTCACCCCCAGGATGGACGGGAGTGTTTGGCTTGGTCCCAACGCCGTCCTGGCTTTCAAGCGGGAGGGTTATAATGTCTACGACTTTAGCGCTCAGGACTTTGCAGACGCTCTGTCCTTCAGGTGAGAATCTGAGGGGGGGGGGGGTTGTCCTTCCAGTTCTCTGTTCACGCTTCAGAGTTCTTCAAAAGGGGGTTCTAAGGGCTGGGAGAGTCTGACTGCTGCTGGTTCGGACATGGTCTTTGTTTGTGAACCTGCTGGAGAAGATCCGACGCCGAGCAGAGCAGCTAAACTCTGGATCTGTCCTTTCAGAGGCCTTCAGAAGCTGGTGCTGAAGAACGTGACCTACGGCATCGGAGAAATGTACCGCGGCGTTTTTGTTGGTGCACAGGTGAAGATTCTGCAGAAGTACATCCCTGAGCTGCAGCAGAGTGACGTCCTCAGGTACGGACATGCGCGTAAGCACCGTAAGAAGAACGCCAGTTTTCAGGGGTCACCGTTGTTTTGGTCCTCCAGGGGTCCTGCTGGTGTTCGCGCTCAGGCGCTGGACCGCGACGGAAACCTCGTGGATGACTTTGTGTTCGACGGCGGCGTTGGAGAAGTTGGCAGCCGAGTATTGCATGTTCGGAACGCTCCCTCGCCAGCGGCCACCTCGTCCCTCGCCATCGCAGAAAAGATTGCAGACGAAGTGGAGAATCGGTTCTCGCTGTAGAGAAACCTGTCGTTCTGCTGCTCTGAGGTTCTTCAAGAATGTTTCATTTAGTGGATCGGTGACTTTCTGTGGACTTTTCCTCCCTCAATGGTGCTTTTTAGACTCATGTTTTCCATTAAAAAATAGATCCTTGCGCTACAGATCCATAATTTCATGAGTGAAAGTTGAACATAAAAATCTTCCAAAATTGTGAAGTTTCATTTGAAGATTTTCAGAATCTTCTTCAGATTATTTTTCTCTGGCTTTAATGCAGAGCAGTTTGTGCTCAGATCCTCTGTGAGGAACCGGGTGACTTCAGTGCACGATTCAGACGTTCTGCATCTCCTCTAGAGTCTGGAAGGTCTTTAATTAAACCAGCGCAGAGAGGAACTACCACAACTAAACAGAAGCTGAATGTTAGTTTGTTTGATTTGTCTGTTTTAGAAACTTTAACAATTTTACCTGCTTGGAATGTCATTTTCTTGATACTATTTTTGAAAATAAAATGTTTGAATATCTCAGGTTTTAGGACTTAATTTAGACGATATTTTTCAAATAAAACAACTTCTTGTGCCTGACTGTTTTTTGTTGTTAGTTTTTTGTTTATTTGTGTGTGTCTGTTGCAGAGTGATTTCAAAATCAAACTCAACGTGAAAGGGGCGGAGCTTGTGGTTAAAGTCAACCCACTGTTTGTCCACCAGGGGGCAGCACACCTACAATAATACTGGAAGAAAACAGTAAAGGCACAAAAATATGTCTTAAATTAGGTTAAAAGCATATAAATAAAGAACGGGCATTTTGTTTCTAAGTGACGCTCAGTTTGTTGAAGTAAAATATTTACCTAAAAGTACTTCTTTTTTACAATTCTATTTTGGTTCAAATTGAGAAAAAAATAAAGGTTCGCTGTATTTGAAGGTTTTATTTTTTATCAAAGGAAGTGCCATCCAATGTGTTTAAAGTTAGAAAAAGCATTCAAGCCCAATCATGTTTTTTTTTCTTTTTTTTCCTGACTCTGATTTGAAATTACGCGTGCGTGCCAGGACGCGCAGCGCGGAGTTGGTACGAACATCTTCAGACCGAAAACACTGGGGCTGCTCCGCTCACCGTCTCTCGGATCTTACGCGGGATTTAACATGTTGGAGCTGCGGGGATGACGACTGGACGCGAACCGGGCGGCGCAGGACAAAGTGTGCCTTGTTCGGAGCAGAACGGGTTGGGAGCCCCAGACAGAACTCTGAGCGGTTGGAGGCCAGCAGAAGCCTGAAGCGCCAGTTAGCTTGCTAGCTAGCTAGCCTTCTAATGTTACAAGTGTTTAGGGAGCAAATAACCAAACATAAGTCGTAGCTGTAGAGAGCCCGTAGTTAGAAGGGTACCTGTTTTTTTGGACGGCCTCCTTCGTAAATGTGCCTGTTGTAATTTTTATTTTAATTTAGTAGCATTTGCTTGAATAACACTTAGCAAGATTGTTGTTAGCCGTTAGCATCGTAGCTAGCCGCTGCCCGTATTTACACCAGCGACAAACTAGCTGCGTTAGCCGCTTAGCTAGCGAATTAACTTTATTGCTACATGTGCTGATTTTCTTTCAAAGCCAGAATTTCCGCAGTTAAAGCCAACTCGACTTTTGACCCGCAGTGCAGTTTAGCTTTACTCTTTATATATGTGAACAAGCCAGTTGGACTTTTCCCACCGTGCCTTTCCCGGACTGACCCACCCTAAAGGACTATCTACCCGGGGCCGATGCTGACAGCTCAGCCCGGACCACGGGCACGCCAGGAGCCGCTACAGCGATGCAGCCTCAGCAGATCTACGACTTTTCAAGTGAAGAGAACAGTCAGAAATGGAGAGGCCTTTTCGTGCAAGCTTTACGAAAGGTTTGATGACATTTGTCTGTTTAACACTTACAAAAATCAATCTCAAACTTTGAGGGTTAGAGTGCTGCTTTCATGCTTTTCTAGATTGTATCTGGCAGATCTCCAGATAGCTCCAGACTCTTTCTGAGCACTGAAATCAGTGGGATTCTCTGAGATTGCAGCTCCCTGTCGGGCTTTTGCATCAGTGAAAGCTGCAGCTGCTGCAGACTGGAGGAGATGCAGAAACTGTTGTCCTCATCTTATGTGGTTGTTTACGTGTCTGCTGGCTGGTTCTTTAATCAGTTTCTCTCTCAAGTTCTCTGTTTTGAACATTTGAGATTTTGAAGAAGTTGGAGCTCCATTTACAGTAAATAGTCAGCAGACTGCGTTTCCAAGATTTGGGCCAGGCTGTGAACTTCCAGCCTGAAGTCATTGTGAAACTGTTAGATATTAACTCTATTCGTTCCTCATTTGTATTGATCGTAAACACGCTTCGTTTCTATTGTGTTTAGATAACAAATTGCTTTGTATAAAACAATGCAGCGTCTTTATCCACACCGTTCTGAATGTAAACACATGTGAGGAGATAAGCCATTTCATCTGGTTGGTTTTGTTGGTTTTGTACACCCTTAAAAGTCCCCTGTCTTGCATCATCTTGGATTCTCTCTTAATTGCAGGGTTTACTTGTTGTTTTTTGCAGCAGATGTGAAAAAATCTTTGTAGGTTGTAAACTTCTTGGTCATTAAAAGAGGAAACAGTTCCTTGTATTTAGATCAGCTAAAGATGCACCCCATCAAAGTGATGCAGTGTTGGTTATCAGTATAACATATATATACTAGTTTCTCTATAAAAAAAACTTATATGACAAACATAATTTTTGCTTTCCAGTATTTTTGTAGCATCATTGGTAAATAATATTAAGGTAAAAGTAGTTTGATCCTAAAGCCTGGGGATTACATTTCACTAAGTGGAAACATCATTTTATGATGATGATTGGAATAAATAAATATGTTTTGATAATGTAAATTCTACAGGTCTTAGTTTTGCACATTGCTGAGCAATAATGCACTGAATCAGGTGAAACCCAGAAAAGGGTTGGCGGGCTGCACTGCCGTGGACGTTGTCTCGACTTGTTGCTGGACGGCTGCAGGAAAAGCCTGTCGGAGACTGCAGTCACAGAGGTTTGTTTTGGTTCTGACAGACTGTGACTCGCTGTTCTCCACAGCTGTCCACTTGCAGGGTTTCCTTGTCGTGCATGACCCCGCCCCTGACAGCGATGAGATTGTTGATTAGAGGCAGGTACGGGGGGAGATTTGTTGCTTTCGAGCCCCAGGGGTTTCGTCCTGCCGTTTGTGTCTCAGCTGGTCACTTTGATTTCCCCGTTATTTTTCTCCCCCCTGTGAGTCCTTTCCATGCTGCCGCTCACGCTGCATGAACATGATGAATAAGGGTCAATAGATAATATTTACTTACTTCTGTTGCATTTCAGATTCCTGTCCAGAGTTCTTTTCTCCAGATTTGCAGTTTCTTGGATTGATCAGATTACACGGCAGCGTTGAGTCTATAGTTTTTGCCTCTTTAATCCTTTAACTGGAGCAATTCCACACATTGTATTTGTCAGGTTTTCTCAAGCAAAAGTTTCAGACAGTAATGAAAGTAACAACAGAATGTGAAGGCTCTGGAAAAAAACAGAATGCTTGAACTGTTATGGAGGAAGTATCAGTGAAATCCCAAAATACACTTTAGTGCAGTTTTTGCACAAACGTGAGGAGGAAAAAAAAAGCCGGGATGGAATTATGGTTGAATTGTATTTCTTACGTGTCTGTTTTTCTGTTGCATTCGTCTACTGCAGATTCCTGGAGAAGTTTTTACAAAGTGTATTGCTTTAGAAAAGTCAACAAATGAAAGGAGGTTTGATTGTTTTTCTGGAGGTGTTTCAATGATGGCTGTGATGTTATGGTTTTATTACTAACACCACAGCAGGACAACGGCCGTGTGAGGCTGTGGCGTCTTTGTTCTATTGACGTTAGGAATGCCACAGTTCTGTGTCTAAAACCAAACCGTATGTTTACACCATTAAACCAAATCTAGTGTTTATTTGTGCTAAATTGAAACATATTTTTGTTTTATTGCATTACTCCAGGCTTAGTATAAGCCAACTAAAAGGTTCATCCTCATTGTTACTTCCCTATTAGCAAATTAAAAAGCATTTTTCAGAATTTTATTTTTTTGTTGTTTTGTAAAATATACAAATCACATATCAAACCAAAACAAAACTGTGACCCAAAAAAATCAAGGTTTGATGAGGTTATTACTGAGTATTTACCTCATGATATTATGAGAATATCTAGAAAAAAGCAACAAAAAATGCAATAGAGACACAGTCAGAAAAATCATCAGTACATTTGTCCAAAGCAAACCAAAAACAGTTATCAGCTGTGTTCATCTGACAGAGTTTTTATTTAATTTAGTAAACTATTGACTCACCTGTGAAGTAAACAAAAGATAAATTTGACGTTGTCTGTAAATCTCATATTTGATCAGTCACACATGAATCACAGCTTTCCAATTTTTGATCAATCTCTATTTGTTATATGTTATGAAAAAATGAAACTGATATGTGTTTCAGAAGACGGAAATAAGTTAAGAGGAATTGGTTCTTTAGAAACTTTTCTTTGGATCCCTGATCTGATGCTGGCTTGGTTCCACAAAATGGTGTGAGAACTGCAGTAAGAACACTGAGGAGAAACAGCAGAACCACAGATTTGTTTGAGAAGTGTCTCAAACCCTGCAACCAAAACCCTTTACAGAAGAAAACTGCAAATGAGCCATAAAACAATCAACTCTGAGACGAAAATAATAATAAAAAAAATGTAGAAAAATTTTAAATTTTTGCTTTTTTTCAGTTTTTAGTTTGCATACTTGAAACTTGATCTAGAAAAGTTCAACTTTGACTCATTTTTCTTTTGTTTTTGAAGGTCTAACAACACTGAAATTAACATGAATATCATCCATATTTTATAAAAAGAACAGTTCTTGTTCATCTTCTGCACATATACAGTGAGCTGTGGCAACAAATAACAGTTTTTAGTTTCTGTAACTGAAATTAATTAGAGCCGACACCATGTTTTTCCTAAGCCTGTCAGAGTAAACTATATCCATATATATATATATATATATATATAATTACCTTTGGCACACAAAAGAACAAATTATTTGTTAAAGACAAGCTACTTTTTGTGAGCTCTATTCTTACCCAGAAGTAAAACGACTCGATCTCTGAGACTCCACCTTTCACTCCTTGAGGGTACCGCCCATTTCATGATGTCATCCTAGATCCGGTCCCAGCAGCGTGTCTGTGTTTCTCTCACAAAAACAAACATCCACATTTTTGCAAAGATGGATGTGCAAATTGTGTATCTGCCTTTAGTATCCCATTTATTCAAAAAATGTGGCAGCCGACCCAGCGTTTATTAGAGACCGGAATTTATTCCATCACAGACAGAACTGTAATGGTTAATGCTCGTTTTTGTGAGTTGGGAAGGGCTGGTGCTCAGAGCGCAGGTTTTCAGAGGAATACTCAGAAATGCATAAATAGATCAAAATACTGCGTTGGGGTTGTTTAATGAACTAGGGCTGGGCAATAAAACGATAGCTATCGATATCGCGATAGTACTTTTCTTCGAGAGTAAAATGAGCCTATCGAGGTGGACTTTTATTTTGAAGGGTTCGAAATTAACACTTGCCAGTCGTGAGCGTTTTTTCTTCTTTGGCGAGTAAAAGTTAGAGGGTTAGTCACTACATAGAGAGTAAATGTTTGTGTAAACTTTGTCATGTTTAGTAGCGGTTCTTTTGATGAATTTCTTTTGTCCTCTTTTTCTCTACCGTCTGCACACGAGGTAAATAAACGTGCAACGCGAGACACAAGACCCCGCCCTGCGGTCACTTCACCTGTGCAGCGTTTAGTTTGGCTGATGAAACAGCAGAATATGTAGAGATTTCTAACAGGATCCAGTCAGAACTGGAGGATAAAGCTGCTTCACTTAAAACAGCAACAGACAGATTCATAAAACGTGTTGATTTGGAGACAGTTTTGATATGATTTATTATAAAAGGTGATCACCTCGAGGCAGAATTAGGAAATATCTACCAAATCTGTCCTTGTTTTCTCACCATGTTTGAATTTGAGTTTACAGTTAGAAGACAGTAAATATGTGTTCATATCATTTATAAATTACTTTTTCTTTTTAATTTAATTTTCCTAAAAAAATCAGGCACATTTCAAAAAAGTAAAATATCTAAGGTATTTCAGTGTTAGAATTTGGCTGATGTATGTTTGGCCGGTAGATTCATTTTTTTAATCAACTGGCCAACTAGGCCAGTGTTTCAAAAATTAATTTTCAAACCCTGTGTGGAGATATTTTATTTATTTAAAATCCTACAAAAAACAGAGGAACGTGCACTGTAAATTGTGCAGAAGGCATGTTCCTTCTAAAACTGGAAATGCCACCAACTTTTTTATCACCTGTAGCAGTGCCACCAAACATGCTCAAACTCTGACTGAGATTGAGACTTTTTATTATTAAAGATCTTTGTATTTATAGTATTAACATCACTAAGTATAATAGTTACTCACAACGAATCCAATAACCCTAAAGACTGAGTGTTATATTCTTCATAAAGGAAAGTACAGGTTTAAAAATTGCTTTGATATCGTGTGTTAAAAATATCAGACATAATCAAACATTTACATTTTTAATCAGGTTTATGGTCTTGTTTTTTCTGCACTAATAGTTTTTTCTTCATACTACGCGCTCTAAATGTGAAGACAGTTGATCATAAATAGACTAAATAGTTTTTTTTTTTTGTGTATTGTGACCCTCAAACACACAGTTAAAGGATGGGGTGGGGAGGTCAGCAGTGGTGACCCGGGGTCACCAGGTCAAGAAAGTGTGGCGGTGTGTGTTTATTATCCGAGTCGAGACGGTGACTGCCTGTATGTGTAGCTGTTGTTTGTGCACACGTGTTTACATGCATGAGCTCTTTGTTTCTCCTCCGGGTCCCCAGACAGTCTGCATGTAATGGCGGATGATGTCATGGCGTGAATCACAAACAATGACACATGGTCGGGGTTTAATAACGAGCCACAAACACACACCTCTTCTGCAGAAACGTACGCACAAATGCATTACCTGCAACCTGAGCCAACTGCAGCTCTGTACGCGCAGCCTGGAGAAAAATCTATTGAATTAGAAACGTTACCCCTTTATTAATGCCCCCCCCCCCCCCCCCCATCCCCATCCCGATGGTTGCGTCATAGCCAGTTGTCTTTGTGTCAGAACATCCACCTGATCACAGTGAGTGACTCTGCATGCAGATGGTGGTCTTCATACCACAGACCTTTATCTGTTTGTCACTTTTCACCTGTGATGTTTTCAACGGATTAATGGAAATTTGTGTTTAGTGAACTCAGTGTAAAACTGTCTAAATGATTGTTACTAGAGTTTTGATCTGTGAGGTGTTCCTCGCAATAATGCTGTTCACCTTTCACAGTCTCACAGATTTTTTTTTTTTTTTTTTTTTTAGCAAAGTGAATTTTCAGGCCCTGAATGTGGAGGTCTACTGCCTTAAAACATATACATCTACAATGTAAAAAATAAAGATGACTACTTCACAGATGTCACCTATCACGGCTTCTTTTTAGAATGCACCCTGATAAACAAGGAAGCACTTTATATTCAGTCATATGTTTATGGTACTGTTTGTGTGCGACTCAATGCTAAAACAACAAAAACATACCAGGTTGGAAAAATTATTTAAAAACACTTTGTTACACCCAAAGTTTAAACTTGATATTGCACATATCCCAAAGTCATTGCTTGTTCTATATTTGTTTTATACTGTATGTCATACTGTATTTTTATAATGATCTCAATGGGGTTCACCTGGTTAAATAAAGGTTTACGCTACAGTTCTCCAGAGTGAACAAGAAATGCAAAAATGGTCTGATCTTGGTTTGGTGTCTCTTTTTGTGTTTTCTCAGGATATATGAGAATAAAGTTGTAAAATGTTGAAAAAAAGGTAAAGCAAATTACAAATAAATAAACATTACATCTATGGATTCAAAAGTTATCATTTACAAGGGAAAATTTGTGCTTTTTTAAAAGATAATGTTGTGCATTTACAAAAAAAGGTAAAGCAGATTTGGAGAGATTCTTGAGCAGTGTGATATCCATCCAATTTCTCTGAATTTTCAAATTAAACAAGTAATGTTCAGTTGTATTTGTTAAAATGTTTTTAAAACTGAATGTAACATTTTATTTTTGAAAAAGCACAACTTTTTCCTTGTCAAATTACTTGTTTCGGAAGCATGCATTTATTATTTTATTCTTGTAAATATTTGTATTATTTCTAATAATTTTATGACTTTATTTTCATAAAATTGTGACTTTTCCTTCATAATTTACAATTTTGTCTTTTGTATATATTTTTTATTTCTTGTGGTAGCCTAAATACTCCATAGTTTTCACGCGCTGCAGAGCTAAAAGAGTTGATTTTTAACCTTCAAGACGATCACACAGTTCCAACAGTTTGCCCTTTTGGTTCATTTTTGACTCACACGTGATCCTCCAGAAAGCCCACATGCTTTTACTCTGAAGCACTGAGGCCGAATGACGTTGGCTGCTGACCGTCGTTCAAATGCAGTGGAACAAAACCAGCTGAAATGTGGAAACATTGGGAGTTTTTTTTTCGCTGTTTATCTTACTTAATTTTAACACTTTTTTTTTTGGATGGGGATTGCCCCATCCGCCGGAATTTTCCAGCTGATGGTCATCCGTCAGCCTTTGCATGCTGGTGTGCAGCTACATCAGACCATGTCGGGTCCATCATCCGTCAGTCAGGTTTCATAATAAGCTGCAATTATTCCAGCTCAGGGTTTGTTCTGTTTTCACTCCACATAGACATCATTTTGCAGATTGACTGCATTTTTGGATTTTGTTTT
Organism: Adrianichthys oophorus; assembly: GCA_036245035.1. Lineage (NCBI taxonomy): Eukaryota > Metazoa > Chordata > Actinopteri > Beloniformes > Adrianichthyidae > Adrianichthys > Adrianichthys oophorus. The sequence continues at coordinate 13,635,203 of BSAI01000115.1, read as the reverse complement.
TAAGAAGTCAATGTTTTTCTTGACAGAATTTAGTTTTCCATTAAACATTCTAATTATGAATTTCTGCTTTTGTTGTCTAATCACTGTACCTGACAAAAAAAAGTTTGGCTTTGTGTTCAGATGCCATTTCAACACCTCAGTTTCTAGCCGCGTCACGCATGGCGTGTTTGAACTCCACCCAGACGTGCTTCCCCTCCAACTCCGTATCTTCTGTTTTTGTTGCTATGCCTCCCATCCTGACATTGTTGCAGGTAAATGAAGCTGGTTGCATGTGGTCCTTTCAGAAGCGACGCTGCTATTCTGTGAATGAGTGGAGGGGGGAAAACCCCGGAGTTTCAGTGTGGTGACTCAGAGCTTCTGATGTTCTTTGGAATTTGGTCAAGTGCCTCTTTTGGATAGAATCTCATAACATACTTCCTCTTTTAAATCAGTTTTCTTCAAGCATGCTTTATAAATAAACCTGAGTTTATGGATATTTATAGCAGTTTGGGCGTCAAAAGCAGCAGAAATGCAAACAAAGCGGTGAGGATTTTCCAGGCTCTCTTATTTTGAAACCCTTTAATGAATGATTCAGAACAGTGGATTTCGAACAGCTGAACATGATGCAGACTGGACATCCTATTTTAAGAAGAATGCTGGCCTTTAAACTTTCCTCCACATTATTTAATTCTTTAATCTGAAGGTGTCGTCTTGTGATGATGACGCCCCGCTGCTCCATTTTCTTTGTTGTCTTTCGGCAGCTCCCTTGAGGGGGCGCCACAGCCATTCATCCACCTCAATCTAACCCTCTCCTCTGCATCCTGCTCCTTCTTTACATCCATGAACCTCCTCTGTGGTCTTCCTCTTCTCTTGTATCTCCAAAATCAGCATCCTTTGACCATCCTCATCACTGTTCCTCCTCTCAACGTGTCCAAACATCTCCATCTGCTTCCCTGCATTTATCTCCAGAACATCTACCGTGATCTGTTCCTCTGATGGATTAATTCCTGATCCATCCTGGTCACTCCCAAAGAGAACCTCAGCCTCTTCATGTCTCTAAACCAACAGCGTGGCTGCTCTCACCCCGGCCTTCTACTATATGCCGGGGCAATTCCAACTTGTGTTCAGGTTTTCAGAGTAAATACCCCTTTGTCCTCATCCTCCTGCTCGTTAACAGGATCTGAACCGACGGCACTCCTGTGAGAGAGCTCAGTCCACATGACAACGTCTACGATTTAAGTTGATGGTGGTGGGGGGGTCAGTCTCGGGTAGACCTGAAGAAGCCACACCTCACAGCGGACTTTGTGTCATGCTGGTTTCATCATCAGGAGTGCAGAGAACAAACGTCTGAAGATGTTTGTTTAGGTGTTCTTTATTATTCTGCTTCTGAAGTTAGCGTTTATTTTTTGGTGCCAGATATTTTCTTCATTTGGAAGCATTTATGTCTGAAGAAATGGCGTATACTTGTAAAGCGCTTCTCTACTCTCCTTGAAGGCCCAAAGCGCTTCACAGTCACAATCCCATGCACACACATTCACACACTGATGGCAACTTCACTGCCGAACACTGGCACCAACCTACAACCACCAGAGGCAATTTGGGGTTCAGTAGCTTGCCCAAGGACACTTCAAAACATTGGGGCAAGGGGCAAGGCGGGAATTGATCTTGCAATATTCCGATTAGAAGTCGATCGCCCCACCACCGCCCCTATTGATCTGTTCATCGTTTTAAATCTGTTGGGTGTTTCTTCCATCAACGGTATCAGAGAACTGGACCGAGTGAGTGTGATGTCATTCATAGAAAATGGTTTACTTCCAGCTTTAAACAAATAAAGTCAATCAGTCACCATTTTTTCACAGTACAAACACTATGTTGGAGCCAGACGTCATCAGTAAGCAGTGATTGTCCAAGTTGGTCTGAGTCAAAGTTTCTATGGAAACCACTCTTGCTTGAAAGTGGGCCACACAAAATCGGTCAAGCATTTTGAATGCTGGAAATGGGGGCCAGCAGGCTCCACCTACTTTTTTTGAGGCATCTGATTGGTCAGTTTAAAGCTTGAATATCTTGAACTACAGTAAAAAATATCCTAAAAAAAAGAGGATTAATCTTGGATCCAGCAGGGACTTCCTGTTTAGAATACCCAGGGGGCTGGGTGAGGCCACTTCGTCCAGTTCTCAGATACAGTCAGTGGTTTCTCCTCATAGATGAACTTTCAGATTCTTCGTGATCTTCAGGATTCTAATGTCTCATTGTCTTTAAAATGGTAGAATATTATTATGAAAGATATGAATGATTTGATAGTTTGATGAAAGGGGGAACTGTCGCTCCTAGATCTATTAAGCTACAGTCACACTGCTCTCTGAAACGCACATTCAGGCACCCACATCCAATGAAAAGTCTTTGTAGACGCTTCTGCGTTCAGAACTCTTGTGTTCACGCAAAGCAATACAAGTTTTAAAAATGTGTAGCAATAGAACGATTGTTAAAACTTAAACCAGTCAAACTTTGACCAGACAGGGACTCGGGTTTAGTGACGTATGGATGGCGTCCCTTTTTAATTCATGGAAGTGCCCACCATTTGAACACGATCACGGAGGAGAAATTCATAATTGCGGTTTGTGCAATGAAAGACTTTGCATAATATAACTCAGTCTGGGTACATGTCTTTTACTTTTATAGATCGGAATAGAGCTGTAAAAGAAAAAGCCTGGAGCAAGATTCACCAAATTTGCCACCGCTTTGACATTTCACACCAAACCTCTTCCAACTGTAGGTAGTGGACATGCTCTGGTAAATATTAGAGAAATAATAATAATAAGAAGAAGCCCCTCCTTCCCTGTCCAGTGTGAACATCATGAGAAAAATACTCATTCAACAACGTGCGTTAGCACTGGGACTGGAGGAGAGAGTCTCAGTTGTACCATAACCTGGTACTGTCTCCAAGGGCCTCTGTATCTATAGAACCGACACCATCAGAACACGGGTCTCAGAACTTAAACTCCATGAAATTTTTTTAAATCTTTTTTTTTGTTTGAACTTCTAACCTCCTGTGCATTCGATGAGCTCAACGGTTGGGAAGCCTGCAGATGCACCAGTTCTCTGCTGATCTTTGCATTAAACAGTTTAGATCTCACATTGGCCGATACCTGTGTCCGATGTTGAAACCTTTGTCTCTAATTTTTCACAAGATAAATTAAGGCTCAGGTAAATGTAGCGTGTCTTTCAGATGAACCTTTTGCTCTGCCTCGCATCCTGACATTGTTGCAGCTAAATGAAGCTGGTTGCATGTGGGCCTTTCAGTAGCGGCACCACAATACATGTCCACGTAGATAAAAGTTTCTTGTAAATTTCTACAGGAACTTTGACGTATCACAGTTTCCTGATTTTTTTTTTTTTTTTTTTTTTTTTTTTTTTTTTTTTTTTTTTTTTTGTTAGCACAAAATCTGAATGCTCTCCTTATGTTAATTTCCTATTTATTTAATTTTTTGCTTTATTTTTCCAACAAAACACAAGCAGAAGAGACATTAAAATAAAAGTCTACTGTAGTCATTTGATCTTAAGAATGAAAATGTAAAATAATTCAAATTAAATTTAAATTAGTAACGAATGTAAACTCGTATCAGATTAAACAAGTTATGCTGAATAGAAAAACCTGGGTAAATACAGTTTACTAACAGTTGACTTTAAAAGTCGCCCAGCTGGATCTGTTCCAACAGAAACTTAGCTCGGGAAAGATTTTCTGGTAAAAAGTTCTCAGCTCTTCGCTCTGATATTTTGTTCCTAGAAAACCTGACAATCTTCTAATAATCTCATAGTCATCTCATTCTACTCTAGAATATTATTACTGCAGTTCAAATTTAACATTGAAAGGGAAGCAAAAACATGAGTTACAGCTGCAGGAGAAAAGTCTCCTTCAGCCCATGACATTACATGTTCCGCATCACATCTAAGTTTCATTCATTCATTCAGTCCAACAACCCAAAGTGATTCACGTTTTGGCTTTTAGCGCATTAACTTTAAAGACAAGCTAATGACTTTATTAAACTGTGAGATTCTTTGGTTTTCTTCTGTATATTTGTTCAGATGTTGGTCAATTTTTTTCTGGAATTTCCAAAAACCAAAACATATTTTTAATTACACTGTGTTAGTTTATTTACTTAGTTAAAAATGACGAGTTCTATTGTTTTTATGGTTGAAATAAATGGTTTCAAAGGTGTTTTCTTTACTTGTCCCTCATAGATGTTGGCCTGTTGGTTTCATCTTAAGTTCTGTCAGAAATCATCTTCCATTCTTTAGTCCACCACAGCCTAAAGCCTTCCTTCTTCTGGAACTTCTGGAATATTTACTGCGCTGCTTACCTGTTTTCTCCCTTTGACCCGCAGGTGCAAAAGCAGGTCCACCCAAACCTGACGGCCAAGGAGGATGCTCTCCAACACGTGGAGGAGCTGATCCTGCAGCTCCTCAACATGCTGTGTGTGGCCCAGCCCCGCTCAGTGCAGGATGTGGAGGTGTGCTCCTCTCTGTGTTCCTCTTCTTCCTCCTAACAGTGGAAACCACGTTCAGATCCATAAACCAGTCTTCAAGTGTCTGAGATGTTGATCTTTTCCTCCAACAGGAACGCGTGCAGAAAACGTTTCCCCATCCCATAGATAAGTGGGCCATTAATGATGCGGCATCAGCCATTGAGAAGCGCAAGAGAAGAAACCCTTTGCTTCTTCCTGTGGACAAGATTCACCCGCTGCTTAAGGTGACGCCGCCTGACTCCACCCAAGGTGACCCGACATTCGTTTCTCTCTGACTTACCTGGACGTCTTTCTCATCAGGAGGTTTTGGGCTACAAGGTGGACTACCATGTGTCCCTGTACATTGTGGCGGTGCTTGAATACATATCAGCAGACATCCTCAAGCTGGCAGGAAACTACGTCTGCAACATCCGGCACTTTGAAATCAGCCAGCAGGACATCAAAGTGTCCATGTGCGCAGACAAGGTGAGTCCTGCCCTCATCAGGACCCCAGAGGAGCCGGTGTGGTTTGTGCTGACCCGTTGTTCCCTTCTGCAGGTGCTGATGGACATGTTTGACCAGGAGGAGGAGATCGGCTTGATGTTGCAGAGCACGGAGGAGCCCTCGGCCTCCGAGGAGGTCACTTATGACGACCTGGTGAGACTCGAGATCGCAGAGGAGCGGCAGTACCTGCGAGAGCTAGACCTCATCATCAAGGTGTTTCGGCATCACTTCATGACCAACCCGAAAATCTTCACAGCTCAGGTGAGGAGGTCCTTCAGACTGAAGTTGTGCAAAAGGTTTTTCTTTTGAGTGCTTCAAAAAAAAAAAAAAAAAAAGGAAAAACTTTATTCTCATTTTGAAAACAACTTCTGATTCTCACTCTGAATAAGCTGCTTTGGTCAGTTTACTCTAAAACCTTCATTAACAAACAGTTAAAGGCTTTTCAGACAAATCCCACAGAGATTATATCCAGATTACAGATGTGTAATTGGCTAACTGGGATTTAGGATCATGGAAAGACCTGTTTTTCTGGGATTACGAGTCCTGCAGAACCACTTCTCTGTGTTTACCACATTCATTTGTTTCACGAATACAAAACAGAAAACAAAGAAAAGATAAAATGTATGGAAAAATGTATCAAACCTAATGAAGATTTTTAGTCAGAAACTGATAGGAAAATAAAGAAACTAAAATGAATTGAGGAAATCCACACATACAACCACGTACACGTGCGAATAATGACATATTACTTTTTAATCATAAATAGAGACATAATGTACATACAGTACATTACACATTGAATCCATTAACTATATTCACAGTCTAATTAATTGCTTGAAAGGGAGTGGGGGGGTTTGGGGGGGGGGGGTGAGTTTATTATAATCCCAGCCCTATAATGTTTGTTTATGTTCTTGAAGAGCGTTGATGTTCTGTCCCCGTATCACGGCTTCAATGGGCGGGGCATGTATGTCGGATGGTTGACTACAGACCACCAAAAACAGTTTTCTAATCAGAACTATCTTAAGAAAAGAGGAATCACAGTTGCTAAAAACTATACTACAGATACGTCTAAACGACACATGAAAAAGAGCAGACATCTCGGATGGGATCTGTGGCAAAAAGGCCTCCAGAAAGCCTAACCTTCTGAGGAAGAGCGGCAAATTCAAGAGTACCAACATGCACATAACCAGTGACGCCCAGTAGCTACCGCAAGTAATTACCAATGCACCACATGTCAATGTTTTTGCAGATCCTGAGCAGGTCTTTCAGCCCTCATCAGAGCTGGTCTGCAACAGGCCGTATAATAAAAGTAAACGGTCAACTTCAATAACGAAGGACAATCATTGTTATTAAAGAAACCTTTAAACTTGTTTCTATGGGAAATCTGGGGTTCCTGCTGTCAAAACCAGAATTAACTTCACTGTCTAATGCAGACGGATCAGGACTTTTATCCTGCCTGAACTGAAAATCCAGTATGTGACAGAAAACAGTTCATCCATAACTATTTAAAGGAGAACAGATCTGTTTGCAGGCTGAGTGAAGAAGTGACTTTTCTCTGTGGTTTTTGCATATTTGGAGTTGGGTAATTTGTGGGATAATTTGTGTGTGAAGCATAAACCTTTGTGAGGCCCAGAAGAATGTGGAGCATGCAATTCAAGTGAGACGGGAATAACATCTGCAGCCGCTGCAAAAATAACTTCAATTATGTCTGTTGTAATCCAATATAATCTGAAATCCCTCAGAGATGCCAGGAAAGTGTTGGGATGAAGGGGCCCAGCACCCTGTTTTTTAAACCATTGTTTTTCATGTATTTTTGATTTCAAGTCCCACTTTGGTCATCTTTTGATCTGTTTTAAAACATTACCAGTGGTCTTTTAATTATATTAGCCAAAATAAAACATAAAACTGTTGTTTTCTGGGACATAAATTCTTCAGAACAGCAGGAGTTCATTAGAAATTCACTTCTGAGTTGTAGGTGAAGTGTGGAGAAACCCTGTCCCCCCCTTACCCATCCTCCTGCTGAGAGCTCCCTGTTTACACTCTCTCCCACAACCTTACAGTGCCTCACACCCTCAACCTATTACAGGAGCAACGAAAATGGTGATCAATATCAGAGCTATCCAGCCGTACAGTTTTGATCCAGATTCCAGCTCAGACGTGGAAAACAAAGACGTTCTTGGATCTATGCGTCTGTAAGGGAACGCATCCGAATGGAACGGAGCAGGGAGACTTTGGCCCCGCCCAGTATATTTTCTACATCATAAATGTGATCTTCAAACAACATCTGCTCCTGATTCACAACCATTTGAATAAAGAAATACTCAGGAATGCAATTTTAGGCTTAATTTTCTTTAAATACGCCCTCCTTCATCAGAATAATGCCTCAAGAACATGTTAAAAACACAATTTTCCTCAGAATGGGTCTTTAAAGGTTTATTCGCAGACGAGGATCTGAGCCTCGCCATCAATTCTGAACATCTGTCTTTAGTTATACCTGGATCACTTGGTTAGTTGATATCACAGGAACTGTAGTTTTTTGCTCCTTCCATCTAAAGCATCCAGACAGTTTAGTTTTTACCTTTTTAAATTTGATTAATTTATTTTAGTTTTTATTTTTCTCCTAAAAGGTGAGTCTCTGGGCTAAAGAACTTTAATGGAGGTTATTTGCTCTAATTATTTAAGAATAAAATGTCTCCACGTCTGGTGAAATGCGCAACCTGCAACTATATCAGAAACTGAAAGGTGGTTTCTGTTGCATTAAGATCTTACCTGTGGAGACATTTCAAGTAAGCGACACTCAGAAGAACAAACTCTAATGTTTGGAAAAGTTATTAAGCTGCGGGTAAAAAAAACTGGCTTGTTGCTTGGAAACTCAGAGAGGAAGTGGTGAACGCCGTCTCATCACCCAAAAAAAAAACCACGTACAAAAACAATCCTGCAGCGTTGGTGGTTCACAGTGCTGTGAGTAGCGAGAAGCTGGAAAAAGTGATGGTCACGTGCACAGGGCTGTGAACGGAAGGCATAGTGGAGGCAGCTTTAGGTGATCTTTTCAGCTGGAGCTAAATGCAGAAATGTTTTCTTCCTGTTTGTCTGAGCATCTGCTGAGCAGTTTGTCCTTCAGCGTTGGAGGTGTCGCTCATACTAACATGCACGTCTTCTGACGAGCAGCGCAGTCGTGCGTGCATGTGTGCGTGCACCAGCGCAGACGGTTTCTCACCGTGGCAGAAACCAAACTGCAAAGGAAAACATTCACCAGGTGATCTTCTGTGACTGCAGGACGTGGAGGTGATCTTCAGTAACATTCTGGACATCCACGAGCTGACCGTGAAGCTTCTAGGGCTGATTGAGGATGCCGTGGAGATGACCGCTGACGGATGTCCTCATCCGCTGGTGGGAAGCTGCTTTGAAGACCTGGCAGAGGTACGGAGCCCGAGACCCCTCAGAACCCAACGGTTTTTCTCTGACCCTCCAAAGAACTAGTACTTAACTAAATAAACTTCATTTTTTAAATGAAGTTTTCAATTAAAGCAGCTTCCTGCTAATCACAAAGAACAAACACAGCTTTTCTGTTTTAAAAAGCTGTTTTTATAGTAAACTTTCTACCATTTTTTGTTCAATTAGGTAATTATGTGAAAGGTTTTATTATGAATCAATAAAAATAGCTTTTATAATAAACCTTTAAAAACTGCATCGATACAGTCTGTGATGCAAATACCGTACATAGTCTCTGTTTGCTCGTCTGAGATCTCAAATAAAACATTAAATATGGATTTCATTGCATTTATGAAACCTATAAACGAACCATCATCTTGGCCTGATGGGACGGCAGCGGTAGGGCGGTCGACCTCTGATCAGTTCGATGCCCGCCCATGTGTCAAAGTGTCCTTGGGCAAGACACTGAACCCCACATTGCCTCTGGTGGAAGGTTGGCGTCAGTGTTCGGCAGCAGAGCCGCCGTCAGTTTGTGAATGGAACGGTGAGTGTAAAGCGCTTTGGGCCTTTAAGGAAAGTATAAAAGCGCTATACAAGGAAACACCATTTACCATTCACCTGGAGGCTCAGGTGAAGATGTTCTGGAGGCCGAAGCCTTATTTTGTCTCCAAGTTGTTTGCAGCAGAGCTGTCCTCTGACTTCTCGCATTTTCTGCTCAGTTTCAGTCTCCATTCTTTGGTTGATCCACAGATTCCTGCCTTTCTTCCTGACATGTTTCCTTATCATGAACCTGTTTGCTTGTGTTTGCAGGAGCAAGCGTTCGATCCCTACGAGATCCTGTCTCAGGACATCCTGAGCAAAGACTTTCACGAGCACTTCAACAACCTGATGGCGCGCTCGACTGTCGGCCTCTACTTCCAGGTGAGACGTTTGATTGGAGGTGAACCTTTATTTGATGGGATCAGAACATTGTGTGTGTTTGTGTGTGCAAATGTGCGCGTCCCACTTGCACATGTTTTCTGTCCATTTAAATGCGTATCTGTGTGTGTATGTGTGTGGATGGATGGGTGTGTGAGTGTTTCTTCAATTTGTGTGTTCCTGTATGCATTTGTGTGCATGTGTGTTTTGTTCAGGCACATGTTTGTGTGTTTGGGCATTTCTGACTTTGAGCTATGTGTTTGTATGCGTGTATGCAAGTGTGTTTAAACATGCACGTTTTTTGCGTGCATGCATTCAATTGTGTGTGTGTGTGTACGTCCGTTTTTGCAGTGTAGGTGTGTGCGTATGTGCATGTTTGTGCTGCATACGTGTGTATACATATATGTATGCGTGTTGTGCGTGCATGTACATGCCTATTTGTGCGAGTATGTATGCGTGTGTTTTTGCAACATGTGTGTGCATGTGGGTTGTGTGTGCTTGTACATGCTCTGCCACCAGTGTGTGCGTGGATAAATGGGACTGAGACTGTAAAGCGCTTTGGGCCTTCCAGCTCTGTGTACTGTAAGTACATGCAATTTGTGTGTGTTCATTTGTGTTATGTGTGCTTGTTCACATATGTTTGTGCGTGTACATTTGTGTTTATGTGCAGCTGTTTTTAGTAAATGACTGAAAGAGAAAAAAGTTTAATCTTTGTGTTCTAACTGCTAAATCTCGCTGATGGATGAAGGTTCTCTAGCAGATGTTGGTTCTCTGATGGATGAAGGTTCTCTGGAGGTTAAGGTT
>BSAI01000115.1:13613342-13625054 GCA_036245035.1 Adrianichthys oophorus | reverse complement strand
TGAAGGTTCTCTGGAGGTTAAGGTTCTCTGATGGATGAAGGTTCTCTAGCAGATGTTGGTTCTTTGATGGATGAAGGTTCTCTAGCAGATGTTGGTTCTCTGATGGATGAAGGTTCTCTGGAGGTTAAGGTTCTCTGATGGATGAAGGTTCTCTAGCAGATGTTGGTTCTTTGATGGATGAAGGTTCTCTGGAGGTTAAGGTTGTCTGATGGATGAAGGTTCTCTAGCAGATGTTGGTTCTTTGATGGATGAAGGTTCTCTGGAGGTTAAGGTTCTCTGATGGATGAAGGTTCTCTAGCAGATGTTGGTTCTCTGATGGATGAAGGTTCTCTAGCAGATGTTGGTTCTCTGATGGATGAAGGTTCTCTAACAGATGATGGTTCTTTGGTGGGTGAACGTTTCTGGTGGATGTGAGTTTCTGGATCTCTGGAGGTGTCGTCCACCCTGAGCGCCCCTCTCCGGTTCTCATATTTGCACTCGTGGTACTTTGAAGTTTGTTCCGAAATTCCCTCTAAAATCTCTGAAGGTGTGTCATGACAACCTCCAGCTTCCTGTTTACTCGTTCTTCTTGGCTGCTGTTTTGTTTTCTTGGGGTTTTTTGGCCGCTCCTCACAGGAGCAGCACTTTAACATTGCAGCCTTTGAAAGTGTCTCTCTGGCCAAACTGGAATGCGGTACCATCCAAATCCACCAACAGTGTTCAGGGGTTAAGCTGACGTTCTGCACAGCAGTATGATGTGGTTGGGCTTTACATTCTGGCCTCCTGTTCGTCTCCTCCTGCTACTTTAAAGTGTTCTCCTTCATGTCTCCTCTTTGTTGACTTGGGAGTGAGCAGCTAAACCAACATCGCTGCCACTTTTTCTCTGAAGCCTTTAAAGGGAAGTGGCAGCAGTTTATTTTCTGAAGCTCATTGTGTGAAGGAAGGGAGTTAAAAATATAGAAGGTTTGTTTGTTTAGTAGTGGAATGATAACGTTCTTTTCCAAAACCTTTTCTTTCTCAAACTGTTGAATGAACTGGATCCACAAAAACACTCAAAACAGGTTTTTTTTTCAAAAAGCACCTCAGTCCAGGTTAGGCGACTCGTTTATGAACTTTTTATTCTGTTCTCAAGAAAATCCAGAGAATTTTTTATTTTAAAATTGTTTGCTTTTACAAAATGAGACGTTTGGAAATGAGCTGCGAGTTTTGGTCTACATAAATAGATAGATTTTGATGCAGAAATAAAGCCAGCATTTTTAGCATTTATTCTTTATTTCTACTCACTGAAGTCACTTTAAATGTAAATAACAGATTTATTTATGGGAATTAAACTAAATAAGTTTTATAATCAGCAAAAATATTTTAGCAGCTTTTTTTTTTTTTTACATATTTCTTTTTTGCACCAGTGGTTCCTACAGTTAAAAAGCCTGTTTGTTACCTTTTCAAATACCACTAACATGTTAGTGCATGTTACTAACATGTTAGAAACATGTTAGTACATGTTAGTTTGTGGGTGAAGCTCTCAAAGCTCTCAGTCTACTCTTCTGCTTTGGCTTTTGGTTTGTTGATTGAACAAAGCCTGATGGAAAGAGATGTTCAGGCACATTTAGGAAACAGGAAGCTCATTATTGTGTGGAGCAGAGCGGTACCTCCTCCTCATGCTGGTATCCCCGTCTTCAACCAGCACGTGTGATCATAATGTGGTTGTGTTGGTCCCTCTGATGCAAGCGCCGTTCCTCAGGCGTGTAGTGAGGTAAAGACAGGACGGAGAAACCCTCTCTGAGCTCTGGAAACATGCAGGGCGCAACCACAGATTCAAATTTGTTGCAGACTTATTACTATTTCTGTCATTATTATTATAACATTTATTTTCTGTGACGTAAGATAGCTGTCAAAAAGAAACGTACTCATAAAGAAAAAGTTGTTTTCATAAATACAAAGTTGTGCAGAAAAAATCTGAATACAACCTTTAGTTTTATGTTCCACTTGTCTGTTATAAATACGACTCTTGCTTGTCTTGAATACAAATTTCTCCTGTTAAAGTCAAAAATACGTCACGGGGTCACAGGACACGTAAAACTAAAGGTTGTATTCATATTTTTTCTGCAAAGTTGTGCAAAAAATAAAAATTTGTGCACAACTTTGTCTTTATGAATACATTTCTTTCTTTATGAATACGTTTCTTTTTGACAGTTTCCTTACCCCATAATTTTCTTCTTAAACATGTGTTCCTTAAATACACATTTTCCTTACAAATGAGGAACACATTCTTGTTTTAAAGAATCTTTTTGCATAAATAATACATTTATTCCAAATGATTACAAAATGAGCACACACCCTGCCCTGTTTTATTTTACAAAAGCATGTTCCTCATTATAAAACTTCTCGAGAGTAGATTAAAATGCATCTGCCTTGCAAATGCATACAAAGTTTTACAAAGTTATTTTTGACAAACGCATTCCTCACAAATACACTTTTCTACAAAAATATTTTTTTTCTTTTTGCAAATGCATGTCCGTCATTAGCACACTCTCTCCACACAAATTTCTTGTTATGCATCATTCTTACAAATATGTATTTTTACAGCTATTTTTTCTTTACCAACATGTGTTCCTTAAAATTAAATTTTTTACACAAATACTGTTTTTTTTTGTTTTATACAACTGCATGTTCCTTAAAAATAGGAATGAATGTTGCATATAATTTATTAATTCATATCCCTTAAAAAATCCCTTTTTGAAAAAGCTTGGTTTTTTTGTTGTTTTTTTACAAATGCATATATTTTACAGACATGTCCTTTACAACAGCAGCTGCCTTACTAATCTTATGCATAGTCAATTCAAACATGTTTGTTACCATTCCAAAGTAAACAAACATGTTGTTTATTGGTAAACGAATCGTTTCAAAGCAGCCTTCTTCCATCATTGGTGGTTAGTTTGGATCAGACCCGCTGCTGTTTTTGACCCGTGGCTGCTTCTTGTTGTAAGGACTCCATCTTCCTCCTCCCATCACTGCCCCCCCTCAGATAGATGTGTCTGTCAGGCACTCATCCTCAGCATTCGACACAGTCGGCTTTTGTGGCTAAATTACATCTGATTTTAAAAATAGAACAGGCAGCCACAGTCCTTGCTGTTTTTCTCTTGGGGGGCATGGATGGACTGAGGTACATTTCAATTAGAAAAGAAGCTGTGAATTATGATGGTAAAACACCATAAGTGTGTTTGAGGTTGTGTGCCATGGGGTTGCTCTGTGCCCCCGCTTTGCTTCGCTTTGTTTTGTTTTGAGAATATCAGCAGGACATGAGCTAGAAAACTAGAAATTCCACTTTGTTTTTCTGTAAAGCCACTCCAGCTTCAGTTGGTGGTATAAATGAGCTGAGAGGATGCACGGACCTGCTGGATGTGGGCACATCGATCTGCAGTGAGGTCAGCGTTCCCCCGCCGTCCATCAGGGAGGCGGGCGGCTCGTGCTCCTCTCATGCAGATGCTGTTGGTGCTGCAGCAGACTCTGAGTACGAGTGCATTGATTCTGTCGTCTATCAGGGGATCAGGAGATTTAAGTGGTTCAGATGACGCCACCCCCACCCCACCCCCCACCCCCCACCCCCTTTCATCGTCTGCACTGTTGATCCACATTTACAATCTTATAAATATTTATAATATTATTTATACTATCATACATTTTTGAATAGAGCCAAAAACAGCAAATGTGCCTTTAATCAGTCGTCTGTTTTCTCCACCCGAACATAAATAACGTGTTTAACTCCCCATCGTTTCTGTTTTTCTGCAGTCAGTTGCAGAGGGCTTTAAAGAAGCTGTCCAGTATGTCCTCCCCCAGCTGATGATGGTCCCAGTCTACCACTGTCTGCACTACTTTGAGCTGCTGCAGGTAAAATATATTGGATTTCTGTTTCATCCTCGTCTTGCAATCAGTTAAATGTGGATTTCTCTTTAGTTTATTTGTTGCTCAAACAAACGGCAGGTCGAGTAACTAAAATAAACTGACCTTGATCTGACCTTTATGAGCCGTTTAGCTTTTTTATTTTTTTACACAAAAACAGGAACCAGCAGAGCAATGAAATGATGATTAGAAGATGTATAAAAGTGTCTTTAAAGTTATTCAGCTCATGAAACATATTTTTATAAAATAAAGGAAGCAGTGATGGCAAACAGCAGGAAAGGATCACCTTTTTAAATAATTATTTGCTGAAATTTTAACGCAGATTTGTATTCCAACACACCGACAACCTGGCAGTTTTACAGAAATGTTCTCTTCTTCCACGTGAAGACGTTTCTTTATTTTTGTATGAAAGTATTCTGGTGAAAGTTGCATTAATTTACAGAACATGCACTGCATTTTGTTACATTTTTTTGTTTTGCTTTTTTTTTTTTTTTGACAAGTCTCCAAAAAAACCAAAGCATTTCAACAATTTTAAACAAATTTATGATCCAAGTTTGCTCCTTAAACTTATTATTCTCAGTAAATAAAAAGACCAAAAAAAATTTCTGTTTTTGCAGATAAGTTCTCTTTTTCTTTCCTGTTTCTCCCTGGTAAATCTCTGGATGAAACTTCCTGCTTGCGCTGGAGTTCTTGCTCCTTTGATTCTCATCCTTCTTCTCCTATGATTGAGTCACTACCGCCACCTAGTGTCCAAACCGGGAAGGACCGTGAAGCTGCTGTGTTTCGGTTTACTGAGGTCTTCTAAAAGCAGCATCTGGGAGATGTTTGCCCCCCAGGTCTGAGAACTGGACTTCACAGCAAACATCTGAGCTTATCTCCACCTGAACCCTGAATCAAGCTGGGAGGGGGGGCAACAGACTGGATGAAGACCGGGAGAGCTGCTGGAGGAAAGGTGCACTCTGTGGGATTTCACTGCCGCGGTTGACCTTCTTCAAAGATCCCTGACTTCCTGTAGAGACCCGAAGGCTCCTGGTCACTTCTCTGAAATGAGACATTTTCTCAGAATTCCCTGAAATCCCAGAATTCCCCATTTTTTTGTCAAATCTGCTGATTGGAGCAGAAAATTTCACCTTTACTCCTGTCGGTCTGCTCTGATGTCTCACTGTGCTGCTTCTGGATCCATAAAAACCCCAAAAAGACAATAGTTTTTAGGTTTCGGATCATTCCAGAGCTGTGGTTCATCTGAAAAATTTTCTTTGTTTTGATGTCGAATCTTTTCTCTGGCTCTGCAGCAACTTCAGGAACGTAGCCAAGACCTAGATGACCAGGAATGTCTGAAACAGGCCATCACGGCTCTGCTGAACCTGCAGTGCAGCATTGAGCGCAGCTACAACAAGCACCAGCCTCGCCGTAAACCAGGGTAGGCCCCCCAACACAGAACACCCTCCAGTCAGCTTCCTCAGCTGTCAACGCTAACCCTGTTCTTCTCCTGACAGGGAGCCCATGTACCGCCTGTACAGCCGGCAGATCCGCAGCAAACAGCTCGCCATCAAGCGCATGAATGAGATCCAGAAGAGCATCGACGGCTGGGAGGGCAAAGACATCGGCCAGTGCTGCAGCGAGTTCATCCTGGAGGGGCCGCTCATACGAGCCGGCGCCAAACACGAGAGACATAACTTCCTGTTCGACGGCCTCATGATCAGCTGCAAGGCCAATCAGAGCTCTCGGCTCCCGGGGGCAGGGAACGGGGCGGAGTACCGTCTGAAGGAGAAGTTCGTGCTGAGGAAGGTCCGCATCGTGGACCGGGAGGACTCCGCAGATCTGCGGCATGCCTTTGAGCTGATGGGCAAAGACGAAAACTGCGCCGTTTTCTGCGCACGGACAGCAGAGGAGAAAGAGGCGTGGATGGCGGCGCTGGTGACTCTTCAGTACCGGTCAACGTTAGATCGCATGTTGGACACGGCACTGCACACAGAGGAGCAGGAGCACCCGCTCAGGCTGCCCTCCCCAGAGGTTTACCGCTTTGCGGTGCAGGACTCCGAGGAGAACATCGTGTTTGAGGACAAACTGCAGAGCAAAACCGGCATCCCCATCATAAAGGCTGGCACTGTGGTGAAGCTGATCGAGAGGCTGACGTACCACATGTACGCCGGTGAGTCTGCAGCATCCGGACGCCCACAGGAGTCCGCAGTCCGTCCCTCATCCTCTGAGTTTATTCTGTGATGTGTTTGATTCCCAGATCCTAACTTTGTTCGAACATTTCTGACCACCTACCGATCCTTCTGCAAACCGCAGGAGCTGCTCACGCTGCTCATCGACAGGTACGCCGCCGCCGCTCCCCCTACTCTCTTCTTTGTCTTCTGCCGGTCTGAAGCGTCTGCCCTTGTCAACTTTTCATAGGATTGAGATCCCTGAGCCGGAACACAGTGAAGAGGATCGTCAGGCTCTGTGGAACGGAGAGCAGCCGATGGCGGCCGAACTTCAGAGGTTCAGAAAAGAATACGTGCAGCCCGTCCAGCTTAGGTACATTTCAGCTCACCTGCTGCTGTGGTTTCCACCAAACTCCGGCTGAGCTGCATCTACTCTGCAGCAAACCTGCTGCCGCTGTTTGTGTCAGCAGGATGAGCCTGAGGTTCAGTGCGGCCGGGGAAGATCCCATGAAATCCTTCAAATGGGATCTTAACATTTCTTCTTGTTAAAGTCCAGCAGTATTCCTGCATGCTGTTCAAATGCAGGCTCTCTAACCGGTCTGATTGGCTGCGTCCTTAAAGCGTTTTTCTTTCGTTGACTTTCGTCTTTCTGTACAGCACTGATCGTTTCTGCATCTTCTCCTTGCAGGGTCCTCAATGTTTTCCGCCAGTGGGTGGAGCATCATTTCTACGACTTTGAGAACGATCCGGACCTGAGGAGTCAGTTGGAGGAATACATCACCAGCAGGATTCAGCTCCGAGGTCAGTCGTGCTTTTTAACTCCTAATCCTGGAATCAACAAATCTGGTTTTTTTTTTTGCCTCTGTTCTGTCTGAGATTCCTGATCTTTAGAGTGCCATGGGGGGGGTTCAGTGTGTCCCCCTGCATCTATGTGTGTGTGGGGGGGGTGCTGAACTCAGAGTTTCAGCGATGGTTTGTTTACATCACAATTATGCAGTAAACATTTTAATTTAGTACATTTGAAAGCTGTCTTTGGTGAAAACGTGTCCATTAGTTCCTCATAACTCAGCGGTCATGTCGTAGTTTTGCTGCTGTAGCCTCAGCAGGAGGTTTCCGCTGAGCTCCAGCTTTCAGCTCCGTCCTGCTGCCGCGCCGCTTCTCTCCTCTGCATCTGTGCGTTCAGAAGCTGTGGCTGCTCGGTAGATCCGCGATGATTCGGGGGATCAAGAACTTGAGGGTTTCTTTACCTCTTCAGGTAAATCCATGAGGAAGTGGGTGGAGTCCATCAACAAGATCATCCGGAGGAAGCTGCAGACTCAGCTGAACGGCATCAGTCACAACATCACCTTTGAGAGCTCGCCCCCTCCCATTCAGTGGCACATCTGCACGGCGGGCCAGGTGGAGCAGTTTGACCTCATGACCCTTCACCCCATGGAGATCGCCCGCCAGCTCACGCTGATTGAGTCTGACCTGTACAGGTGAGTCGGTGCTGAAGGTGAGGGGGGACTGGCTGGAACAAACGACCCCCAACTCTGTTTCACCCTCAGAGCCGTCCGGCCGTCTGAGCTGGTCGGAAGCGTTTGGACCAAAGAGGACAAAGAGAAGAACTCTCCCAACCTGCTGCGGATGATCCGCCACACCACCAACCTCACGCTGTGGTTTGAGAAGTGAGTGTCATGTCCAGCAGCCGGAGCGGCCCCCACCTGCACAGCAAAGCTGACAGACCGCTGTTGTCCTGCAGGTGTATTGTGGAAACCATGAACCTGGAGGAACGGGCTGCCGTTCTGTCGCGGGTCATCGAGATTCTGCAGGTTTTCCAGGAACTCAACAACTTCAACGGCGTGCTGGAGGTGGTCAGCGCCATCAACTCTGTGCCGGTCTATAGGCTGGACCACACCTTTGAGGTGAGACGCTGCTCTGCAGGGACGGCGATCCAATTCACCAATCAGAATCAACGGTTCCCAGATCAAACCACCATTCTGACGATTGCATACGTTAGGTTTGAACGGTTGTTATATTTGTCTTTTCACTGGATGAATAAAATTGTAATTTTCATTTAATCTTTGTCATTCACACCTTTATTTAGAACAGAGTCAACAAAACGGATAAAAACACAAAGATTTCCTGAAACTTTAGATGAAAATGTGACAGACTCTTTTTAGCAGACAGTCACATCACATCACAGGATTTTCACTTTTTCAGTTTTACATTTTTATCATTTTTGTTCAACTGTATTTAAAGAATCCTTTTTTCAGAATTTTTTTCAGTAAACCAAACTTAAGTCTCATTTTTTAGCTTCATACCTTTACTTTAGGGGTGATCCATACGGATCACGGATGATCCGTATGGATCATGTTAACCCCAAGCTCCCGCTGCATGTGAGCGGAGCTCCTGTCAAAGTTTTTCTCGGCCTCATCGCAGAGGATGCAGACGAAGAGAGGCCAGGTTTACAAAAGCATAGATGAGCGGTTCACGTCTCCATGTGCGGGTTCATGAAAACATTCAGACAGATTCTGATGTTCATTACAGTCTTCACGGCAGGTAACAGGAGAGTTTTTTCTCACCATAATGTTTGTGTTTTGAGGACACGAGGAGCTGCACGTTGTTGTTACTGACACATATCTGGTGGGGAAAAAAACTATTTTACAGTTAAATGTCCTTTATTTGCAGAATCCCCGTCTTACCTTTGGGGGTTTGGAAGGGAGGTTTCTTATTAAATGTTTAGGATGTCATGATGGCGGTCTCAACAATATGCCTCCTGCTGTTTTTATGAATTAGATTTCATAGAAAAAAGTTTCTGAGCACCAACACTTTGTTTCCCAGTTTCCAGCAGCATCACATTTAAATCATTGATTGATGATAAACGAGTTTTTCTTCTTCTTCTCGTCCTACAGGCCATACCAGAGAGGAAAAGGAAAGTTCTGGAGGACGCCGTGGATCTGAGTCAGGACCATTTCAAAAAATACCTGGTGAAGCTGAAGTCCATCAACCCCCCCTGCGTGCCTTTCTTTGGTTAGTGGTTCGGCGTCCATCTGCAGCTGATTCCTGCCTGCTGTTATTTCAACCATGAAACTGTCTCCGTGATCATTGTCGTTGCTTTACGAGTCCCCTCAAGGATTGGATACCCAAACCCAAGTTGGTACCGGTACCAGTGGATACGTTTGGACTGGTACCTTTAAAAATGCAAATGTTGGTGCTTTGTTTCATGCCAATCGCTTCTATTCCATTCTGGCCTATCATGTTACCTTTCCAGCGATTGTGGGGGTGGGATCATATAAGAACAGGTGAGGGTGGGCGGAGCTTCAGTCAAAAGTTTGTCTGCACTTCAAAGCAGTGGATTGAATTCAGGGACCTGATGAACCTGAGTAATGTGTAAAACAGTGTGATAAAGGCTGTTGTCATGGCGATGAGCGGTGAAACCGTGTGAAAAGGGAGATGCTTCGCTGCAGTGCAGACTGTCAGAAAGAATCTGAGGAACGTTCAAGCGTCTCCTTCATCCGGTCACGCTGCTTCATCACACTCGTGTTTGTGGGAAAAGTTGGTTTTCTGTTTTGTTTTTCTTGAAGCTCCTTTCAGGCACCAGAACTATTTAAGAAGTACCAATTCAACAGATGACGTCCAAACGGGGCCCACCTGTAGTCAGTCACCACTTAAGTTTTCCTCCCGATCCTCAGGTATCTACCTAACCAACATCTTGAAGACGGAGGAGGGAAACCCCGACTTCCTGAAACGCCACGGCAAAGATCTAATCAACTTCAGCAAGAGGAGGAAAGTGGCAGAGATCACCGGAGAGATCCAGCAGTACCAGAACCAGCCGTACTGTCTGAGGGTGGAGCAGGACATCAGGGTGAGAACCTCCTCCTGACTGCAGGTCTTCTGAGGAGCAGTTCTGACCTACAGTCTGTGTGTTTGCAGAAGTTCTTTGAGAACCTGAACCCCATGGACTCCATGAGTGAGAAGGAGTTTTCCGACTACCTGTTCAAGATGTCTCTGGAGATCGAGCCCCGCAACTGCAAGCAGCCCCCCCGATTTGTACGTCTGGCTTTGGATTCCTTCGTCCTCCTGGTTCCGTTTTCCATTCTTCACCAAAACACAGTTTTTAGTTGAAATCGGAGAATCTTAATCCACTTTTCTGTGTTTTTTTTATTAATCTCTGCAACTTTGTACCAAAATATGACACTTCCCACCGCCGCCATGGCAACCTGCCCAGCTGGAGAGTATTCTCCTGCAGAAACTGCGACAGAGCGGCTCTACCAGGACGAGCTGCTCTTATTTTAACACGTTTCTGCTCTTTGGTCCATTTTTCATAGAAACGTTAAAACTGTTTTTTTATTATCAAACATGTCCCCCCCTCCAGACAGACAGGGTTTTTCTTGCCTCCTCGTGGCCCCCTCGTCTGAACTGATGCTCTGCTCTGCCCCCTGCAGCCCAGGAAGACCATGTACACCCTGAAATCTCCGGGGATCCGGCCCGTCCGGACGTCCACGGCTGGAACCCTGAAGAGCCACCCCTTCCCCCTGGAGAGGGAGCCCCCCCACAAGACCTTCCGCAGCATAGCCGCCACCGCCGAGACCGAACTGGACCCCCCAGCCTCTGCCTCGGTGCCCACCTCCCCCAACTCCCCCACCCCCCCACAGTCCGCCTCCTCAGACCTCTGCCCCGTCTTCAACGACCTGGACGCCAGCTTTGGTGAGTCCAGCGGCGCTTCCGGCCCACGGTCCTGAAAGATCTGTGACCAAAACCTGAATCTGAACGTTTTCTCTGCAGGTTCCTCCTCCGGCTCGGTTCTGCAGTTGTCCAGTCAGTCAGACTTCTTTGCTCATGGGAACGTCAGTGATTTCTGTACTCTTGCTAAACATTATCGTCTGCTTTTGTAGAGATGCAGTTCACCTCCTGCGGGAGTCTGCACCAGCTGGTGGAGGAGCTGAAACCGCCTCCTTTACCCCCCCGGAGGAAAGACGCCACGTCTGAAGCTAAAGTGAGATCTTTGACCCGTTTGGATGAAATGATGGAAAACGACTGAAACCTTTTTCCAGAAAAGAATCCGACTGAACTTTGAGGAAGATCAAACACTGAAGTGTCTTAGAATATCGTTCTCTTTAAACTTTACCATTTTGCTGCAAAAACTTTAATTTAGATCAATGAGGAAAAATCTCAAGTCGTTTAGCTTTTTTTGTTACATTTTTTTAAAGAAAATGTTTTGTTTTATGTAAAACTAAAAGACATTTTTCAGAAATCACTTCAAATGAAAGTTTACATCAAAGCTAAAGCAACTTGTTTGTTTGTTTGATCAATGGGTCACATTTTATTGATGATAACAAACATCCATGCATTCATCCATTCATCCATCCATGCATTCATCCATTCATCCATCCATGCATTCATCATTCATCCATCCATCCACGCATTCATCCATCCATCCATCATTCATCCATCCACACATTCATCCATTCATCCATCATTCATCCATTTATCCATCCATCCACGCATTCATCCATCATTTATCCATCCATCCATCATTTATCCATCCATCCATCCATCCATCATTCATACATCATTCATCAATCCACGCATCCATCATCCATTCATCCATCCATGCATTCATTATTCATCCATCCACGCATTCATCCATTCATACATCATTCATCAATCCACGCATCCATCATCCATCCATGCATTCATC
>BSAI01000115.1:13582596-13603342 GCA_036245035.1 Adrianichthys oophorus | reverse complement strand
CCCAGGCACAACTTCAGCCCGCAGCTCCCCAAGCTCCCCCCAAAGACGTACAAGCGGGAGGCGCTGCAGCCCCCCCTGCAAGGCCTGTCATTGGTGGAGAACACGGAGAGCAGCCAATGAGACCGCTGCCCCCTCCCCCACCTTTAGCACACCTCAGGTGTTTTGTAGCTCCACCCCCATCAGAAACCCTTCGTGCCAGCTAACAGACGTGGGGGTCAGCTCCACCCTGCCCCTCTCCTCAGAGTGGGGATCTGGACTCCATGGTTGAGGTGCAGGTCTTACGGGGGCTGCAGGAGGTAAACCCCCCCCAGCTGTACACTGTGACTGTATCGTAGCAAGTCGAGCTCGGCCGAGTCACTTCACTCCGGAGCCTCAACACGTTGCCTTTCAAAACAGAGCTGACCTCTGACCCCAGACGGGGGGGCACTTTTGCACTTCAGGTTCAGGCCAACTCATGGGTTCAAGTCCAGACGCCATGAGTTTGAGTGTGGACGCTGCAGCCAGATCCACTGTGCCCCCCCACCCCGCTCTTCTGCGTTCGTATTCAAACTTTGCACTGGAAGTTCGCGTTCTCCCACCAAAGCTGGGTCGGCCCCCCACAAAGACGCCAGCTTGTCCTGGGTCTGAGCGCGCTCAGATGTGCCTTTTCGTTTCTACGTTCAAAGTCTCAAACAGAAAGTTGCCTCTGATGCTTGGAACAAAGCTCTACACCGTGACCTATGACCTGTACATGTCTGTGGATACTGTGTGTATAGATAACGCGTCTACACTAATGGAATCTTTTGTATAAAGTGACCTTCCCCCCCCCGTTCGGTCAAATATTTCCTGATGATCTGATGCTGCTACGGCCGGAGGAATCGAACCTTCTCCCCTGAACTTACAGACAATCTGCAGTTGAGAAACTGAGGAAAGCCATGGTTCTGTCCTGCTCCTGAACTGTTCTAAAGCAGCAGAGAACCTGCTTGGTTCCACCAAAACCCTTCAGACCTGCGCCTTTGCCTTTCACGGACTCGCCGAACGGGTCAGCAGGGCCGGGGGCGGAACCGCCGGCCCGTTTGGAGCAAAGTGAAGAATTTGGACGGTTTTTTTTTGTTTGTTTTTCTTGGCAGAAACACTTTGTGCACTTTAGGCTGTACTGTTGAAAGCGGCGGTTGCCGCAGCAACCGCTGAACTCGCTCTAACACGCATCAGGGCAGACAAACCCCCCCACACACACACGCCTCCTCCCCCAGCTCTGGATACGCAGCGGCGTCCTCCTGGTTTGGAGACGGCGAGAAATGAACGTTTTGGTGGAAGCGGACGCCCTGTGTCAGTGCTGGGGGGTTGTCCTGCAGCGGCTCGGTCCAGCAGCCGCTTCGTTCCATGGTTCGTGGCCTTTTAACTGGTTTGTATTAACGGTCTTGATGAGATTAATAAATCACCCAGTCTTATTCTGAACTTTTTCTTTGTCAGAAGTGCACAAAAAACCTCAAACATGAACGTTCTGAGCTCCAGAACACAAACTTTCCTTCAGGGTGAAGTGGTTGAGGGTTTGAATCCAGCGGATGGACAAACTCAGCAGCTTGTTTCAGTAGAAGTGGACCACCGTGTGACACATTCACGGTGAAGCTCCTCTTTGGCAGCTCTTCTGTTGGTTTGATCTCCATAGCAACCATGCTGTGTTTTGGTCGTCTCGGGTTGACGGACGGGGTTGATGTCATTTTATGAGAAGATCGTCAAAATTACATTTCTGGATTTCCTTGGCAACAGATGTTTTTGTTAACCACGCCCACATTCCTTATATAGTCATTTGTGGTTTTGTTTCCCTCAGCTAGACTGACAGTTCATGTATTCATTATATTCTGGTCTCCTCAGAACTGGAGAATTCTAATGAAATCAGGCGAGCCTTTTTTTGTCCTAAAAGGGCTTCCGTTGGCGTATTTAACTTTAGTTTGAAATCCCAAAGAACATAAACACAAAAGTATTTTTTCTTCCAAAATTCACTTTCTGGAAAGGATTTAACTGCTTTAATAAAATTGAAATATTCCAACAAACAGAAAATGAAAGTTTCATTAAGGACGCTGTTGAGAAATTGAGAAACAAAAACAAAAGTTTTTTTATTTAATAGCAGGTTTTTTAAACCCCGAAGAACCCAATCTGGCCGCTGTTTGTTTCGGTTTTTTTATATATATTATTATTATTTTGGCTGCTGTTTATTGCTGCCACCCAAAATGATCCATGAAATGTAAAAGCCCAGAAGAATCTGGTTCTTGGGTTCTTCTGGGCTACATGTACATAATATTCCTCAAAAGTCTTTAATAGATGTAATGTTTGAGGGTTTGAGGAATCGAACCTGTGACTGAGGGTCAAAGAACAAGTTCATCTGCACCTGAATCTGCATCTTCTGTTTCCTGGAAGATGCTTTGGGTTCGGACAGCACCCCCTACTGGCTGTTTGCTGTAGTAACAGACACAGCCGTCGCTGTGATGAAGGTCCGTTTCTTCAGGTCAAACTTCCCATCATGCCTCTGAGTGGAGATGGGCTCAGACGGTGCTGCAGGGGTCCTCGCTGTCCTCACTGTCCCACAGGCCGCCGCCGCCCCGCTGGTGAGCCAGAACCGGCCTGCAAAGCAGCAGGTAAAACTGATCACAGGGAAGCTCCTCCTGTCGACCCGTCAGGTGAAACTCACCTCAGCTCGTCCCTGCTGGAGCCGAAACCGTAGAAGTTCTGTCTGTTTGGAGTTTGGACCGGAACAAAGCCTGGCCTGCTGTCCTTCTCTGGAGCTGAGTCCGTCTGCCGGAGCAATTGAGATTTTAAGGAAACCCGGAAACCGTGGCTCCAACAGTCTGAAATTCCAGAACCAAACGGGGTTCTGCTGCATCCGGTCCCCAGACCAGCATTTACTGCAGTTACTGAACCAGACTTTTCTCTTTGTAAGGAGCTTAGTGAGCAGATTCTACGAGCATCGTCGTTTGGTGGGGGGGGCCTGCTTTACAGACTATTTACCCCCCACCACCATTCAGACCCGGTGTTCTCCAGGGCTCCATGTTTGGTCCACAACGTTTTACTTTGACAAAACAGTTGTAAAAACAAAAAGATCGGATTTCCTTCTTCAGAGTTGTCATCAGACATACTTTTGTTTGTGACGTGTTGTGGATTCAACTGTACCTGTCGATCAAATGGCCACGCCCCCTTCTTAGGAGCAAATTCTGATTAAAAGATGTTGATGATGTTCACATTAGTTAACCTTCAATCTGTATTCAAGCCTCCCTAGTGGTTGTCTGGTGAACTGCAGCCGGCTCCGGCTACATTTGTTTTGAAGGGAGCTGTAAACAGGAAGTCTTGCTCTGTGGTTGTTTTTCAGGCGTGCTCAGTGCACGTGGCGAGCAGCACATTATTCGTTTTGACACAGTTGCGTGCAAAACCATAAACCCGTTCGGCCTTGGACCAGAACCGGCGCGTACCTGCTTGGTCAGATCATCCCAGATGGGCCTGAAGGCACTTTTAGGATGCAGAGGCGGCGACCCTCTCCGGACGCTGACCAACCTCTTCCCAAAGGAGCTGAGGAGGCATGGCGTCGGCCCGTCCAGGGACGGCCCAGTGGGGTTCCTGAGGGGGGGGTGGGGGGTCTGTCGGGGAATCTGCCATCTCAGACAAACCGTCTTCTCTCTTGGCGCCTCCTTAGCCTGCGGCTGGCAGCTGGAGGGCTTCAGCAGCACCGGCACCTGGCTGTCCTCCTCCTCGTACTCCCGGCTGTGGCTCTCCTCCACCTCCCTGCGCAGGGTGCCATCAGGGCTGCAGGAGGTGACGGAGGAGTAGTCGAAGGCGGAGGTGTCTTCAGGGTCGGTCTCTCCGTCCTCCAGGCTGGGGTTTGTCCGGGAAGCCTCCAGCTCGGTGGTGCATCTGGTGGTGCGCTGGCTGACGGTGCCCTGACCCAAGTCGCTGTTCTCCCCCCAGCCTGCGGGGTCAGGAGTGAGCTGAGCGCAGCGTGCATGTGTGCAGCATGCCTGAGCGCAGCGGCGAGCTGCCAGGCTCAGCGCCTCCTCCCTCCTGCAGCCCTTCCGGCGCACCGGGCTGCAGGACCAGCACTCCAGACGCATGGAGAGGCAGCCGTCGCCAGTGGTGGACTTACCTTCTCTGCAGAACAGACGAGATGACCGATGGAATCTGCAGCTGCATGTCTCACCTGTCTGCAGCATCACCGTGGCAACACTCACCTGTGAGCGGCAGCGTTCGGCTCGTCTCTGGTCACCTGAGCTCCATAACGACAGTCTGCAGAAGATCCGGCATCACAGGAGCTGCAGGAGACAAACATGCACCAGTTCCAGCAGAACTTCATCAGACTTTCTTCTGCAGAGGAAGAAAAGCTTAAAGAAAGTATTTAACAAAGGTTTCCGTGTTTCCTCGCCTCTGTCCCGCCTCCTCTTCCTCCTCCCACCGAACATCTTCCTCCAGGATCACATGGCAGCGGGACAAAGTGCTCCTGAGCGCACGCTCTGAGCCCAGCAGGAGGCTGCAGTCTGGATGCTCTTTGCCGGTCCACTGCAGCAGGTTCTGCAGCAGAAGGTCCAAAGCGAGACCACGCCCTCTGTCACACGAAAGCCTTTCAAATCTGAGGAACTCTGTTCTACTAGAACGTTCTGGAGCCTTGAAGCAGAAGTGATGCTTTCTGAAAGCTGCTCCTCCTCGTTTTAACTCATAAAACCTGGAAGAAGTTCTTCTTCATTCGGAAAACCGGAGCCGAGTTTGGAACATCTGACCTTCGAGAACAATAACTTCACATAAACAGGTCCAGGATGTTCTGTTTCAAATGAATATTTGGAGTAAAAAACATTTAAAGAATTTGGACGATTCAAAGTCTCTGGTTTGTCTTTTCATGGAGTCGCATTAAGCTCACTGAAAATGTGATGTGAACGGACTTTGTTTCTGTTCTTCTGAAACGTGAAGAAACGATGGACGAGGCCGACTCACCTGGATGTGGCTCAGGTAACTGTGTATTCGAGTGACTGGCGCCAGCAGCAGCGCCAGCAGCTTCAGCTCCTCCTCCTCCTCCGTCTGAAGGACAGAATTCTCCGTCTGCATGTCTTCAAAGATCTTCTCTGCATGCATGGATCGGAGGAGGGAGGTACCTGCACTCTCTGACGTTCCTCCACGGGGTTCAGTCTGCTCAACTCCAGGGACAGGAAGGAGGCCAGGGTGGAGGTGTAGCCCAGGTACGTGTCTGAAAAAGCTGTCTGGACATCAAAAAGAACTACTGTGAGCACCGTTTGAAACGCTGTGCACTGACGCTGCGCGAGGAAACGTCATCTTACATCGTTCTGACCAATGAGCTGCACCAGGATGTCTCCAACCAGAGACTTCCAGTGTTGGGTGGAGAGGCGCTCCTGCAGGGTGTTCCTGAAGAGGAGGTGTCGCTGCAGAAGCTCCTCCACGAGCTTCACGTACGTCTGACTGGATCACAGAGAGAGATCCTGCTGTCATGCTTTGAGGAGATCCTGGAGACTCCACAGAAGTCAACAAATACCACCTCCAAACACCAGGCGGCAGCAAAGCTTCTCCAATGAAGATTTCAAAAGGTATGAAAGTATAAAAGAAAAATAAATGTTTTAAAAGAATGTGTTAAAAAAACAGAACAAAGTAATCAAAATATTGATTTAAAAAGAATTCGTTGTTTAAATAGTTTATTTTCTGCATCATCAAAGGGAGACAAAAATGTTTAAGCAAAAATCAAGAAAAAGTTCTCAAAAAATGTAAGTGATGAGAAAAATATAAACACAAGAAAAAGTCCGAGTTTATTCATGTTTTGTGGTTAAAGAAAGTTCATTTCATTTTAGTTCAGATGAGAAATACTGAAAAACAAGAGAAAATGAGCAAACACAGCCAATCATGCTGCCTCATGCATCCTCTGACTCACTTTGGTTCCGCCATCAGCTGCTGGGCCGGGGGGGTCCGGTATCGGTCGTACAGCTGGTTCAGAGTGGACACATACTCCCACTCAGAGTGCAGCAGCTGCATCGCCACCTGGTGTCGAGCGTCTGCAAGAACAGCGGATTTGTGTTCAAGCCAAAGCTCTTTGAGTCATGGGGTTTGGGGGGGCCTGACCTGTGCCCTCACTCAGCCCGGCTTTCAGGCCCTGCAGGAAACAACGGAGGAGCAGTTTCCCTCTGGAGGGGCGGGCCGGGGGGGCGGCCACACCAGGTTCCCCTGCCGGTTCTGCCGGATCGCAGCTGGACATCAGAGGGAGACGGTCAAGCTTCAGCCGCGTTTGGGTTTCAGAAAATCATTTCCACAGGTTTGAACGAAAAGTTTTCATGTGAAATCCATCAGTGAGTTTCTGTGAAGCTGAAGGAACAATCCTGAAGCTTCCTGGTGTCAGGAGGTCCATGAAGTTCCTAAAACCAGTTCGGATTTTACCTGTGTTTGCTGCTCTTTCCATCCTGCTGAGCTTTGCTGCTGTGCCGCTGCAGGACCTGACTCCTCATCGTCTCCAGCTCCTCCTGGAAGTTCACACACCGGTCTTTACCTGACTCGCCTCGTAACCAAAGCTGTCGGGCGGAGAGCCTCACCCTCAGCGACTCCACCAGCGCCTCCAGCCGAAGAGCTTTTTTCCGACAGCTCCTGCGGTTCTCCTCCAGCTCCTCCTTCAGGCACAGGTCTCCGTGCTGGATCTGCCCCAGTTCCAGCAGGGCGCTGCTGAAGCCCACCTTCAGCTCGGTGACCACGCTCTGCAGCTGGAAGAGGCAGGATGCTGAGAGTTTCTGACATGTTTCCAGGCTTGTTTCGTTCGGGCTCTTTACCTTTGAGATTTCATGAACGAGTTGGGCCTCCTGAGGCTTCATGATCTGCAGAGAGACACAAAGCAGCTTCTTTACAGATCCTGATCAGCTCTGTCGTCCGGATCGGGAGCAGTTTTCCTGTGTGTGTGCTGCACCTGCTCAGGTGTTGCTCCTGCCAGCAGCTCGCCGCTGAGGAAGTGACACGGCAGCCAAAGAGCTGAACCTGCAGGGAAACGCCTGCCGGCGCCAAGACTCCTCCTTATTAGTCACCTACCAGAAGGACAGGCAGGATGCACCCCCACCCCACCCCATGCAGGTTTTATATTTCCTGCTTCGACATGCATCTATGCCATGGAGAACATGCATCACAAAGGGTTTATCTTTGCATTTTAGTGCCTCTTCAATAGGATTTAACTGTGAAAAAGTGTCTTCAAACTCAATACCAAGTAAGATTGTGAAACAGAGACAATGTTTGATTAAGTAAAAGGTAAATCAGACTCACCTTCCCTAAACCTTCATGAATATTGAAGGGATTTTCTCCAGAAAGGTTTGGAAAGCGTGGCCGGAGTCCTCCGTTTGGTCCTGAGCGGCGGGCTGTGCTGCTCTGAGTGGACAGCAGGTTTCTGCAGGACGTTCAGCTGACCTGCTGAGGATTCGTGACCCGACCGTCCGCGGGGGCAGTCCCTGCAGAAACGTGACGTGCAGACGAACATCATTCTGATTTAGTTTCTGTTTTCAGATTTTCAAAAAATCTACAAGAAATAAGATGAACTGCTCCTTCATGTTAAAGCATTCTGCGCACGTAGTTCTGTTTGAAAAGTCTTCATTAGACTTTGTTACATCAGTTCACTGTAAAAACCAAATGCATTAATTTCCTTATTGTTTGCTTTGTAGGCTCCACATGAAAACAGGTTTCATTAATAGTAAATTCTAAATGAAAGCATCAATTTTTTTATGGCATTGTCACAAACACAATAAAAAATCATAATTGTTCCTGTTTCTTCGTAATCATGATTGTATTAATAAAAAATATTTGAGTAATTACAGAAATGACTACATCAAATCAAGTTTTTTAAATAATGTTCACAGTAAAAATTCACAATAAGCACTTTTGATAACAAAATTAAACAAACGTGTTATAAAAGAACAGACTGGTGTTTAAATAGTGACGTCATCACCCAGTGACAGCCGGAGACGCGCGCTTCTTTTAAAGTCTATTTGTTGCTCTTTCAAAATTCAACGAGGTTTCTAAAGAAACGTCATGTTTCTTTTTTTACTTCTGGTTAAATAAAAAGCTCATTTTTACGTGTATTCACATCGGCATCGTGTGTTTTAGGTCCTCACACCGCCCGCCTCGACGACTCCGGATGTTGGATCGAGCGCACCTTCCGTCAGTTTGTTTATGGAGAAGGCGGGGTTTCTGAAATCCTCGAATCCTATTGGACCATTCCGTTTTTAAACTCTTGCTGTCAAAACAGAGCAAAGAGGAAAACTGTGAGGTGAGGAGAATGAGCTGATAACTGAAGATGTTTGAGACTAAATTTGACTTTGTTTTTGTCGTATTGACTCCTCGATCAAACAGGTTTTATTTGTGACTGTTGATGACTAAAGTTCAGGCTAATAATAGACTTTTAGACTCAATTGGATTGAAAAAAGGATCAGTTTACGTGCTAAAGTTTTTCAGAAACATTTGAACTCATCTTTGTTGATCAGAAAAGGAACTTTCTGCTTTTAGGAATCTTGAACAAACTTGAATGTTTCGTCGTGCTTTTGTCTCAGGAAATGAGAACTAATGAGTTTGACTCTTCATCTGAGGATGAGGACGTGGGAGAGGAAGACCTGACTCCTCTGCATATTTCTTGGTATGAAGATTATTTTTCAAATCCTCCATCAGTGTGGTCATTCACAGGTGTGTTGTGGTTCTAAGGTTACCTCTGTCTGTGGTCGAGTCCTCACAGTTTCTTGGAATATGCGGACTTCCAGGTAAACCGGATTGGACTGGATTTACTGAAGTTCTATAGTAGAATTGAAAAAAGGAAATGATTTCAGTTCCTTCTGTTTCTGTGATTCCAGGCTGCAAATACAAAACCATCCGCAGAGATTTGCAGAGAGATGTCGGTGAGTCTCACTTTAGCTTGCATCTCATCAGTCGTGTTATTTGTAAAAACTATAAAGATCAAACTTAGAAACTGTCATTTAGACTGATGCGCAGCGGTGAACTCGTGCCGGACATTTCTAAGATGTGTATCACCTGATCTGTGAACCTGTTTGGGAGAAATCCTGTTTCATTTCAAACCATAAACTCTGGTTTCTGTGGATTGTAAAGCAAACCTCGTCTTTATTCATCTTTTCAAAGTTCTTCATGTCTGAATCTTGTGGGATTCTTCTTTAAAAAGTTTCCCAAAGCGCAGAACTGTGCCTTTATTCTTGAAAGCAGTCTTGGGTTTGATTCCTGCGGGAGTCTGCAGGTGTGAAAGCTCACCTGAGCTCAGGTGTAGATCAAACCAGCAAACCCTAACGCTCTTGAAGGGTAACCAAAGAGCAGCAGAGAACTGAAAGGAGGAGATGATGAGAGCTCTGTGAACAGAAAAAAACAAAGTTTAAAGTCGTGCATCGCCACACGATGACCTAAGCAGACATTTTCTAGAACTTCAGGACTGTTTTCTTCCTTGCTGCTTTCAGACGTTTCTGTAAATCCTTGGAAGCAGAAAGCAAAGTTTGAATAAATGAAATCATCTGAGGTCCAGACTTTGATCCCTGAGGGACACCTCTGACGTCCGTTCATTACTCTGACTTTTAGGACTTCAGCAGCTCCTAATGCGGTTTGAGTCGACCTCTTTGCTGCCTCAGTTTTGATCAAGTTAGAATAAATTATCCTCAATCAGATTCTTATTTTTCCTCTCTTTGACCTTTGATGTGTTAGCACACGTTTCAGCATTACTGTAGATTAATCTTTGGAGTTTTTTTTGTAGTTCTTTGCTGAAAGCTTGTAGACTTTGGGTTAATCTGTTCTGCTGCTCAAACGTCTCTGGAGACTCTTGCACCGTCCTTCTTCTCCTCAGAGGAGCTGCACAACCAGGGGGTGCAGGGTGTGTTTGTTTTCTGCACCAGAGGGGAGCTCAGCAGGTACCGAGTCCCCACCCTGCTGGAGGCGTACAAGCAGCGAGGCCTGACGGTGCAGCACATGCCCTTCCCTGATGGAGAAGCGCCGGAGCTGGAGCAGTGCTGCCAGATCCTGGATGAGCTGCAGCGCCACCTGGAGGACGGCAGGAAGACGCTGATCCAGTGAGTCTTCATCTGAGATGCATCAGTGGAGCGATGAGGCTCTGCAGTTTGTTTTCAGAAACTTTGCTGCTTCAATAAAGTTTTCGTTTGAAACTTGAACCCGGTAACGGTTTAACGTTCATCCAGATTGATGACATGTCAGCATGAATTCTGAGGAAGCTTTGGCGACGCCTCAGATAACATCCGCTGTTCTTCTGTTTCAGCTGCTATGGAGGTCTGGGACGATCTGCTCTGAGTGAGAACCCAAACTCTGTTTTGAAGTGAGTCCGGACCTGTCTGTCATCCTGCTGCCTTCATGCTGTTGTCTTCCTCAGTCGCAGCCTGTTTGCTGCTTCAGCTCTCTGTTACCATGACGCCGTGCAAAGCCATCGAGCTCCTCAGGGAGCTCCGAGGAAGAGGAGCCATTCAGACGGTGAAGGTGAGGACGATCCTCTTCTGTCTGCAAGAAACTAAGAATCTAAGACATTTTTAAAGCTGTTGAGTCCTCAAAATGACCTAAATGCATGCATTTATGCAGAAATAAATCTCAGCAGCAGCTGAAAGCTGATTCCCATTTAAAAACAGCTTTTTCTGTTTACTCCCACAGCAAAAACAGTACACTTAAAGTGTATTTTAGTAAGTATCCTGGAGCATAAGTCAGTCTACTATAGAGCATCCACTGAAGTAAACTAACTGAATACTTCTTGCAGCATTTGAAGTTTACAACATCCAGATTGTGTATAAGAAGTTCAAACTGCTTTACTCTTAGCATACACTCAGTATACTTGTATAGTTTACTGAAACTATTTTCGTTTCGGGGTCTCTGAAGGACCTGGAATGTAGAGCTGGATATCACCAGCATAGAAAAGATTCAAACTGTCTTGATTTCTGATTGAAGACAGTCTATCCTGCAGGGATCTGGAATATTTCAGCTCTAGACCAGAACTGGCTTTCACACTGCGCTCTTTGGTCTGGATCAAAGTCAGTTTCCTTCTTTACTCCATTCTGCTTCATTTAAAGCTGAGAGAAAAAAAGTCAATTTCTTTGTTTCTTTAGACAAAAGCGCCGCAACGAGCATCTGATGGAACTTTGGGACTTTTCCAGCTGGTTTTCAGGCTTTGATTCTGTAAATGAATGAATTTATTCCAGATTTGTTTTCACTTTACTTTTTTTGTCCTGCTGCAGCAGTACAACTTTCTTCACGAGTTCCGAGAGAAGTTGGCGGCGCGCGGGGAGCACGGCGAAGCCTCCAGAGAGCGCTCAGTGTCTCGCTGATGCAGGACCCCGCCTGCGGATGCGCTCGCCCGCCTGCGATTCCTTTCCAAACCCTTTCCTCTGAGCTGCACTTTAAACGAAAAATTATATTTTCTCCTTAAATCAGTGATGCAGAAATACTTTCAGAGAAGTTTTTCTTAAGATCCAACCTGAATCAAATCTGAATTTTTGGAAGCAAAATTAAAAGTTTGAGTTGAAAGGTTTTGGTAAATCGACAGAATGTTTTGTTTCCTGAGACGTTTGTGTTTAAACCAGTTTTGTCTTCATTCCGGATAAAAACTTGGAACTTTTTCTCTTCGTGTGTAAATGTGTGAAAGCCAAAACTCAGAGTGAAATACTTTTATTTAGATTCAATAAAATCTTCAATGCGACACGTGGAAATGATGAATCTACACAACAGA
Source organism: Adrianichthys oophorus (assembly GCA_036245035.1). Classification (NCBI taxonomy): domain Eukaryota; kingdom Metazoa; phylum Chordata; class Actinopteri; order Beloniformes; family Adrianichthyidae; genus Adrianichthys; species Adrianichthys oophorus. Next base: position 13,591,647 of record BSAI01000115.1, on the reverse strand, counting down.
CAGTGGAAGTCTGGCCACGCCCACAAATGAAACCACCATGTGGAGTGTTGGATGTCTGGGGCTTCAAAACAATCCTCTAAATTCAAAACTAGGAATAAATAGGAAGAAATGTTTGGTGTTGAAATCAAAATGTCGGTTAAATTCAACAGTTTGGCGGCTCTGTCTGCAGACAATCTAATCATCTGGAGTCACAGCTGGAGACAAACAGGGCGGCGCAGATTACACGATAAGTAAATAAACGTCCCTGTCCACATAGCAGCCCCGCCCCCCCAGAAAGACCAGCTGAGTCTTCGGCAGAACCAGAAAGCCGCTGCAGCTCCTGGTTCTGAAAACGGATGAAAAACTTGATTTAAACCTGAAGCGATAAGTCACACGATTAAAAAAACAAAACAGCAGGAGGGGGAGGGGTGTCCATTCAGATGTTTTCCATGAGCAGTTCTGCAGAACCATGAGGAGCAGATGTGTTGGTGAGGAGCCAAAATGTTTCAGGAAGTGACGGGCTATGCCGGGTCCAGGTCTTCGCTGAGCCTTCTGGTCCAGCAGCTTCAGTCTTCCAGCACCGGATCGTTGCTTCTGCTCGTGCGGGTCCGCTAGCCGTCCCATTTAGGAGCTCACCAGAACGTAGATCATCCTGTGAGGAGACCACGCCACAGATTAACAATCATGCGGTGACTTCAGCTTCAGGGACTCAGACAGGAACCAGGACCATACCCATAAAGATAGTAGAAGAAGGACAGGAGGTAGAACGCCAGCTTGCACCAGCCTTCTTTTTGACAGTACGCCAGAATGTCTGCGTTCATGATGGTCGTCGGGTCATAGAGTCCTGGACAGCTCATCACGGGTCTGCTCATGTACCTGCAGGGAAAACAACCGCAGTCACAGGGGGGCGGGGCATCTGAGAGGAACAGCTGAAATGTTTTCACGCACCTCCACACGTGATACGCCAGCAGAGGTAAATTGAGGAAGAGCGTGAGCCACTCTGCTGCACAGAAGAACATCACGCAGAAGAAGAAGTGGATGAGGTACTCTGGCAGCACCAGCTGGAACAGAAGATTTAACGTTCAAGAACTTGGTATTTGAGCGTCTGAAATGAAAGCTGGTTATGATGCGGGATCCTCAGACGGGACGTCTCAGAAGTTTCCAGAAAAAAATCCAGAAAACTTTCCTCCTCAAACATTAGAGAGCTGCTTCTAGAACAAACTCTGGAGAAACACATCTTCAAGACTTTAGACCCCCCCCCATTCTGAGCCATGCACACCCAGGCAAACGGTGGAAAACTATCAACTCCATCTGAGAAGGCCTCCTGCTTTGGTGGGGGGGGGGGCATGCTGCAGTAGAACTGATGCAGCTGCCTGTCGGGGTTGGTCTGGTGAAGGGGGGGGCAGCCGGGCAGATGGAGGCACCACATGGAAGCCATGCACAGAGCAGAGGGCGGGGTAAACCAACAGATGGACAGGTGAGGCGCGGGGGTGCGGGAGGGGCTGCGGTGGGCAGGAACTGCCAAAAACACACGAGCGAAGCAGGAAAACGGCTGACCAGGTTCAACCTGAAGAGACCACATCTTATATTCAGACTAGCTCCTCCCACTAGGGAGACGGGCGACCAATCAGTATCCAGGAATAATGCTGAGCTCGGGTTGGGCTGCCATCTGCTCTGAACCGCAGGTGAAGCAGGCTGGAGCTCCATCTGAGCTCACGCCACATACGTGGTCCAACCAACATCAGAGCCGCTCAGCCTGCAGCTCAACAAACACCTTTGAGTCAAAAAACAACAAGAACCGCGTCTCCAAACACTCGAGATTACAGAGATTATGCAATCTCATTACAATCTTTGCAGATGAAGGGTTGTCTACAAAGTTCATGCATGCTGCCAGCATTTGCAAGTCGTTTCAGTTAACAGCCGCACCAAAAAAATACATTTACAAAAGCAAAATACGTCTATGTCCTAATATTTATGAGCATGCTAGCATCAGTCTGAATGAAATTAAATCTGACACCTAAACAATCTTAAATCGAAAATAAAAGTAACTTTAAAAAAAGATTTAATTAAAAACAAATTTAAAAACAAAAAAAACTTCAAGTTAGTTAACTGAAAAGACGTTTGCAAACACTTCTCCGTGCAAAACAACAAACTGATCTGAACCAAGCAAACATTTCAAAAATGGGTACAAACCTTCAAAGCAATTTTGACTCTCTTAATCTTTTTGACCTTTTCAACTGTCTTTTAGCCACAAAAAGGTGTTTAAAGAACAAAGCAGATCGCAAAAAACAAAAACACAAAAAGGTGTTAGAGTTTGACAGCCGACAACGTCACTGAATTCATCACAGCCATGTTATTCAGCGAAACAGTGCAGGGATTTTACAGAAGAACCGGGCCGGTTTAGAAAAAGTCACAGAGAATAAAGGACTGTGAGGAGAGCACGTCTGCATGCAGAAGCAGGAGGGGTGCATGAGGGACGCATGGGGGTCACAGGGGTCACTTACCGGATTTAAAGTGTTACACTGATCTATTGGATTCTTGTAGTCCGTCTTCAGCTCGTCAAAAGCTATTATCTGAAGGAGCAAAATAAAAAATAACTACAGATACTCTATCATTTATGCAAAAGTTTACAATGTTTATTACTGTATAATGGAAAAGCTTTTGGTCAAATAAAACGACAAATTTGAGGTATTCAAAAATTCTAAAACCAAACAAATTAGGTGAAACATGCACACAGAATTCCATAAACTTCCATTCAATCAAACTGCTAACCTGTTGCTAGCATGCTAGCATTTTTTTTATTTCAGAAAACAAACGTCTCCATCTTGACTGATTTCACAAAGCTCAAGTTTTTACACAGAGCCTCGTAATTACGTGTATTTGGGGGAGAATTAGGTAACAGCAGCCCTTTTTTTTTTGTGCTTTGAAAAAAAAAAAGTAAAATCTCAACTTAAAGGGTATTGACGTAATCTTAGATGGAATCACTAACTGATATTTCACAAAGTTTCTGCAGAAAAACCCGTTTGGTTTCGTAACCAGATCAGACATCCTGGTCATAAACACCGTATACCGTCAGAACTACAGATTTACAAACAAAAACGCGTTTCACAACATTCCGTCTGAGTAAATATATATCTTAGTGCTATCTCGACACAAAATACATATTTTGCGTCGGGGTTCATACTAGCGTAGCAAGCTACATGCTAACTAGCAGGCTAGATGCTATCTTTCCCGCTGTTCGGATACTTTTTTGGGGTCAGAAATATTGTGGTTTAACTGAAACTATTCCATAAATATATCCCCTCACACATGCTTACGATTACTTAAACTTAATAATCGACTTAAATGCAGATTTAGATTTCTCCAGACATTAGAATTAGCCTTTCCTAGGATCTATTTGATTCATTCACTCGTACGGAACGACAGCGTCAGTGTTCGATTTTTCCGTTGTTTACTGCATTTATAATGTCTTGCCGGGCCCACGGGGCTGGCCGTGTACTTACATGCCAAATGGCGAAGAAGATAAGCGCCGCCGTAAGCAGCAGAGCAAGCATATAACAAAAGGCCGCGAATGTGAACGCCATGATTTCTGCTGTTTCTGTCGGGGGATGATGCAGCCAGCAGCAGCAGCAGCGGCGGCGGGTCTTCTTCTCCTGTCATGTTTCAGCCTGAGCTGCGCCGTGGGATTGCGCTGCTGCCCTCTGGTGGATTTAAATGGTGTGGCAAGCAAAACAATCCACGGGTTTGATTTCATCCCCAGGGATTTCAGATAAACCTGCTCACATGACATTCCTAAGATTGTGATTTCTGGGACTCTTCAGATAGACAAAAAATTGTTTTCTTTTTAATTTGCAAAAAGTCATTAAAACGGGGAAAACTAAAATACTTTTTCTACACAGTAACCTTATAAAACAACTCCCCAAAACACTTTAAAAAAACTACCAAACTTTTTTTTTTAACTTTTCCTATAAGGCTAAACTGCAAACTAAAATAGACTAAATAATATTAGGATCCTGAATGTGATTTAATCTGGATTAGTTTTTATTTGTAATTTTTGTCTCCTTTTTCTCAAAGCATTTTTTAAACCTCTCCTCTATTTGTAGTGACACTTCCAGAGAACAAGGTTCTTATTTGTTTGCATTTTTCAGAAAATAAATTAAGATTATTTTGGTCAGCTTTGTTTTTATTTTCTTGTAGTTTTTCAGATTTTGTAAACTCCGTTGCCACCTTTTAAAATTCTGTAATAATCAGAGTATGAACATAGACAAAAAGACACGTTTTATGGATCCAAACATCTCATTTGATCTTTTCTTATTGTCATTTTATGTTCGTCATAACGCAGAGAAGATGGTTGACATCACCGTCTTTTTATTTGGACAACAGGACAATAAGCACTTTTAGAAAGTATGGAAAAATACAAACATCAAAGTTTCATAAATGCCATCAGATGGTTATGACAGTCATCGGCTGTTGTTTTTTATTGAATAAAAGGAACCAGAACCGGCATTGGACCAATGAGAACACTTTTCCAGATAGACATTTTTTTTTTCATCTTTAAGAGTCAAAGGTTGAAGGTTGAGCGGAGTTACAGCACTGAAGAGAAAAAACTACAACACCACATTTCCACCTAAAATAGAAAAACTGTTTTTATTCAAATAAACCAGTAATAACAGGTAAGATTTCACAATGTAGTGTTTATTTTAGAAGTGACGCTACGTTACTTTATCAGAATTCTGTCTTTTACAGCAGCTAAAGTTCAGAAAGATTTTGTTCTTTGTGTAAAAACCTGAATGTTAGCTATTTATATTTAAAGAATCAGTGAAACAGAGTAACAGTGCAAACCTGGACGTTTCTGTTTCAGTGGATGGTCACGTAAAGTTTCTTTCAACAAAGATGGATTTTGTATAAAGTGGGTTTCATTTAACCAATTTAGACCCACGTCCAGTTTAAATTCTTAGCTTTAAAACCTTAAAATTATTTTTAAAATATTGTTTATTTCAAAAATGATTTTTGTTCGTTGCTTTTATTGTTTTCTGATCATTTTATCTAAAAAAAAAAAAGAAAGCCCAGCTTTTGTTTTGAAAGTCTGTGTGTGGAACTGAACATTTCCTGCATTTCAGATTCTATACGCCTCAGTCAGATGAACAAAAAGGCTTTCCCGGTTTTTCCAACAGGAAAAAACAAATGTTAATGTGAAGAAAATGAATCAGCAGTTCAGCAGCAGCAGCAGCGGTGGAAGGATGATGATGTGGGCTGTGTTTCTGAAGTTAAAGCCTGAGTGAAAGCTGACCAAAAAAACTTTGATTTGAGGGAATTTGTATGTTTTGCGTTGCAGAACTGACCATGTTGTTGCCATTTCAGAGGCTTTTCTATGCCGTGTGCTTGTCATCAAAGTGCTGACTCTGAAAGTGGAAGAGACCAACTGCGCTCACAGGCTGCTCTGAGGACTTTGAATAATGGCACGAGGTACGAGCAGCTGCCGCACCGGACGTGGGAAACCTCCAGTGGTTGAACCCTGTACAGAAAACGGCGCACGTGGAACCCGACGATTTAAAGTCACATTCTTAAGCAGCCGGGGGGCTTAGCATGCAAACTCAGCACGACATTCATTAACAGCAGAAATGATGACTGACAGGAAAACGCTCACCGCCGGGGACTCGAGCGGAAATCTTCGTGTCTGGAATGTTTAGCTGGGATTTACGTTCCTGGAAGAGTCATATCGAGAAGCAAACATGTACAGTAACGTACTAAAGGAGAGACATCCAGCTGACAGCGTTCAGACAGAAACTACAGCGACACAAGCAGAAGATCAAACGAACGGAAAAAGGCAGCACTCCCTCAGCAAAACCAAGGAAAGCCGGAAAGGTTACTAAGCTTTTAACTTCTCCAAAGTGAGGATCTATGGACTGACGTCAGGGTCAGGAGCGCTCATCGGTACGGAAACTTCACTGGCACATGAGACAAAAACACAGCTGTGTCAGAACTGCGTCTGCAGAACCCGAACCGAGCTGCAGACCGCTCCGCACAGGTGCTTCCACAGGTTAAGAGGAGAGGAAGAAGACGATGACAGGAGCTGGCCTGGAGCCTCCTCACACCCCAAACCTCCGCCTGAGGCCACCAGGTTAGCGGAAGAAGCCCAGTTTCTCTCGGAGCCACTCTTCTGTCAGGTCCTCTGTGTTTCTGATCTCAAACACCTAAAAACACAAACAGAAGCAGGCACACTTTTATGAAAGTCCTTCTCTGATCTATTTTCAAAGTGTTCCCAGTGGTCTTTCATTTATGGTGATGTCGTTTTTGGACTAAATTTAAAAACCTGTGTCATTTTCTACACATCGTTTCTGCAGAGCGGCAGGAGTTCATTGGAAATTCACCTCTGAGTTGTGGGCGGGACTGTTGGCGCAGATTAAGCCTGCCTAATTTCCCATCATCCCTTTGCTTCCACACTAGTTTACAGCCCCTCACACCCCCAACCTAACTTAGCAGTGCAACAAAATCGGCGAGAAATATCGGAGCTATCCAGCTTTACAGTTCTGATCCAGATTCCAGCTCAGATGAGGAAAACAAAGATGTTCATGGAGCTGGAAGCTTGTAGCCCGCCGGTTGAAGTTTGTACATAACAAATTTTTCATCTGCCCCTGATTTACAACAATTTGAATAAAGAAATACTCAGAAATTCAATTTTACTCTTAATTTTCTTTCTACGTGTCCTCTATCGTGAGATAGAGAATGCTACAAGAACATATTAAAAACCCCACACACACTATTTTCAACGCAGTGGGTCTTTAAGAAATTAAAACGTGATCTCTGGGATTTGGTGACATCTAGTGGCAGCTAATTGATCTGCACCCACAGAAAACTGAAGGATTCCTTTTCTATAAATCACTGTGTGCACAACTCTCTGACTCTTTCCGCAGACTCTCATGGCAAACGTGCCAGCGGAACCCCTTCAAGCTTCGCTTTGGAACAATCCAAACTCATTGAAGGTGGGAGCATTCTTCTGCAGGTTAAGCCTGTGAGGAATGTTGGGCTGAGAACAGGAAGCTGAGCGGGGTAACATGAGGTCAGGATGTTCACTTCCTGTTCTCCCTCATGCTGGGTCACTGACCTTAGTGAGTTCAACCGTCTGCACCAGCTTGTTTTTGCTGCCGGCGTACATCATCTGCTGCTCAGGTCTGCAGCCTAGAAAACACAGAAAAGGTGCCAAAGTGCTGCTGCGGACTTAAACCTGCGGCAGGAGAGCGTCTTACCCACAGGGCTGGAGAAGATGAAGCAGAGCGGGTACGAAACCCGGCCATCGTCGTGCTGGTACTTGTAGCTGTAGACGATGAACGTTCAGAGCACTAAGGACACTTCACGGATCCATGGGAAAATGCAGTTCTGACGGACGAGCGGAAAAAGCACCAGAAAGTCTGGATTTAATCTGGATTATTCCCAGATCCTCTGGACAAACATCTAATAAGAGCCAAGGAATATTCTGGAAACTATTTGTCCCCAAACATCTGGAATCAAACTATGGTGGCCCAGAAGACCAAATCATAATATAGTTCCAAAAAAAAAAAAACCCTTCTGTGTTCCCTCTTTTTGACATCCCATAATTCCTACCTTTTCCACTTCCTTCTTTTGTTTTTTTTTACATTTCATTTTGATTTGTGGAAAACACTTGTTTTCTGAAATGTTTTTTTACTTCTAAAATATCGTTTTAATATTTGCTTTTTTAATTGTCGTTGTGACCTTTAATTTGTTGCATTGATTAATTTGTTGATGTGATTTGTCCTTCAGAGCCACCGTAGCCAACAGGCTATGTACAGGTTTACTGCACAGGAGCACAAGCAACTTCTGTTTAAGACATGTAAGTGGGAGTATGATGGTGAGGGGCTGCTTCCTGATGAAAAACCTCAAAAGTTTCACAAAGACTAAATTCATCTGCAGACTCGGGGGAGAAAATGTACTTTTTTAGACATAAATGTGTTATTGTTTAAAAATCCTCCATAAAAATAGGATCATGTGCTGTGACTCTTTGGATGATGCTGAGCGGATCAAAAATGACTCTCAGAAGGACGAAGACGCTTCTCCACAGCGTCAACGCTTCCGTTTCATCAAAGGATATCTGGGCTGTCGCTCAGGAAGCTCGTCCTTCAGATCGTCTGGAGAAATGTCCTGAAAGGCAGAAGACAGTTCTGTTTTCTGCTCCCATGAGTGAAGCTGAACCCGTCCTTCAGAGATGAGGACTCACCTCGTGCTCCTCGTCCAGAATCACCAGCTGTCTGTCCTTATCAATCTTCACTGGAGGAAAAAGCAGGAGTCAGTTTGGAAAAACACGGAATGTTCTGTCAGTTCAAAAAGCTGTTCTAGAGGGACGAGGTTCTGCTTCAGACAGGAGCTTCCGCAGCTCCACCCGCAGCTCCACCCGCAGCTCCACCCGCAGCTCCACCCGCAGCTTCACCCGCAGCTTCACCCGCAGCTCCACCCGCAGCTCCACCCGCAGCTTCACCCGCAGCTTCACCCGCAGCTCCACCCGCAGCTCCACCCGCAGCTCCACCCGCAGCTCCGTCTGTCTTTCAGATACTCCACTACCTTCTCTTCGGCTCTGAGCTTTGTCTACAGAGGACGCATTCATTCACAGCCAGTAATTCAGGATTTTCCGGGCTGAACGTGGGCATGTGAGCGCGTCAGTCACAACTCTTTGGTTTTTGCAGCATGAAAACAAAAAGCTCTGATGAAGGACGCTTGTTCTCGTTCGTGCTCCAGTAACCCTCCATAATGACCCCCCCGGCCCCCTCCCATGTTCAGTTCAGTGTACTGAGAGGAACCGAACATCGATGAACATCAAGACCCTGCAGCTCCATGTGGTGCTGGGGGGGCGGGGTTGGATTGAACTTTCACTCTGTGTGTGTGTGTGGGGGGGGGTGTTCAATGTGAGGGCCAGGAGACACTCACACTCAGGCCATAACAGCCCCATTTTACCCCCCGGTTGTATGTAACTCTGCAGTGATCGGGGTGAGGTCGGTTGGACTCACTGACAATGGCCGCGTTGTTGGTCTCCTTCCGGAACCGAAACTGCCGCAGCTTCTT
>BSAI01000115.1:13514405-13571520 GCA_036245035.1 Adrianichthys oophorus | reverse complement strand
GTGTGTGTGTGTGTGTGTGTGTGTGTGTGTGTGTGTGTGTGTGTGTGGATCTAAATTTTGGAACGGGTTCAGTAATGAACTCAAACAATGTTCAAACATTCAAGAAAATGTTTAAAGAAACTCTAGTCTCACAATATGAAGAAAAGAGATCATCTGGAGTTTGAAGAATTTCAAATACATTGATGTGTGAACCTAAATGTGGGGAAATAATTAAAGTTCTTTTCATTAAAACCAATGAGTATCACACTGTAATGTGTAATTAGGATTACTGAAACGTTTGAACTACAATCAATAAGAGACTTGATCTGAAACATGAAGCAATGATGACTGGATTAATGTAATGTATTCTGATGATAATCAATGATTATTACATATTGATTACCTAATGTGTGAATCATTGATGTTTAATGAAAACATGTTAGAATTCTTTCAGAGGATAATCAATAAACTTTATTGTTTCATTGAGAAAATCTGCTCTTGATCTGATCAGGACTGGATTATGAAAACTACTTAAATCTATAAAATGGAGTAACTATGTAGGGGTGGAATTATGAAAGTTCCCTTCTTCACGTTCCTTTTCAAGCAATCAATCAAACTCTATCTAAACAAATGTGAGTTTAAGTGAAATCTGTGTGATTTCTTTTTGTCTTGTGTAATTTATGCTTGAAATAAACCAGATCAATAAATCAATCAAAATGATCAGAAAACACTTGTCTCTTCTGAGACTCATTTATTGTTGTTTACATGTCAGAATGTTTTAGTTCAAAACTGAACTGGTTTTTCACAAATGTTGGGTGTGTTTACTGCTGTGTCTAATTCCAAGGTTTTGTGGAATTCTCCTAATGCATTCCGGCTCTCTGCTTTCTTCCATCAGCTGAAGATTCTGGTGGAGCCAGACATGTTCAAAGTTGCCGTGGATGGCACCCACCTGCTGGAATACGAGCACAGAGTGGGCGGGCTGGAGGATGTGACGCTGCTGCGAGTCACGGGAGACCTGATCCTCTACAGTGCCGCGCCGAGCATGATCTAAACCTGTGTCTGGGAGAACTGCAGCGAACCCGTGCGTTCAAACCCGGTGTGTTCTGCAGGAGGTGCAGCGAGCCATCTGTGCCGGCGTGGCCTATTTACCCCACATCAGACTGCAACCTTTACTCAACTGATTGAATGACTCTAATTGCACCCAAATGATCAATTAGGTAAATGACATGGAAATAGAAACTTTAAAGGAAAAGCTAATATATACATATAGAGAGAGAGAGAAATGAGTGTAGTGGAAAAGTGTCCCAAACAGTGTTTTGTTTACATGTGTAATTATTCTTCTGTTCTTTAAAGGAATTTCACTTAAAGCCTTCACAGTGCATGAAAGTTTGATGCTAAAATCATTTGTTTTGATCATTTCTGAAGCAGTTTCTGTGCGATGACTATCCTCCTGAAAACAGATGCACGTTTGAAAAGGTGGAGATGGGTTCCTGAATCTGTTGCCAAAGAGGAATCATAAAGTACTTAGATTTTATAAAATGAAAAAAGGAAACAATCCAACAGAAACTGATTAAAGCTGTTTTTATGAACTTCATGCTGGATTTCTGCTTTTCTTACACCTTTTCTTTATTGTTCATTTGAGTGTTGTTTGTTAAACATTGACCTTTTCACCACAATTGAAGCATCAAGAAGATTGGATCAGAACCAAAACCACACAGATGAACACTTTTAGGTGCGGTTTGCTTTCTTCATCGCAGCATTTGAAATGAAAGAAAAAACTTCAAAAGTGATGAATTTTCCATGGAAATGTGCAGCTAAACTTCATTTATCTCATGAACAGTTTGTGAAGTTCTGAGAACAATAGTTTTCACTGCAGGTAGGTGACGTGACTGGTTTTCACTGAAAATGAATGAACAAATAAAACCGCACGGAAGTTTCGTCCAAGTAGTTTCCAAATTCAAAAATGAAAAGGACTTGGTGAATTTAAATACAAAAATTAATCAAAAACAATAATCGGTCTAAGGATTCTTTTAAAATACTTTGCTCCCTTCATTATAATATTTGTGGGGTTTTTCTGTTGTTAATTCTCTACTTTTTTTTTATGAAGATGGATGAGATTTTTTGGCTTTTTAAATGTAAAATATTTTTTTAATCTATATAGTATTTCAGGATTAACATAAAAAAACAATTCTACTAATATAATTTACAAGCAGTTTTACAATGAAGCCAAAACATACTTTTAATTTAAGATTTCTCCTAAAAATAAGACTTTTTTTCCCTTCTTAATTATTCGTTATTGGACAGTTTTTACAATAAAAGCTGGATTTTAAATGAAAAACTGCGTCATGAAAGGTTTTAAAGGTTTTGAAGAGCTCTTAGCTGAGTCAGTTGGAAACTGAGCGGCGGCCCCGCCCCCGTGGCGTCATTTCCGGTCTTCTGAACCTTCGATCATACACGGTCTATCGTCAGATGTTGCACCGATCTGTTCCGGTTTCAAAGTCCGGCCTGCAGTTCCTCCTCTGACCGTCGGGGGTCAGTAGAGCTATGAAGTCCGTCTGCACCGGAGGATCAAAATCGAAACTTTCAATGAGTTCAACTTCAGATAAATAGTCCCCCCTCCCGTCCACTTTCTCCGCGGTTTCTTTTAACTGACAGCTTGTACAATGAACGGCTCGTTGAACCCCCCCACCGACTTCGTGGACATAAAGCTGAAGCGGGGACCGGCAGGTAAGAGTTCCGTTAGCACTCCGCGGTTAGCGGTTCCGTTAGCATCGGGGATCCGGCTGTCAGCACGCGGAAGCTAAAACTAATCTGAGAAGAATGACCGTCCAGCCAGAGCTGCCCTCGTGAGGTTTGTGGAAGCCGCTTCCGATCCGGGAAGTCAGGAACCCGAACCGGTCCAAAACACGGAGAAGGTGACGAAGACTTCAGGTTTCTGTTGGACCTGAGGAGGAAGATGATGATGATGGCCAGTTATCCTGTGTTTACACCCCCCCACAGACACCCCCACGCGTGGACGCTCACGTTGGTTGTGCTCGTGTCCCTTGATCAGCTGTGGTCTGTGAACAACCTGTGCTCTGGTCTGCAGGTCTGGGCTTCAACATCGTTGGAGGAGTGGACCAGCAGTATGTTCTGAATGACAGCGGCATCTATGTGTCCAGAATCAAAGCAGACGGAGCTGCAGCGCTGGACGGGAGGCTGCAGGAGGGAGACAAGATCCTATCTGTAATCCAGCTGAGCTTCAGCTTCTGATGTCACTGTGATGACCACTGTGATTTCACTGACCAAACAAACCACAGTCACAATTATACAAACAACACTTTGCCATTTTGAGGCAAAGTGTGAAATTTGGCAATTTTCCCACAAAAAGAGAAAAGACAACCTTAGCTCAAGCGATCGTCACAAAATTTCACAAAAAAAGCCACCAGGTTAAGTCCAGAACCACAGCTGAAGTTTCGTTGACCTTTGACCTCAGGAAGAGGCAGTCATCTCGAGTTTTTCTTAAAAAAATGACCTTTAGTACCAGCTCACATTGAAACTCCTCCTATGGATTCCGTCGTCCGGCTACTTGGGGGGAGCATTGTTGGCTTCAAAGTTTGTAGTTTTTACCGGCGTTAGCGTGGCGACCTCGCATACATGGAGTTCCCCGTTGCGCTCATTTTGATTCCGGAACATTATGAAAATTGAAACGTTAAATTGTTTCAACATGAACGAATTACTATGACCTATGGGATGAACACCTTAGGAATGTGGGCGTGGTTAACAAAAACCTTTGTCGCCAAGGAAATCCAAAAATGGGTTTTTACTGATTCTTCTAAAAGTGCCGTAGACCTGTTCGACGCCCCCAGACGACTTAAAAGGCGGGCGACTCACGGCCTTGATTTTAGTTTGATTCTGAGCCTTCTACATTGGTTGATTATCATTGTGGAGCAGATCACCACCTTTTAACCCCCCATCAGTAATTTTTGTGTGGTGCAGATCAACGGGATCGTGCTGGAGGACATGCTGCACAAAAACGTGGTGGAGATTTTCAAGAAGGCGGGGGACCATGTGGAGCTGCGTGTTTTGAAAAAGCCGGAAGATGTGAGTGTTCTTCTCACCTGGAAGGATTCTCTGCTAGGAAGACAAATGTCAAAACACTTCTTTTGTTTTTCTGAGGTTTTACTTGGGGAGTCGCAGAAATACAGGAAAACAAACCAAAGATGCCGTTACTTTATTGTTATCAAAGATCTTTTTCAAAAGCATAAAATCATCCAGAAATTTTCCAACCATATCTCATCTGCTCTGCTTTCTCAAAACGTTTTGTTTTGAAAAACTTTTTTGTCATCTGCTTTTTGTATTTGTGTTTGACTAGAATTATTCTCTGCAGAAAGACGGGCTTCTATGGGTTTAAGACTGCTCACAATTTTAACAGGAAATACATTGAATCTTATTTTGGCGGGGAGCAGCTGACATCTCCTAGCATCTCGCTAACATTAGAACAGAGATGAGATGTTCAAACCAGAAATGGGAAACCAGAATGAGTTAACATGCCGCCCCAAAGTTCTGGTCTCATCTCTGAGAAATGAGAACCAAACAAACGTCCTCCTGATCACCTCAGCACACATGTCGGATTAGACAGGTGAAATACGCCGACTTCATCCAGGATATTCTCTGCAGTGAGGATTAGGGGAGTCCACAAGTCAATACGGATGGTTTTATCCACCAGTTGACAGATTTCAAGAAAACATTTTTTCTCTCTCGTCCGTTTTTTAAGCTTCTGAAACTGAACAGATAATATATAATTATTTCATACTTTTATTTTGAAAATGACGCTGTAACTTTAGACGATGTTGGTCTGTGACCTTCTGTCCATAGGGTTACCACATATCGGTTGATGAAATGATGATCTATTTTTGTACTTGATGACACTCGATGATGGTGATGATGAAGGTGATTTTCAGGAAACCGTTAAAACAAGTTAGTGGATGAAGTGGTGTCTTTGTGACTTTGACCTGCAGCTCGGCTGATTCTGGACATCTCCTGTTTTACAGTCGACCCGTCACACAAGCAGACCTGCAGAGTGGGAGCCTTCGGAACCCGCAGAACCTTCTGAACCTTCAGCCCTGCCTGTCCTGGGATTTCTGCTGGCGCTCGTCGTCTGTGCGGTGCTTGTGGTCAGAAAGATCCGCTCTTCTAACTGAGCCCACTGCTTCTATATGTTACCGTAAACACTGAAACCGTAGCTAAGCGCCAAAGAAGTGAAAGAAGGACCAACGTCTGAACTGTAGAACTTTTTCTTCCCTTTAGCAGGTGAAGGTGTTGCCAATAAGTCTCTCAAACCTTTACCTGTTCTGTGATTAACTGTAGCTTTGGATAGCTCCTCCCACTCGAGTCGCGCTCGCCCTCCGCAGATAAATGTGTGACGTGAGGCGGGAAGTATGTACGTTTTCCAGCTTTGGAGCTGAGATCCGTTTGCAAACGGCCCGAACAGACGCAGAGCCCAGCAGAGGGAAACGCCTCGGCGGCGTCTCAGCTGCTTCTGGGGTTCATTTGGGCTTTTTCTGACCTCTTGGATTCAAGAAGAAACAAAGCAGCTTCAGCATCCGTTCACACTCGATCTGACCCGTCTGCTTTCCCCCCAAAACCATCAGAAGTTCGGAGCAGATCTCCAGCTCTCTGTAGTGCAAGAGTTTCCTTGCTTTAGGGTGACTCTGGTTCCATCTCACCGACACGAACGTCCTTAGGAGAACCGGATCATTTGCATTTCTAATCACAACGTTCAGACTCTGCGTTGGCAGGATCTTTCTCAGATTTTCTCCAGGATTTACGCTTCAGAGCCAAACCGCTGCTCCAGCTGATAAAAGGAATCTGGGAAGGAAATGTCCAGAAGCTTCCATGTTCAGATGTTTGATGGATCTCCTCCAGCAGCAGAACAGCAGAGCTAATGGACGGACCAAGTTCCCTTCCTGTTAATGCGTTTTCATGATGCTCTCGGATCATGAAGGTTTGCAGATTAAATCCACACTGATGATTTGTTTAAGTGTTTGAGGTCCAGAATCCAAATTACCGTAAAAGTTTTTTCTGTTTTGGGACCAAAGAGATTTGCCTGGTTTGAAGGCGGCGTGTTTCTTCATGAACATCATAAAGATCACACAGAATACTAAAGAGTGCCTTTAATCGGTGGAAACATCAGGAGCAAGGTTTTGTTGTGAAGAAACACAGCAGGCTGAAGAGGAAGTGCATTTTTGAGCAGCTGAAATGTTTGCATTTCAAAATAAAAGCGCTGGTCTCTAATGAAAAGGTTTTTTTTTTTGTCAAAAGACAATAAAAAACTTATTTCAAATAAATGATGCAACAGTTCAAAGTGAAAGGGATGTGATTTTTTTCTTTCAGTAGAGTTTTTAATTAGGAAAATTAGATTTATATCAATAAAGAGAAAACAGAGAACCTGTTCCTCACATCAAGACTTTCTGTTTCTGTAGAATTATCATCAGCTGTGATGCTGTCTCATCTCCTCTGGAGAGTCAGGGAGGAAGTGTTTGGGCTTGTAGATTGGAGAAGAATGAAGAGGTTTTTATTCTTAAAAGCAATTTTCTAAATATTAAAAATTTAGAAAAAATCACAGATAGACCTTTAGTTCCACCTCATAGGAATGTTTTGGTTGAAGCTTTGGATTAGGGGTGTAACAATTAAGCAATTAATTGAATCGATTTTTGTTCCTATGATTCAACCAGTTCCATCTGTTTGAGGCAAGTTGCTAATCGAATCGTCCTATACTGTTCTAAAATCGTTTCAAAATGAGCTACATCCATGATAATTGATGTTGGAAAATACCGTTTGGATTGGATATTTTACTATAACATAAAATCAACCACGTGCATCACAGCAGACAACACACACGATGCAGCAGAAACTGATCAGCCATCATTCCAGTCCAATGTGTGGAAATACTTTGAATTTACAAAGTCATGTGACCATACAGTGTGCTAGAATGTTCTAATAATGTTCATTTGGATTATTCTGATGTTAAAAACGACAGTGGAATGAACTTTATCAAACTCAAATGTGAATGGATTTGACATTCATTCTTGTTTACTTGTTTGGACACATATTTCATTTATTGTCACTTGATTATGTTGAAGAAATACAATAAACTGGTAAAACTTCAGCTGCACTGTTCAGTAGCAGGTATTTATCTTTGAGTTGCTACACCTTTCTTTTACACCACATTTTTCCATGTTAAAGATAATGTTTCACATTTGAGTTTTATTTTGAAAATGTGTTAGCTGGTGTGACTTGTCAAAATAAAACCGGATGTCTGTGTTTGAAATTGATTTTGAAATAAATTAAATGTTTTCTTTCAGTGTTGCGTGACGCTGAAGTCAAACTAAAGCTTTTTTTTTTTTTTTTTTGGGTTTAGGTCGGGGGCGGGGGGGGGGGGGGGTCTTTCTCAGCGCGCGGAGGCGGTGGAGGGGCCGGATCCAGCGGGGGGGCTCACATCAGCTGTTGGAGGCAGATCCATGATGTAATCCGTGGAGAGGCAGAACCGGATCACCGCCGCACGACGCGCACGCACACCGACCTCCGCGAGACTTCCCGGGACACATTCGGAAGCCTGCACGCGCGGGAGGGGGGTCTTCGGGAGGGCAGGCAGCCTGAGGGGTTGGGGGGCGTCACGTCATGGAGGTTGGGTTCGGCGGAATGATCCTGGACTCGGGGATGCTGCCGGAGGCGCCGACCGTCCTCTGTGATTAACCGCCGTGGACCCGGGCCGGGCATCGTCCTGCGCGTGAAAGCGTCGGCCCCGCGTGCGCGCGCGCCCCCCGCCTCGGACAGCAGGCTTCTGATGTGATGCTCCCGCCGTTCCTCCACAGACGAAGCCCGCCGAGGCCAGAGCAGCATCCCGCTCCGTCCGCGGCCTCCTCCCGGATCCGGGAGGCCCCTGAGGACCTCCTCTGGGCGGGAGGGGCTGAAGCCCGCAGGTGTGGCCCACCTCCAGCTCAGGTTTAAACCATGGCCAATGAACCCGTCATCCTCAACGTGTATGACATGGTGAGTTCCCCGCACTTCCTGTTTACTGCCCCCAACTGAAGGTGAACTTAGTGACACAAAGACCCCAGAAAATCTAGTCCAGTCATTTTGGGACCTCAGAGCTTTAACATGTCTTTAACGTGTTCATTTTTCTGATGAAGGAGGACACGTATAAAGAAAATTAAGATCAAACTTACATTACTAATTATTTCTTTATTCAAATCAATGTGAATCAAGGGCAGATGAAAAAATGCAGTATGAAGAAGATTGTATTTGTGACGTAGAAATATCCTGGGAGGGGTCACAAGCTTCCCGCTCCGCCCCATTCTGATGCAGACAAACAGATCCATGAACGTCTTTGTTTTCCTCGTCTGAGCTGGAATCTGGATCAGAACTGTACGGCTGGACAGCTCTGCCATATTGATCACCATTTCTGATGCACCGCTAATGTTAGTTAGGTCAGGGGTGTGAGGGGCTGTGAGCTAGCAGGAGAGGATGCAAACAGAGAACTCTCAGCAACAGGGAAGGGAAGGGGGAGCGGTGTTGCTCTGTGCCAACGGTCCTGTCCACAATCCAGAGAGGAATTTCTAATGGAATTTGTCGCTCTAAGGAACGGTGCAGGAAGTCATTCCTGCCGTCAGACTCCATGACTCCTCTGTAACCCTCAGTCGTGCTGACTAACTTCCATGAATGCATCATCTCAGGTGCTCTTCTGGCTCTCGCATTATTTGGGTATTTTATGTTCATTTGTCTGCGCTCTCTGTGTACATCAATGGAAGAGTTTTCTAATGAAAACATTTAAATTTCAAAGAAAAAACATTCATCCGTTTTCTAAACGCGTTTTGTCCCTTTCGGGGTCACAAGGTTGCCGGAGCCTAACCCGACCCCTTGTGGGCGAAGGCAGGGAACACTCTGGACAGGTCGCCAGTCTGTCGCAGAGTCACAATCAGCCATACGCACTTACATTCACACCTAGGGACAATTTAGAGAAACCAATTCACCTGTGATTTAATTCACCAAATAAAAACCTGCTTTGAAAACAGATCAAAAGAAGATCGAAGTGGGACCTTAAAATTTACTCTCACAATTATCGTCAAAGTGTCTCGAATAATTTTTTGTTCCTCAAGTCAAAAATGGAGAAGAAGTAAGTGATGATTGACACTAAACTGTTTAACATGAGAACTTGACATTTAACATGATAGTTTTTTTAATGGAAAAAAATCTCTTGTGATTTAGAAAGTGAACATGAAGGAACAGGATCACGTTTTGAGTCTTTCTGTGCTGCCAGCATGGTTACACTTTTATCAGTGTGGACTGGATGCTCATCCGTACAACGCTCAGCATCTCCACAAATCAGGCGTTAAGTTCCCTTTATGAACAAAAGTGCCGATCAAGCAAAAAGCGAACACAGATGCTCCTGACTGATACGCTTTCATCATGGAGATTCATGAATTAAAAATGATTAAAAAATAAAACATATTTTGACCCAGATATTGCCTCTTTCAGCCACACTTCCTGCAGTTTAGATTCTGCTTCAGCTACACACACACACACACACACACACATTAGAGCGATGGCTATAAGCAGAGCCTCACAATGGGATTATGGATTATTATAGATATGAGGCATCATTCATTTCTACAAAGGATCAAAAACACTGAAGTCATCCAGGAGACCCAAGGGGATTCATCTTCCTCAGATTGACTTGGTGAGATGCTTTCATTCGCAGCCAGGAAGCGTGTTTTATTATTCATGGCGACAGCTGGGGCAGCGTTTCCTCGAGTGCTGAAGAAACTGGGAGTGTCAGTGGGAGCTGGGAGGAGCCCATAGTGGAGCCGCGTTATTTTTCCACGTCTCCTCCTGTCTGCAGGAGAAGACTGGACTGACCAGTCCAGCCAACAGGCTCTGGATGATCACAAAAACACCGTCACAGATGCAGTCATAAGTTAAGAGGATGTTCTGTGATGATCATTGAACCATCACATTGAGTTGACTGAACCAGGACACAGTCAGGGTATCTTTGTTACGTCAGTATGCGCTGTTGCCCTTTAATAGGAAAAAGTATAGCAGAAAAATAGGAAGTAATGAAATATTAGCGTAAAAACATTTTATCATCACATTAGTGACTTTCAGCCCAACAGTTAGACCACTGACTGTATCTGAGAACTGCACTGAGTGTGAAGTCATTCATAGAAAATGGTTTATTCCGGCTTTATTCAGTCGCCATGTATTTTCTCTACGGACGCCGCCATGTTGGTGCCAGACGCTGTCAGTAACCAGTGATTGGTCTGGCCAATCACATCTGCATATTGAGACATCTGCATATTCTGTAGCACAGAAAAAATCCTAAAGCGTCGTTCCGCTTGGTTCCATCCTGGAGCCCCTACTTCTTTGTTTTTTTAATTTGTTTCATTTTGCGATATATTTGTATTAAAAAATGTTTCAATTGACATAAAGTTTTGTATTTTTACTAAACCCAGTGCTGAACTCTGTTTCCTTCCTCACAGATTACAAATGCTACCTTTGAAAGACCAGAAATAATTCAAGAGGATTGCATTTCTGTTATTTTAGGAGTTATGTTGTATTCAATGGTAGTTTTTATTTTAATGTTTGTAGAAAAACTGGAGCTCATTCCGCTTACTTCCATCTCTGAAATATGACCCATGTTGGACCATCTGTCGCAGCCTGTGGAAGTGCTATTCTGGTCCACGCTCTGGGCCAGAACATCCTGACTTCTATCTCCCGCCCTGTGACTCATCCGTCCTCTGTAACCCTCAGCAGGTGTCCTCCTCAGAACCTCCTCCATTCACCACGTTTGCCCTGAAGAAGCTTCACTCCGTTTAGTTTTTATTCCTAGACGTCATGATCAGTAGTTCCACCTTTGAAGTTAGCTTCTGCAGTCAAGACTGTCATGTCTGTGGTGGGATCAGTCCTTTTTTCTGGAACTGTTTGAATTCCGACACGTTGAAGGATTTTCCAGCAGGAATGTCTCTTCATACAACAGATTCGGGTCCAGACTTTGATCAGTAGATTTGCAGGTGAATCTGCATTTGTGAAGGGTTCAGGGTTTTGTATTTTAGAAAATGTGGTTCTGTTAGTTATGGCCATACAACCCCACACCATCACACTCCCACCTCCATGTCTGACTTTAAAAATGAACACTCTCCTTCCAGAAAGTTCCTCTTGTGTCTGATCAGAACATCATTCCAGAAGTTTAGTGGATCATCCAGGTCTGGGTTCTTGTTCCTGAGCAGGGTCTTTCTCCTGTAACTCTCCCATGGATACATGTTTATCCAAAAGTCTCTTTCTGACTGTTGGATCATGACCTTTGACCTGAACTGAATCCAATGAGCACCAACCTTCCTTCCATCTTCTTCTCCTTTTTTCAGAACCTCCTGATCCTCCATGATGTCCTCATGTTCCTGGACTCATGTTGGTCCTGGTTAGTTCTGGATGGAAATCACTTATCCACCTGAAACAAACCAGATTCTAAAAAAATGTTATGTTTAATCAAGGAAATTATGTCAAAAATATTGTTTTAGCTTGTGGTGTTTTTGTAAGAAATGAAAATGTTTTTAATTTTTCATGTTGTAGGTCATATGTTTCTGATGCTGTGGCTGAGACGTGAGCGATGCTCTGAAAGCTCAGTCTGCTGATAGCTCTGATGAAGCCGCTGATGTTCGGTGCCTGTGTGACGGGAAGAGAACCGCTCCACTGCTGCTGCTGCACAGATTTATCCATCTCCTCTTTCTCCGCCTCTTTCCCTGCAGTACTGGATAAATGAATACACCTCCAATCTGGGCATTGGCGTTTTTCACTCAGGCATCGAGATCTACGGCAGAGGTGAGCCGGCTGCACCCTCGGGCCCGCAGAAACGGCGCGTGGAAGTGTGTTTGTAATAGTGTGACCTGCTTTCTGCTGGATGACTCACTGCGTTCATTTGAGGTTTGAAAATAGAAACATAAACCAGACGGAAACTCGATGAGTGGGAACCATGACGGCCTTGGAATCGGACCGCTGTGCTCTGAAGAAAGAGCGAGTAGAACAAGCTGCACACTCATGTGGTTCTCCGGCAGTGTTTTCCTCTCTGCTCCAGCCGGCGCCAAAGCTGGGCTTAATGATTTAATCACAGCCCCTCAGAGATCGTTTGATGGCAGTAATTAAAGTCAGATTCTGACTGTGCTTCTCTCTGTTCTGTGCCAGAATTTGCGTACGGGGGTCACCCTTACCCCTTCAGCGGCATCTTTGAAATCAACCCCGGCAACGCCGCTGAGCTCGGAGAGACTTTCAAATTCAAGTGAGTGCCAAGTCCTCGCAACCTGCAATGATGATGAAGAAACGTGTTGTGATGTAACTCTGCGTCTGCAGGGAGGCCATTGTTTTGGGCACCACAGACTTCGCAGAGGAGGACATGGATAAGATCATGGAGGAGCTTGGGAAGGAGTTCAAAGGGAACGCCTACCACTTGATGCACAAAAACTGCAACCATTTCTCCTCCTCGCTGTCAGAGGTCAGTGCCATGCCACGCTTTCTTTCCCAGCTGAGGAATAAAAAACATTTTTAAAGTTTCCTCCCAGAAGTTTGTGTCAACCTCGAAGATCAACGGCTGTTCCAAATCGAAAAGCCAGGAAGGAACATTTAGATCCTCTAAAACAAAAAAAGAACACTTTAAAACCTAAAAAAGTTAAACAAAATGGAAAGTAGGGCTGTACGGTGGTGTAGTGGTCAACACTCTCGCCTCACAACACGAGGCCCTGGTTTGAATCCCAGCTGGAAGCTTTCTGTGTGGAGTTTGCTTGTTCTCCCCGTTCATGAGTGGGCTTCCTCTGGTTTCCCCCCACAGTCCAAAAACATATTCCATTAGTTGATTGGTGTCTCTAAATTAGGTGGCCACGTGAGCATGTGAGGCCTGTTCACGGTGAACCTGCCTTCCCCATACTGCTGCTGGGATAGGCTCCAGCAACCCATGTAAGGGTTTCAGTGGATAGACAATGGATGGATGGAGAAATGACATCTGAACCTGCCTGGTTTTTAGCAGAAATAAAAAAATTGGGTCCAGGGTCCATTCTAAATTGACTCCTGTTTTTCTGTATTTTTTTTTATACTTGTAATAATTTCTTATGTTTTGGCTTTTGTTAATTGCTGGTATACTAAATGAACAAACAAAAAAATATCTAATTAATTTAAAAAAATGTTCTTAGGTTCTTTAGGGTTAAAATAAGTAATCTATGATTTTATATATATATAAATATATATTTCAGAAAGATAAGAAACTTTTACCCAACATTTCGACCGGATCAGCCTCTGACCTTTTGAAGAAATCCCTTCAACTGACAAACAGAAACTCTTCATGTTTCATCTAAAAAAGCAGAAGAAGATGGGAAGAAGGTCAGTGGAGTCAGTTCAGGTCAGAGGTCATGATCCAACGGCCAGAAAGAGACTTTTAAACAAACATGGGTCTATGGCTGAGTTGCAGGAGAAAGGAACATCTGGATGATCCACTAAACTTTTGGAGTAAGGTTCTGATGTTCCATATACTGTATATGAGAACTGGACTGAGGGATCCCGCCCCCTGGCGTTCCAAACAGGAAGTACCCACTGACCCCAAGAATCCAAAATCCCACAGACTTTAATAGAGAAATAAACAGCTGTTACTCAGTCATTCTATTTATCAGAGTAGCCATTATTGATTTGATTCTTTTTTTAACATCTTCTTGAAACCTATTTTTTTTCTGTAGTTGAAGTTATTCAGGTTATAAACGGACCACTCTGATGCCTCAGTAGAAGTAGGTGGAGCCTCCTGGCGCCCACAACAACAATTCCAAGCGTTTGACAGATTTTGTGCAGTCTGCTTTCAAGTGAGAGGGGTGTGGCCTTCCAACAAGCTCACTCCTGATTGGTGAGAGTGGTTGCCATAGAGATGATGACTCAGAGGATTCGGACCCATCACTGCTAACTGAAGACGTCTGGCTCCAACATGGCGGTGTCCGTATTGCAAAAAAAAGGCGACTGATTTAAATTCAGTTTTATTTGTACGACCCAAAATCACAACCCTAGCTGTCTCAGTGGGCTTCACACCGGTATTTATGCAAAGAACATAAAGTCAGTCACAAAAATATGAACCATAGCTGGCAGCTAAACTAAACTAAGTTAAACTGGCATCCCTGCCCTCAGACCCTCCTTCTCTATGAGGAAAAACTAATAAAAACCCTCTCTTGGAGGAAAAGAAATAGGAAACTACAGGGATGTTCACATGGAAGACGGGCAGGCAATGTGCTAGAACTGTTAAAGAAGAATGAGCTTTTCTAACTCTACAACTACATGTCTGAGTAGGGTAGCAGACGGGTTTCATCCAGATGGAACTGTAAGACAGCTGGAGGAGAGCTCCAGGCCAAGAACAGGACCACAGACCATCCACCTGGAATCTCTCCCGCTCCCATGAATGGACTTCATTTGGTTTTAGCTGGAAGTAAACTCATTTCTGGGGGGTGGGGGTGGGGGAACATTCACTCGGTCCAGTTCTCTGATAAGGTCAGTGCTTTGGACTCGAGATGAACTTTCTGGAACATCTCCGAACATCTGGCCTCAAGCAAATGGAACAGCATGGTGGTGGAAGTATGATGGTGTGTCACAGTTGAGGAAACCAACAGTTCAACACTTTTCCTTCACAGTTTATTCCTGGTAGTGAAGCTCTGAATATAAGACCACAGACTGAGCTCTTCTGTGCTTTTCAGGGACGTTCCACCTCAGAGCTGTGTGGTTGTATCATGTTGTGTGTGGGTGTGTGGGTGGGTGTGTGTGTCTTCTCCTCCTGGAGGTGGAGGTGTTTATCGCTCTTATCCAGGTCTGAAGCTTCCCGTCTGTTATCGGTTGTGGGTTTTGTCTTCTCTGTTTGTCAGAATGAGCTCAGGGCGAGGCGAACGCTCGCTTCAGTCATGTTGACTCTTCCTCGTGTGTCCTTCCTCTTCAGTTGCTGTGCGGGCGAGAACTCCCCCGCTGGGTCAACAGGCTGGCGTACTTCAGCTCCTGCATCCCCTTCCTGCAGAGCTGCCTCCCGAAGGAGTGGCTGACCCCCGCCGCCCTGCAGAGCCACATCAGCCTGGGCCTCCACAAGGAGGAGCAGAACGAGTTCAGCGACGACCCCTCCTCGCCGTCCGGCGCCGCTGCTGCCAGCTCAGGCTGTCGCCATACCAGGGTGTGACCCCACATGACCCCTGAGTGCTTTTGCCCGCCTTACCTGTTGGGCCTCCAAGGAGAGAGGCGGGAAGCTGGAGTTTCCCCTCTTCCAGAAACTTCTGTCCTGGCTCGGAGGACGGCGGGGCAGATGTAACTTGGCTCAGACTGCGACCACGAACTCTCGCAGATTTGAAGTTAGTTCTTCTTGAAATCCTCCGCCTGCCTTGTTCCCGCCTTCGACGCTGCTCCTGTGAGATTTCCAGCGACCTGCTGACTCAGATCTTTCCTCTCTCTTTGTGGCCTTCAGTTCATTTGTTTTCTTTTTCAGAGAAAACTCAGTCCCCGGTGTCATCAAGGTTTCCTTTTTTGTGGGGGGGTGGGAGGCTGTCAAAACAATCGCTGCTCTCTGAAACTCATTCAGCCTCGTCTGTGAGGATGACCGACAGAACCAAAAATCCAGCTGTTGCTCGGACAGACGCCGGCCCTCATGGACGCCTCCTCAGTTTTTATATTGGAGGGAAATTTCCATGCAGTCGTTGAGCTCTGAACACGGAGAGCGTGGAAGTCTGCAGGAGCTTCTCCTGGTTTGTGGAAGATCTTAAATCTGTGCCGCGGAAGCAGCAGCTCCACATTCACATTTGTGTTTTTTGGTGTGTTACAGGAGCAGCTCAGCTCCTCACTAAGATTAAATTCTCCTTAAAATTCTTCTTTCTGCTGGAATGGTCTTCAGTTCAAATATAAAAAGTCAGAATGAATCTGAGCTTTGGAGAAGAGCGTTCGGGTGCAAGGATGTTGGGTTTCATCCTCAGCCTGGTCAGCCTGCAAGTCAGCTGCTTCATTTTCAGGGAGGTTCACACGTTGATCCAAACTGGAACCGCATCTAATGCTCCACCCCCAAAAGCGCAGGATGTTTGTCTTTAAAAAGCTCAGGACTAAACCAGGCAGCTGTGCTTCAGACGCAGATCACAGGCTCCTCGCCGACCTCCATCATCAGCTGGATCTCTGTCCTCTGAGCGGTTTTTAAACAAACCATCACTGGATTGTTGCTGGAAACAGCAGATCCATGGACTCACTGCAGCTGACCAAATGCAAACATTTGTGAGGAAATCTTAAAAATGTTTGTGTCAGTCTGTCTGCTCTCCTGATGCTGCATCTCCAAACCTGTCAAAAAAGGAGAAGAGATAACCACCATAAGAGTCATAACCACCTCAGCTCTGGATTTAGGACGCTGTCATGAGTGGGTGGTGACCTGTCAACCTAAACTGACCCTCTGAGGGATTCAGAGATTTTCATTTCTAACAGTTTAATGGGGTCAAATCAGGATCAGTTAAAGTCAGGGAAAAACCAAAAAATGGAAAAACAGTTTTAAACTCCAAAATACACACTGTAAACATTAAAAGAAATGCTGTAAATTTGGGAAAAATAATTGACATTTAAAACAAATAAATTTGAAGAAATACTTGAATAAAAACTATAAACCAAATGAAAAATAAAATTCAATGAGTAACAGCTGCTGTTTTTATTTTCTCCTCTCCATTGCTTCCAGTCTCAATGTAGTTTAAATTCAGAATTTTCTTTGTCTTGGTTAATAAACTCACGCTCCTGCAAGGTGGGGGAGGCAGGTGGCTGCCTGGAGCGTGAGGCGGGTCTCCCTTAGGGGGCCGTGGCTCATGCCTGGGGTAGGGCGAGGGGGTGGCCTGGTGTGCTGCTCGTCTCGGGCTGGGGGGGGCTCTCAAAGGGTCGGGGCCCGGTGGGCCCCTTGGCGCGGCGGGGGGGTGCTGTTCTTCTGGCTGGGCTGAAGCTTGCCTGAAGCTCCTGTGCCCCCCTGCTCTCTGGTGTTGGGGGCCCCTGTGGCGGTCCCGCTGGCCCTGGTCCAGGTGGCTGACGGGGTTACCTGATGGCCGGGCACTCTGCCTCTTTTTCCATCCCATCATCCACCTCAGTAGAACAGAAACACTCTAGTTGTATTGTGTACATGTCGACATGTTTGTGTGTGAAGATTTTTGGAGTCAACAGGTATGTTTGTAACATCTGAGTGTGTGTGTGGACAGGCCCCGCCCCTTTAGCAATGATAAAAAACCTCCAGCAACGTGTTGCTTTGTGATGAACCCCCCCACTTCTGTAATCAGCCTCCATCTTGCTCAACCCTTGAGCCTCAAATACACAAAGGGTTTATACAAACATACACCTTGTGTGTCAGAAGATTCCTAACTCCCTGTTGTAACAGTAAATCTGTCGAACACAAGAGGCCTTCAGCTCTCATCTGTTTGCTCAGCTGTTGGACAGGACAAGTAAACAAAAAACAACAAAACTAATGCGGGGGCGGGGCTAGGCTACCAGGACATGATTGACATCAGGTGAGACAGGTTATGGAACAGGTCAAGAACAGCGTCTGTTGTTGGCGCCGCCTGTGTCTTACTTGCATTAGCATTACTGTACGATGTGGCCAAAAACAAACATTTACAATAAAACTGAAGCTGTTACAAATTAACATTTTTTTTGTTTGTTCACAATTATTGCTTTGAAATTTTATTTTCTTCAAATTTTCTGTATTTCTTCAAATTTCAAATATTTTCAAATGTACTTTTTTCCAATATTTCTTTCAAGTTCACAATGTATTCTTTCAAAATAAAAACTTTTGAAATGTTTCTAATTCAAAATGTTGGTTTCTATTCACTTTAAAGGGACTCTGGTTTGACTCCATACTGTTGTTCAAAGAAAATCACTGGAAAAAAACACAGTTTAGTGATGGTTTCCACTCAGAATGACAGGAACGTGGTACAATCTTCTGATGAATTCTGGCTCAAATGAACAGGCGTTATATCAGGTTTGCTCAAAGGCAGGGATCAGGTCTGCAAGCAGTTTCAGCCTCACACACAAACACAAGAATTTGCACTTTTGTCTGCAGTCAGTCTCAGTTTAGTTTTGCAGGTAAAAAAAAATCAATTTTGTTTCCAATTCCAACATTTTCTAAATCTCACAAAAGTACCTGAGAGCTACATCGATGAGGGTGCAACAAACTGTCAATCATATCAATATTTGCCTGATTTCTAGTAACTTATTACACTTGATTAAAAAAAACAACAGATAGGCGTTAGAAGTGTAATTTCACTGAAATACAATGTTTTTAGAAAAGAAATCTACAGAAACAGGGAACTTTTAACGTGTTCTGTTGGATGCTCTGGCATTCACGTCACCAAGTTTTTTCAGAGTTTCTACTTTTTGGAAAAGTTCAATCACATTTTTTTATTACAATTATTCTAGAAAAGTTTAAAAAAATCAGCAAACACATCTTACTTGACCATACTCTGTGACGTCTTTCTATCCAGTGGGATCCTCTAACAACTGGAAGCTTGAATGAAATGACCTTCAGTTCTTGATATTTCTAAATAAATAAATATTTCCAAACCAGATATTTGGAGAAACAACCAGGTTCTGTTGAAACTGAATGTCAAACACAGATATCTTCCTGTTTTTGGAATGTTTCATAAAGACTTGAGGAAGTTGTGAAGGTTTGGAGTGTCTGGCGTTATCAGACGGACAAATGGTGCTGATGTGACCAAAGGGAAGCATGTAAATAGAGAAAAGAGCCTAGACTTAAACCCTGAGGTTCACCACATGACGTTTCCAGAGCTCCTTCTCACGGATATGAATGGAAACACGAGTGCAGACTGCACACATGGATTTTAGGATTATTCTGGTATGAAGATTTAAACAGAACCCAATAACAGTTTATTCAGTAATCAATTTGACCAAAATCTTAGTCTTGTAAGGAGGCGTTTCTGCTGCAAATACCTAAAAGCAGAGAAAAAAGTCTAAAACTTTAAACCAATCACAGCAGGTTTTCAGTTGGATAGCTTCTTATTTCTCCACTTGTTTTTCATCTTCTTTAATGTGACGTTTAATTTTAAATGGTCTCATTTAAACTCATTGTCTAATCTTGATGAGTCTTTTCAGTTTTTATTTAAATCCAGAATTGGAACAGTTTTTGTCTTAGTTCAGGTTTATTGTGTCTCAACTCATATCTGAGCAAAATCTGCTTCAAATGAAGGCAGAAACCACCTCGTTCATTTATTGATTTCTGGAGCTGGCTTTCATTCAGTCAGTTATGGTTTGATGGGCAGGAAGCTGCTGCCGTCTGCCTCAGCGCTTCAGGACCCTTCTGATTTTAATCTTCTCCAAACGCTGGAGCGGGGTCATGTGACTTCCTGCTGCCAATCTTTGAAATCCTGCAGTTGATCAAATGAAATAACCATGTGATGTCTTCATGTCACTGAATCCTCCTTAAACAGAAAACAGACTCCGTTTTGATTTAGTCTAAAGACATTTGGATTTGATGGGGCTGAAACGGGTTGAGTTTTACGGCTCAACAAACCCATAACTGTTTCCAGAGCGCTATTTTTTCTATGGTTCTGTGAAAACTCAACCATGTTTTCAAGTTTTTGTTTTCCTAACCTACAAACATTTGAAGAATGATTGTGGTTTAAAAATAAAGAGATGAACCTGGATCAGTGTCTTTGCTTTGTTTTACCGTGTGAGATAATCCACTTTGATAGAATAAAAACAACTTTATGGTTTGTTTTATCTAAAATATGCAGAATTTCTTAAGGCAAACATGTATGTCGAGCTTGAGATAAATTGATTGCATTTCAACCTAAATCACTTTAAATCGCTGCTGTTGGATTGGATTCACATCCTCAACCTGAATCCAATTAGACTCTGAGACACACTCATAAAAGAGATTGTTTGTTCAAAAGTGTTCGAAAGTGACTCCTCATGTTACTGGTTCAAGAGTGGATAAAGACACCGATCAGTGAGGCAAATATGGACTGCAGAGGAGAGGATGGCCTGAAGATGTTATTTACAGTCCTGAAGGAATGCTGCCTTCACGAGCCAACAAAAACCTGAACTTTCAAAATTGTTTTGTTTTTTATGCTTCAAAGGAATCATTCAGTTTGGTTTTTAATCCTGGTCCTTCATCATATATTTAGCTGATTCCACAAAACAAACACAACTATTTAAGCTCTAAAGTAAAAAATATTTAATGAAGGTTATTTTTCAAATTATTTAACAGAAGTGAAATGTGTACATTTTCCCAAACACATGTTCGATGTTAACCTATTTAAATTCAATGTTTTTTTTAATTCATATAATTTTAGCAAAAAAGAGACAAAATTTCAAATGGAAAGTATATTTTATTTAAAGTTTGAAAGTTGTTGTTTGCAATTCCGAGGAACATCGAATGCAACAAAATTTACAGCTTTGCGCAGATCTGGGTTGCCAGATTTGTTAAATACTTTTTTTTTTAAACTATTCAATGATTTTTTTTTTTACATCTCTATTTTTCGATACAAAGTGTTATTTTTTAAATATTATACTCTCTCTCTATATATATTTATTTATTTACGTTTTATATAAAAAATAAAAATTATTTCAATCGAGGTTAGAAGGACACCATTGGACCATTATCTGGCAACCCCGTTGCTGCTCAAAACAGCAACGGGGTTTCCTATTTCCTGCCCCACCGGCTCAGTCGCCATTTTCTCTTGGCCAGAGGTTGACCTACTTTTAGTCGCTGCTAAAAAAAACAACCTAAAGCAAGACGCATCCACGACAGAGAAACCATTGGTAAGCAAATATAACAAAAACAATAGATACATTTACAAATGACCGTGTTTTATCGGAAGTTTTTTGAGGTTTTCCTGCTAAATAGCTTCGGCTAACCAACGACCTCGAGACTACAGACGTTGACTCCATATGTTAAAGCCCCAAAACTATTTGAAGCAAAACTCTGAAACGTTTACTTTCAGACGACAGAAATTGTTTATTTTAGCGGTTAGTTTTTCCGTTTTTTTTTGTCACTTTTCGTTAATCGTGTTTAGTGTGGGTGGTAAAAGGAGTGCGTCACAGATTGGAAGATCTGTGCTGGCTGGCCTGAAGGACAGCTCGCGATCACTAGGCCCAAAAGAACAAAACAGGTTCGTGTGGAGCGCACATCTAAGGTTTCCACAGAACAATCGGCCCATAAAAAGTGCTTTGAAATATAAAACATTAGAAACGTTTTCATTATTACTAATTTGTTTTAATTTTGTGCGTTTGAAGACTATATGAAGTCAAAATTGTCAAATTTGCGTTGCGTGTTTTGAGTTAAAGATCCA
The DNA here is from genome assembly GCA_036245035.1 of Adrianichthys oophorus. NCBI lineage: Eukaryota > Metazoa > Chordata > Actinopteri > Beloniformes > Adrianichthyidae > Adrianichthys > Adrianichthys oophorus. Next base: position 13,550,194 of record BSAI01000115.1, on the reverse strand, counting down.
CTAAAATAAAAGTCGTTTTTTTTGTGCTTTTAGCATGTTCGTGTGGAATATTTAAAAAATTGAAGCTAAAAATTGCGTTTATTCGCATTTTTAGATTCAAATCCTTAAGATTTGGACGCAGAAAAAAAGCCGTTTGAAAAAGCCTGTAGCAGTGACGTAGGTGCTACAGTCGGCGGGCCACATGCTCCCGGCTCCGCCCCATTCTGATGCATCCATTTTCAGACAAATAGATCCATGAACGTCTTTGTTTTCCTCGTCTAAGGCGGAATCTTGATTGAAACTGTACATGTGGAAAGCTCTAATATTACTCGCCATTTTAGCTGCACCACTAATGTTAGGTTGGGGTTTTGAGGGGCTGTAAGCCAGCAGGAGAAAGTATAAACAAATGGATGATGGGAAATGGGGGAAGGCTTACCCACACCAAAAGAAACTTTGTCCTTAAAAAGTGCAGGTCTTTGGAATTTTGATAAAAGCAACATAATCATAATGAAAAGACCACTGGGAACGCTTTTAAAATAGATCAAAAGATGATCGGAATGGGACTTGAATGGGGTGAATGTACACGAGGGCTTCTTTTAATCTTCATCTTTTCAACAGACACCATGAGTGGAAGTCGTGTCTTCATCGGCCGCTTGAGCCCTCAGGCCAGAGAGAGAGACGTGGAGAAGTTCTTTAAGGGTTACGGAAGAATCCGCGAGATCAACCTGAAGAACGGATTTGGCTTTGTGGTTCGTACGGACGCTGCTGTGTGGAGTTCTCACTTCCCTCCTCGGATCTTCTAAAAATGATATTTTCACTCCTCACAGGAATTTGATGACCACAGAGATGCAGATGATGCAGTTTATGAACTAAATGGCAAAGAGCTGTTGAGTGAAAGGTAATCTGCTGTCAGAGAAACACGGAGTTTGCCCATGGATGCTTTTCTATAGATTCCCCATAGTTACACTTTTGAAAAGCTTGCATGCAGTTCCCTCTTTCAATAATTTTCCAAAGATAAGATAAAGCTTTATTGATCCTCTGAGCACACATGGGAACAAATCAAAAGCCTTAAAGGGACAAACATCTCTTCCTGACATTTGCCTGCTCTTCATCAGGGTTACTATTGAACACGCTCGCTCCAGGAGAGGAAGAGGGGGTGGACCCCCAGGTATGGGACGTTTCGGGGGCTATCGACAGTCCCGCAACACGGGATCCAGGTATGTTGGGTTCAAATATCTCTGTGAGACTTAAAAAGAAAAAAAGAAATTGATATTAGGTTAGGGCGTGTTAGTGTTTTAAATTTAAGTCCCACTCCAACCATATTTTTTCTTTTGTAAAATCATACCCAGTAGTCTTTTAAAAATGACAGCAGTTTTAAGCCAAAATCAAAAAGCCTTTGTCGTTTTTTTAAGACATATTTTATGCCCAGCGGCATTAGAAATACAATTCTGGTTTGTGGGCGGGATTGTTGGCTTGGTGAAAGCCCGCCCCCTCCTAGTCACTTGGAGCTCCGTCTGGGGCCGGAGAGGTAAGAGAGACTTTGATATGCCCAGTGAATAGTTGCGTCATTAGGCCCAGGTTTTTCTAGCATCCAGTTTCTGATTCAATGCAATTGGAATTAAGAAATACTCAAATTCAGTTTTCATTGTAAATTATTTTATATAGGTCCTCTATTATAAGAAAGTTGGAGGCGAATTTCCAAACAACTCCTTTGGCTCTGCTGAAACTGTATCTTAAACTTTTTCTTACATTTTATTTTATTTTAGATCAGAAGACGATTTGCGTGGGACTTTAAACTCTCAGAAATCCGATGTTTGTCATGTTGGTTTTAAAACTCAATTGGTTAATATTTCACGTCTCTTTCACTGATGTGTTTCACAGGTACGGCCCTCCTGTGCGGACAGAACACAGACTCATTGTTGAGAATCTGTCCTCCCGGATCAGCTGGCAGGTAAGAGAAGCAACATAGTTTTTTACCAAATTCAGATTTTTAGATTAGAATAACTATCAAACATATAGTCAGCATTGTTAAAATAATAATAGAAAGTCAGCAGTGTTTTACAGTTGGTGATGGTCATTCTAACCAAAACTGTTAAAATGTTTTTGTAACAGCTGCTGTATCAGCTGCCTTTTTATCAGAGGTAAACACCCCTCTGTGGGTTGTCACAAGTGTGTAGCGCCCTCTGCTGGCTGTTGTACTCAATAGTTTTCATTTGGTGCCTCTCCTTACACGCAGTTGCTGCTGGTCTAAAGTCTTGGCTGGGCCCCCTAGCGGGTGAAAGTGGTCTAGCGCAGGATTCAGTAGCCTTAGGAGGTCCGTAGCCGCAGTCTGGAGGTTCTGTGGGCTGGCGACTGCTGTAAACCCCCTCAAATCCACGGTCCCCTACACTCCCATTTGGGTCTTTGTCTGTGGCTGATGGAGCTGGGGGGGCGGTGTTGAGTCGGGCACACACTCCACCCCCTACTTTCTCTGGTGGTTCCTTACTTGAGGAGGCCGGATGCTGAGTGAAGGCCGAGGCGTTTCTCGAGGGCTTTTCTCGAGGCTTTACACTGCATTGGTTCCCATTTGCTATTTGGACAAGTGGCTCTATGCTAATGTCTGCTGGGTTTGGAGCGGTAAGTAGCATAAAACTCATGTGATGGGGTTTTTACAGGGTCGGGGGGTAAAGGGGTTATTCATGTAAATGAGCCAAGTCTTAAGAAATGATATGGGTAACTGGAGGGTGGGGGGGATCTGCATAATTCAAAGCTTGTTTGGGTTTGTAAAGTAAAAACTCGGTTGTCTCTTAAACTGAAATCTGGTTGCATCTGGCACGAAAACAAGTCAAAACAGTTTCTTATTGGCACAAAAAGACAAAACAGCTCAAAGCATTTTGTGCAGAAGGCTCTGTTTACACGGCCTCCGCTCACATGGGCGCTTATCAGACAGTCAAGGTCAGACTTGGGTTGCCATGCTTTCTGTTTGTTCTGACTTCCTTCCTCCCAGGTGCGAGAAGGCTCAGTGACACTCCGGGTTTCTGTCTGCTTCTAAATCCGCTTTCTGCTCTCAAAACAGGACCTGAAAGACCTGATGAGAAAAGCAGGTGAAGTTACGTTTGTGGACGCGCACAGACCCACAAAAAACGAGGGGTGAGCTGCTCTCTTCTGCACGCTCAGGAGCTCTGTGGATGACACACTGCTGATGGTGGTTCTGGTTTGCAGGGTGGTTGAGTTCGCCTCCCGCAGTGACATGAAGAACGCCATCTCCAAGCTGGATGGAACTGAGCTGAATGGGCGCAAACTGAAGATCTTTGAGGACAGCAGGAGGTCCGTTCTTCTCACACAGGTGGATTCTGTGACCTTTGTGGTGTTCCTGCTAACAGATGTTGTTCTCACAGAAGCAGGAGCCGCTCCCGCAGCTACTCCCGCTCCAGGAGTCGCTCCCAAAGCCGCAGTCGCTCCAGGAGCCGCTCCCGGTCCGTCAGCCGCACCCCAGAGAAGAAGACGTCAGGAGGGGGCAAGTCTGCAGCCAGATCCCCCTCCAGGTCCAGATCCCGCTCCAGGTCCCACTCACGCTCTCCAGCCCAGAACAAACAGTCTCGCTCCCGATCCCGGTCCCAGTCCCGATCACGCTCCCGGTCCGCATCAGCAGACAGCAAACACTAAGATCCCGGTCGGAGTTAAAGGCCTGGACGGGCTGATTGTTTTTGTTGGTTTCTGCTTCCTTTGTGATTCTGTGTTTTTCTGCAGAAGAAAAAATGTGATGATGCGAGTGTGGGGCCCCCCCCCCGCGTCAGTGCTGCCGATGGATCGTCTGCTCTGGTCCTTTGTTTCAAACGCCAGCTTTGAGAAGCTGAAGATGTTTCAGCTTTTTTCAGATGCTAATTTATTTTCAGCTTCGGTTTGTGAGAACTTTTTTTCCCTCATCGTTTTGAGCAGATTCTTTTCTCTTGCTTTATTCATCTCCGACCTGTGGAATGCTGGAAAATATTCTGGTCTGTAAATGTTTATTAATTTGATACTAAGAAAGATAAACTTGTTTCTTTTTATTAGTTTTCTAACTTCAGACGAGTGTCCAATAATCTGTAGCTGTAAAGTCAATAAAGCTTTCATAAACATTAGGATGTTGGATTGTCATTCTATTATAATCTCATGCAACTCGAGGAATCTGTTAAAGTGGGATTAAGCAAACGTTAAATTCTTCTGACTGAAATTGAAGATGGAAGCAAAGTGAAGCTTTCAGAATAAAGTACTAGATAATTCATCTGATAATCTGTAAATCAGCCTGCAGCGATGCAGAACCTGTTCATAAAGATCTCCACTTGGAGTCATTAGAGGAAAATTTGTTTTTATTGCAACAATATTGTTGAAACACGTAAACGACACAAAGGTTTTGTTCATCGATTAGGACTAAAGCATTTTCTAAAGAACTGGTAATGATTTTATTTCTCCAGTAAAAGATGGTCAGCACCAGATTGTAATCTGAAAGATTAAAAATGTCAATCAAGTATCTGTGTGTTTTGTTCATTGTAAATATATATTTCGTTTCTAGAATATTCAGAAAGTGCTCCTGAGTTCCGGAACGGTCCTGCATTTGGACTGTTTAATCAGCCACCTGCTGTGGCGGCTTCCTGCCACTTGGGGGCAGCAGAGGAGAACAGTTCATACTCGGTGCAATTTAAAGCGCCAGTTTCAAACCTCTGGTTAATGTTCAAATAAGAGATCATCTCTGGAGGCTTCTGAGCTTCAGACCCCGACTGGTGTCATTTATGATGAAGTATTTATTCCAGTAAATTCTGCTGATTCCGCTTCCAATCCAGTACATTCTAATTTGAGAAATGACAAGCGCTTTATGTGTTGATACAATTTAAAGGAAGTACCCAGGGAATTGTAAGAAGACTTACGTTTTGTTTGTATGAGAAATGATGTCAGAAATCACGAAGCTTCCATTTGTGCTTTTGCTTTACAGACACAGAACAGGTGATGCTTTAAATGTGCAAATACTGTCAAATGTGGGCGGGGTCAATCATTTTGTCTTGTTTTGCTCCACACTGCCCCCTGTCGGTGGGGTTTGAAGTTTCATCGTTTATAGTGTTTGTTAAACTGCACGCGCAGTACACGTACATGTGCACATTCAACGGTCTTCTCCAATGAATGAAAGCTTCCGGTGCGTTAGAGGCGCGTTACAGCCCCCCCCCCCCCCCGTCAGCGTGGTCGGCATAACGAACTGAGGTCCCGCCGCCGCAGTCCCTCCCCGGCACAGAGGACCCCCCACCGAGCGGAGGCAGGCGCCTGACGCGCCGCTCCTGGCTGGTAGCGGACCCGCGCACGGACCCGCGCTGCCGCGCATGCACGGACCCGCAGCTCGGTGTCGGACAGTCCGGAACCATGGCGGAGAGGAGCGGCCGGTTGAGCTTCGGGAGCGGGGCTCTCAACAGACCGGTGCCCATGAACCTGTTCGCCACCTGGGAGGTCGACGGCTCCTCCCCGAACTGCGTCCCGAGGTAAGTCGCCGCGAGCCGGGTGGCGCGCGCTTCCCGCACAGCGGCGGGCTGCAGTAACACCCCGCGCACCAGCTAGCTGTGTCATTGTGCCAGCCGGATGCCCACGCAGGCCCCGCAGCGGCGGGAATCCACGCACAGCAGACCGGCTGCGAGCAGGCCTCCAGGTGATCCCGCATGGACATGAGCGGGAACGTCCGCCGCACCTTCTTCACCGGCTTTCACCCGAACACACGCGCGTGCCACAGTTCAAGGCTTTTCAAAACAAAAGTTTGGTGTTTTGTTCTGAGCAACCTAACCAGAATGGGGGTTGGAGATGAGGACACCTCCTCTGAAAGGAATCAAACCTTCGTCCACCAGCGCTCAGATGATGAGAGTAAACTCTATGATACCGGGGGTGGGGGGGTAGGCTCTTTTATTGTGGAAGAAGACTCAGAAGTTCTCCATCATGGCTCCTGTCTGCTCAGGACTGTGGAAGTCTGACATCAGTGAGCTGCTGGGATCTTCTGATCCATCCAGCTGTGAGCCCACAGATAACAGTGATCTGGTCAGAAGGATCCATTCTTATTCAAGCTGTAAGACTTCTCCCAAAGAGGCAAACACTGGAAAGGTGTGGAACAGAGAGATCACTCTAGAACCGGGGTGTCAGACTGCAGGCCTCGAGGGCCGCTGTAACACTGGCCTCCTGCTGGTTCTCCAGAAACCCTGTCTCATCTTCTACCGATTACCTGGGTCAGGTGTGCTTGGCCAATAAGGAGATCCAGTGGCAGGTTGGTTGGAAATCATGTCAGACGCCGGGCCTCGAGGCCTGGATTCTGACCCCCCTGATCTAAAGGCTGCTGTATGGAAGACCATCATCTTAAATGATGAAAAGAGGAATATAAATGTTCAGATACACAAAGACTATAGGTTTGTGTCAAAGAGAAGCTTCAAAAACAACTGAACGTAAAACCACACGCGTCTTATGACTTCCTGTATCTGAATATGTGAAGCGGGTCTGCAGAAGTACATTAATTCGTCTTGCTGTGACCATCAAGCTGTTCCATATGAAAATATTTTGCTGTTGTCAATTCCTGTCCACAGATGAAACTCTGTTTTGCATATGCAAACAGAAATGTGTGGATCAAGATTTGTAACTGCAGAATACTGTCTGTGTGTAAAAAAACACTGATGGCTGTAAAAACTATAAAAACGTGTATTAAAAGCTTCCTAAAGCATTTATAGTTGTAAAAATCATATTAAAAACCTTTTTACAGCTGTAAAATGTTGTAAAACGATCGTACATCTGTGAAATATATTTTCCTAAACGCTCTAAACTTTTCTTTATTTACAAACTTTTTCCAGGTCCTCAGAACGGCACAAACACACATGTTTTTCTACACACTGGAAGTTACAACCTGTCTGAACTGATCAACCAATCAGCACCTTTTCTCCTACCAACTGCCAATCAGATTCCACAACAATCCTTTTAACTGGATTTTTACGATTTTCTTGTGAATTCTTGACACTAAAACACTGGATTCCTTTTTCCTGTCAGTACATCACACACATGAACATCATGTTACAGCCGTTAGTAAAGGAACTTAACGTTGTATCGCAGATAATCCAGCCTCTCTGTTTGCCATAGACACATAAATAGACAAATAAAGTCAACTTAATTTGTGTTGTTAGTCCTTTAGGTCTACACCCAGAAAGAGAAAAGAGAATCATCCCTTTTCTGGCCCATTTTGTTGAAGCGCTCAGGCCATTATAATACTTTTTGCAGTTGTGAAATTGTCATTTGCTGTTGTTTGTGGGTTTAGGAGCAATTATCAATAATCTGTAGACGTTTTTTATGATCTTTTGAATTGATTTTCAGCATTCCAGTAAAAGAACATTTTTACAAAGGAAAATTGTTTCACTCTAGATATTAGAATTCAAGGCATAAGAGCACTGATATTTATTCTGTCATTGTTGTTAACTTTAAAGCTTCGGCCACAGTAACACAAGCTAGAACTGGGCCTTCGCTTATATGGAGCGATTGGCTTGCAGGATTATTAATCTGAACTGATTTATTATCATTCTAATGGCATCGTTTTCACAGCTCGTACCATAATAATAGTCCTGTCATTCAGAGTCCTCTGTATTGATGAGAGACTTTGTATAAAAGAAAGTCGCTCAATTTTAGTGTTTTGATCAAAATGGTTTGAAAAGTTTGTAAAATCAAACCTTGACGTTTGTGACGTCTCTGTGGTTAGGAATGTTGTCAGACATTTTTAAATGTGTGGGATTCACAAAAACACTCATGTATTGGATTTATTGTCACATAAGAACAAAGAAATCGGTAACGTTTGCAAATAATAGGCTTTTGCATCCAACAGCCTGCGTCATGGGGAACTGGGTTCTGAGTGGTTTTTGGGATTCGGAGCGTTCAGATCATCCTGTCAGAACCAAACCCTCCCATCCGATGTCCGTCAAACTGCAGCCCGTTCAACCACAGCCAAATCCTCATTAGTGGAGGTCAGGCTGACATGCTGCTGTCAGTCTTTGGTCACCAACTGTCAGCCGCTGGAGAGGAGAAAAACGCTTTAATTAATGCTGGAACACAGGGCTGTGTTTTTCCTCAACTCTCTTTATCCTCTTAAGTTAATGCCTTTGATGGACGGAACCCTGCAGGCTTTCAGCTGAAATAAGACCAATTTGTTTCCAGGAATAGCACGGCTGTGATATTATTCAGCCGAGCAGATAAAGTACCGCTGTAACTGCAGTTCAATCCCCGGTGGCCTGCCAACGCCGTCAGAGCTGTGGGGTTCTGGCAGACAGTGATGGTTGTTGGTTTTCGGGTGTTGGAACAGTCTGGTGTTCTCAGCGCCATTTCAACCATTTCTCGGGTTCTTTAGTTATCAGTGCAGAACACTGACTGTATCTGAGAACTGGAGTGAGTGAGTGCCCCCCTCCCCCATAGTAACGGTTTACTTCTAAATAAAGTCAATTCAGTCGCCATTTTTTCACTATACGGACGCCGCTCTCCCAATCAGGAGGGAGCTTGCTGGGAGGCCACACCCTTCCATTGGCTTTTTGGAGCCAGCAGGTACTTCTGTTTGGAATGCCAGGAGGGCAGGGCCACTCCGTCCAGTTCTCATATACAGTCAAGGATGCCGGCATCTGTCTCTACGTTGACTTGACGCCATTTTATGTGACTGTAAATAAAAGTGAAGATTTTCATGCAAATGCTCCAAAATGATGGACACGGTCACGAGAGGAACACGTGGAAAAGTGGTTAGAGGTTTTTCCGTTGGTGTCAGAGGTCCCAGTTGGAAAATGCTCAGCCGGAATTACGTTATTTAAGTAAACGGTTGAAGAGTTATGGTAGCTGAAAGAATGTAAACACTGGAGCTAAAGCTCTGGTCTTAAAGGGTTCCTATGTCATTAGATGACACTACTGAAATGCTGGATCAGGAATAATAATATTTAAGTTTTAGACAGAACTGATGGTCATTTTTCTGAAGTCCTTTGGGTTCTAGCAGACAGCATCAAGCCTCAGGTGTCTCATTTTCACCCATCGCCCGCTGAAATGGCGTGGAGCAAAGCATTTGCCCGTCTTTCATCACTGTGAGCCTTTGAGAGTCCGATGGAATGAAGGGGAGCGGTTCATTTGAGCAGATAACTTGATTCCTGATTCCATCAGCTGTGGTTCCTCGCTGTCCCGCTCGCTGTGAGGCCGTCAAGGCTTAAAGAAGTGCTGCCGCTGCACTGATCTCACGTTTCCCTCAGTGGCTTCAGGACACGTGCTGCTGATGCTCCAAAAGCACCTTTTGCAGGTGTGGGAGGGGCCTTCAGGCAGACGGAGGAGGGAAGGTGAATTCATGTCAGAGTGAGCGTGAGGTCGGCTGTTGTTTGAAGGAAAGAACCTGGAGGGTTGTCTCCTCTTCTTACTGGCGCTTCGTTTCATGGCTGCAGGTGTTTGCAGAAATGCCCACCTATCCCCTTAGATGAGAAGCCTCCTCAGAACACCTCTGGGTACTTTTGAAGTGGGCTTCACTGCATTTCTGCACGAGCACAGAGGCGTGGGGACGAGAGCCGCTGCAGATGGTGCCAGTCTCAGAGACAGAGGCGGATTGAACAGGCCCTCGAGTGGCAGCACCAGCCAGTAGGCTGTCATATTTGTGGCCGTTGGAGGCGAGAATGCTGAGATGTCGCTTTGAGCTGCAGGCAAACACTTGGTTTATTGTCCCTGGACGGCGGGGACAATCACATCGCAGGAATTTAGAGTGGGATGAATGAGGGGCAGTTCAAGCTGCTCTTTGTTTCATGGTCCCCTTGTGTCTTTTCTTGTCATCTGTGTTTGTTCTCTCAGGAAAGGAGGATTTATGGTCTCTGGATTGTGGTTTATCCAAGTTTTAAGACAAATGACTGAACAAAAAACACAAGTTAGCATTAAAACGATCATACTTTCAGGATGTGTGTGCAGCGGGTTGAGCCTGAAGTTAGACTTTGTCCAATGACTGCAGACAGCAGTTGGATTGAAGAACCAGGGATTCGTCACATTTGAATAATCCTTCAAACATCTTTGGTGGCTGTCATACGTACACTTTGTTTGCAGCAGAGCAGGTTTTGTGCTGGAGCTGGTATTTGGTAAATCTACTTCTTCATATTTGAAGTCATGTGACATCCTGCAGTCCAGGATGGATTTACACCAGACTTTCTTTTACTTTGTGTCATTCTGATGTATATGGACAGAATTGTCCAAAAATGTTGTCGTCTCTGAAAACGTGCGGTTTACTGAGGCGCTGAGAGCTGTCGGGACTGTAGCTTTCTGCCTCCAGGGGGCGCTCCACTTACGATGTGACACGAAAACTACAAAACTTCAAAAACGACATGGATTTCAAAGACCAAAAAATGTCCTCCTACACGGTGTTGTTAAAACGTGATGACACCAGCACCGAGACACAGCAAAAAGTTTTGATTTTGAAAAAATAATGTCGTTTTTTCCTGCAAAAACTTTAAACTTGATTCCTAAAAAAATCACCCAAATTAGCTCAAAACTGTGGGTTCAGCGAACAGCAGAGCTCACAAACCCGAGTGGAGTCATTAAAACTGTGACTCTCCATCCTTAGTCATAGTGGGGAAAGTGAAAACCCTTTATTTTAATCCAACAGTGAGTCAAACCTGCAGACTGTTCATTTCTCATGAGGCGTTAGAACGCACAGAAACCGGCTGCTTCCTTCGCTTGTCTTTAGGTTGCATTGTGTTTATCAAACACCTGCCACGCTCTACCGCATGACGCGGGCCCCCACCTCTGACCCCCACCAACAATTAACCAGGATCATTCCAGAACTGAAGAAGAGACTTGGATGAGCAGAGAATCTTCTGGATCTGTGTTTCCAGTCCAGGTGTTCTGAAGAACAGGATCCAGAGAGAACCTGTTCTGGTGAAGGAGGATCTTCACTCACGACTGCAGTGAAAGCCTGACTTTCATAGAGGCCTTTATTTTGAAAGAGAAAGTCACTTCCTCTGGTAACTTGTTCTGTGTTCAACTGAAACAATTAGACTTGTTCTGGTATTGTGATTTCAAACAAAGGTTTGCTCTGTTTCTGTGGGACGGGGGTAGAGTGTCCAGCCTCTGAAGCTGGCCCTGCTGGAAAAATGGACTCTCATCTAAACCTCTGTTGGGATTTGTACACCTTCTGATTTTCCTAATCTTGGCTGGGGATGTGGAGATAAATCCTGGCTCTTTTCTTTGAGCACAAATCATATGGATGCTGAATTACTGACTGGGCCCCTATCACTGCCAAAGGGGCCTCCACAACTGCCGGGTGGGCTTTCACCACTGTCAACTCGGCCTCCACCGGGGCCATCGCATCAGCTGCCTGGTTCACGCCAGTCGGAACCACCACCTGTACCAACTGTATGGCCCTCCACCTCAGCTCAGAGATGAAGCAGCAGCGCCTCAAGGGTTAGCTACACACATGAGGGGAAAGGGGTGGGGCCAATGGAAAATCAGAGAGAGCAGCTTCAAAACAAAAAAAACAGACTATTTTAAACAGTAATCCATGCAAAAATACTGTGGGAACACAAAGCTAAACCAAAGGGGATTCTTGGTGAACATTTGAATATGAGGAGTGATGTGACAAAGACTGAACAACTGGAACATCTGCCGACAGACTCCAGTTTGGATTATCTCTGTCTGTCAGAGACTTGACTAAAGCCAAGTGTGGCTTTAGAGGTGTGATGATGTGAAAGAGAAATTCAACTGTACAACAATTAAAAATCTCAGTGATTCATTGGAATGTAAAGTAATAACCATCAGACTTTCACCAGAAATGTCATTTGTGGTTTTTGTGATTTTTGCAATTACCGACTTCAGGATATCCTTCAGTGATCTTGTACACACATATTCAAAAGAGCTGCCCCGGAAATGTCAAACAAAATCATCTGTACTCTGGATGAATGAGACAGTGTTGAAATGAATGAACTAAGAGATGCAGCAGTAAAAAACTGGACAGATACACTATTGTTTAAAGAACTTAGAAATAAAGTGACATCACTCTTAAGAAGGAATAAAGCAAACTTTAATGGAACAGGCGAAATGACGGCTTTGGCAAACCATAACGTTACTGCACCAGAAAATCAAAGTGGTTGAAAACTAGAAATCATTATGAACAAAAATCTGGAGGCTGATGCTCTAATGGTTGCTAATCATTCTAACAATTATTTGATAGAATCAGTTAAAGACCTTGAAATGTAAAACAGAGATTTTAGGGGTTTTAGAAAAGATGCTGATTTGGTTGTTTTAGATCACCAAAACTTGCTAAATTTAAACTGAAAAATGAATTTAAAATAAACAAAATATTACAGGCACATCAAACTCTAAATGTAAGGATATTTGGGGAATGGATGATGCACTCCTGTAAAGACAGAAATGTTTTTATCTTCTGTGGTGTACATAACAAATAAACTAATCCATTGAGGAGAGCACATTTCCAGTTGCTTTTAAAACCGCAGTGATTAGCTCAGTGTTTAAATCAGGGGACAAAAATGGATTTACAGGCCAATAAGTATACTTCCTGTTGTCTCGAAGGTCGTAGAGAGAGTAACCGCTGAACAATTAAAAGAACGTCTCTCCAGAAATATTTTCCTTCATCCCATGCAGTTTGGATAGAGGAAACAGCATTCCACTGAAACTGCATGCTGCTACTTTGTAGAGACGGCAAAGCTGGACAAAAGCGGGTTTTGGGTGCTGTACCTTTGGACCAAATCAAGGCTTTTGTCGCGGTCAACCACTCTATGCTAGTGAGATGGCTTACCCATTACAGTCTGTCTCTCAGTGCAAAACCGTGGATCGAATAATATCTCTGCGGGTACGTACCAACTCAAAGCTAGCAACATCTAAGGCCAGTGATTTGGGTGTACCACAGGGCTCTGTCCTTGGGCCACTGCTTTTAACAATCTGTGTAAATGATCTTCCATCAGTGTGTGGTGATGTGAACATACAAATGTATGCAGATGATATCGTTGTTTATGTACATGGGAGTGATGTGGCCAGTGTGGCAAAAAAAACGTAACTAGCGTTAAGTCGTATTCATTAATTTTCCAATCCGCTTGATCCCTTTTGGGGTCACGGGGTTGCCGGAGCCTAACCCGGCTACTCATGGGCGAAGGCAGGGGACACCCCAGGACTGGTCGCCAGTCTGTCGCAGGGGGCGTTAAGTAGTAAAAAGATAAAATCCTGTTTGCGGTTTCATTGGTTCTTCAAGCAAAGCCTGTGTTCTTTCGTTTTAAACGTTCTTCACCTCGGCTCGTCTGTTCACCGAGACGACTGCCGACACCACGGTCAGGAAGTGGTCAGGATCTTCCACGGCTTGTATCGCCTCCTCGTTCCTCCTCCACCCCTCCATGCTCCGCTCCGTAAATGCACTGCGGTGGAGCAGACTTGGACTGATCCCGCACTCGCTGGGTCTTCAGTCGGTTCTCCTTTTGCTGTCAGACATTTGCAGAGCTGGATGTGAAGACATCAAACATGACCTGAAGAAGTCATTCTCCCTGATTTGCACACAATGCTGTTTTTATGTCTGCAGAAGGATTTCTTTTCTGAGTACGACCTCTGATGGTTCTGTTGGCTTTCATTTTACAGTCGTGTTTTCTGCAGATAATGCTGAACTGTTGCCAGGTTACAGACACACTTTACTCTAACCGGTTCCTGTTTTATGGCACTGTCAGTCTGTCATTTTTTAATGGGCAGTAATGTTTTTACAGTGGATTGGAGTCCTTTTAGTGATACCAGTCAGTGGTTCTGTATCAGACTGGGACTTCTTTGTGAAGTGGTTTGAGGAGAACCACCTGCAGCTGAATGAGGTGAAGATGAAGACGATGGAAGTGGACTTCAGAAGGAAGGAAGTTCCGTCCCGTCAGCATCAGCAGCATGTTGAACTACAAGGAGGTCCAGAGTTGACTTTACTTCTTCGGGGCACTCAGGTCCTTCCACGTCTGGAACTAGATGCTGGAGATCTTCCATCAGTTTGTTCTTCGCTGTGCTGTCCTGGGAAGAACATCCATGCGATGGACACTGACCCTGGATACAGCAGAGGATCTGAAGCGCAGCGTCAGTCCAGACTTAGTGATATATGTTCTTTGTATATTGTTGTAATATTTACTCAGTATTTGTACACCTGGACTCCCTCAAAAAACTCTTTTCCCGTTTGGGATGATCCCTCAGATCCGGTCCTGTTTGGCCCGTTCTCTTTCTCCTCTGCTCTCTGCGTCATTTCCAGCTTTCTGTCATCGGATCGTTCTGACTCTGCTTCCAGACATTTTTATCCCATTGAAGTTTTCCAGCTGCTGACGCAGGAAAATAGAGAAAAAGACGCTTCTCCGAACACACAAACCTCACAACGGAGGTGCTGAGTCTGCAGAGCAGTCATCCCAGCCCCCTGCTGCCCCCCCCATGCAGACTGCAGGAACTTCTCAGTACGTCTCCAGGTTGTTTGTACTTTTATGGAGCTAAAAACATCAGTTTTTCTTCTCTGAAGAACAGCGTCTGCATGCGAGTGAACATGACCGGCAGAGAAGAAGCAACCGTCTGTGAGGCAACAAAGCTGCAAAGGAAGCAGCAGATGACTGTAAATGAATGACACCGGCTCCTGTTTGCTGCTTCGTAAGGAAGAACTGACGTCTGTGAGACGTTTGTGTTTTGTAGAAACTGTGAAAGACAAGAACAAAAAACATCTTGTTTTAACTCTGTGGTTGCTGGAAAGCCCAGCAGCAAAGATCTGAGTGTGCAGAGGTGAACCGAGCTCGACCCGGTTCCTCTGCAAATCTGTGTTTCAGCACACTTCTATTTGATAGGGGCTGAATGGAGTCAGAAGAACTCCAGACAGACTGATTCAGGAGGTTTTTTATACTGATAGTCGAAATCTGATATTTAAATATTCATTTTTAAAAAATCTATTTAAGGTACTAATTACAAAAGCTGCTCAAATGTCCGCTGTGGGAAACCCAAACAGCTCCATTAAAAAAAGAGATGGCCATAAAGTTTTTAAGGAACTAAAGCCGTGAGCGCTACCCGCCCTCGCTCCCACAGCCCCTGTTGACACCCCTTCACTGGCTGAGCGACTGCGACACCCCATTCCCAAAGCCCTGCCCCTTCACATTTGGTATCATTGAAAACCCCAAATGTCCTCTGGAGAAACCAAAAGGAGTTCATTTCATTTTATGCGGTGGTTGGAAGATACAAGTTCTCTACAGGGGAAAAATATGTATTGTTGATAGTCAGGAGGACAAAGGAATGACCGTTAATCCATTTTAAAACTCAGTTTTGTTTCTTAAGAATGAGTTTCAAATTAAAATGTAAAAACTCCTGTCATTTATGTGGGCGTTAGAAAGAAGCCAAAAGAAGATGAAAGTGCTAAAGGAGATTTACAGATGTTTGTTGAGGTTTTAAAACCTGCAGATTTGATGTGTTTCATTTATTTATTCAAACTTTTAAGATGCAAACACTGCTGTTCTTTCTCTGTAATGACATGAAAACACTGCTGTGATGTAAAATCTTTCCTTTCCCGGCTGCTTGAGACGGTTGTCATGGAGACAGCTGAGAGGGATGCGTGAATTATGGCCTTGAATAGAGACACTTGCCTGTTTTAAAGGTCAAAAAGAAAGCAAAAAGCATCATTACACATGACCCCCCTTCCAAAGTTTGCTTCATTTTCTGCTAAATCCATGAATGTGTTCTCTGTTCACAAAGAGAAGCTTCATCGTGGTAAACGGCTGTGCCGACCTTCTTTCCAGATGTGGCTTAAATGATTGAAATGGCTGTGTGATTATACCGGCCATTGTTTACTTCGTCCCAGTTTGCATCACAGGGGGGGCGGCAGAAAATCAGGTTAACAGTCTAAAAAAAGGCAGCGGGGGCAGAAATGTGTCAAACTTTGTGGCAGATGTTGATGTGATCATGTGGAAGCTGCTCGTGGATTAACGGAGAAGATGTGATTTCATCGTCATCCATTAATAAATACGTTTATGATTTCGGGTAAAACAAGGTTTTAAGATGTAAAGGAACCAAAGGAAGGATTGGTTATCCTAGCTGCTGCTTCAGGAACGCCTTCTGCGGTGCTGGGATGAGGAAAATGGTTGCTTTTTGCGGCGTTCCTGCAGCTTCCTCTGTTCTCCCACACCTGCCTGTTTGGATGTTCTTTTGGAACGCTTCCTCCTGCCTTTAATCTGTTGCACTTTCATTTGGTTATCATCAGAAGTTAAGCACTGACTTTTTCTGACCTTTTAAACAAAGCAAACTTTAACAATAAATTGATCTAAAGGGAAAAATGATGACTTTGCAAGAATCCCATTTGGATGGTGGTTGACTAGCCCTGAAGCTGCAGCTTCACACGTTTCTCTTCTGTTTCTGCTGCTGACTGCAGTGTGATTCCTGTTTATGTCCGGATGCACTTTGTGGTTCTCTGATAAATGCACCTCGGCAGTCTCGTGGTTTTGCAGAGGGGGGCTGCAGGCGGATTTGAGGGCTCGCCTCCTCCACCAGCCGGCGTCACAAGAGGGAGTTACTATTTCAGTTCTTTCTCTGAGGCTTGGCGACGTTTTTTTCCTGAATTTGGAGCATGCAGAGCAGAAATGTAGGTCAGGCTCTTTTTGGAAAACTTGTTGAGCTTAGAGGCTTTCACATATTGCAGTCATCAGGAGAGCTGCTGGGTGGAGGAGTCACATGACTCCAGCGTGACGTTTGGGCCGGACAGATGGACATGATCTGACGTCGGAACAGAAAAATCTGCTCGCGGACAAATGTTGACAGATTAACGATGAAAGTGTTCCTTCACAGCCTGCAAATGTGGCCTTTATGACCTTGTAAATGCTAACATTAACCTCTGCACTCGCTGCTAGAACTAAACCAAAAGGTTTCTGGGAGTTCAGTTCACGTGGAGCAGAAAGCAAGGCTGTTGTATGACTTATTTGTTGCTAAAATAGATATTTGTTTTAACATATTTGTATGAAAGGAGCTCTTTTCCTGAGACCTCACAAAGTGTGACCTCACAGAAAAGTCCTGGAAAACGGTACAGCTCAAAACGAGGACATGATAACAAATAAACGAGGAACTTTAGGACAGTTTTCAGTTTTGCTTTCTGTGGGTTAAATTTCTCCCAAACATGAAGATTCCCAGAAAAAAGCCAAACATGAAACAAAATGAGATCTTCCAGACAAAGCCTGCCAATTCGACTGTAAATTCTGCCTCATCATTCATTCATTCATTAAGGCACTGATCTGTAAGGAAAATACTTCAAAGATGTAGCTGTGAAAAATCATTGTTAGAAACAGGACAAAGAACCTGTTTCGGGCTGAAGCAGACACTTAAAGGATCTGTGTTTCTCATAGGAGTGCTGGACAGACGGGTTTCTTGGATTTAAAAAAGACGTGGACGTTTTTAAAGGCGGAGCTTCTTTTAGGTCAAAGTTTGTGGTTAAATCTGCTGATGAAAAACCGAGCAAGAGCCAAAACGCAGCTTTTCTCCTCCCAGTTAAACAGTGAAGAATGTGAGTTACTGAAGAACCAAACCGGAGATCAGCGTCCCCTGAGCTGGGGGGGTAAGGGGATGTGACCCAGACTGAAACACTCTGAAAGTTTGTGTTGATGTGAAAACCGCTGGCACGCCCGTCCTCCGTGCTGCAGCAGGTCTCTGCTTTCATGGCTGATGCCGCTCTGAACCACAACTTCATCTTTCAGATAAAAAGATGCAGAGGAACCTAAAGAGACGGACACGCTTCCACTTTTATTTACTGGTCAAAACTTTCCAATCAGAAAGTAAAGGAACTGCAGCCGGGTCAGGTCACCAGGTCACCAGTTGGTGTCTTTACACAACCAGCTGACTAAACGGAGGCTCAAGAATGTCGTTTGCTTCTGTGGTTGAACTTAATGGCTGTTCTGGAGGAGAATGATCCCTGTTTTCATTTCCAAAGAGGGAGATAAGAAAGGGGGTGTGGCCTTTTGATTGACGTCTGATCACTGAACCAGCTCTGAAGAACCGTACCAGACGGGTTCCAACGGCCATCTTTGATCCACAAACCAAGATGAAGAAAATGAAACCCAGCTTTGTATTTATGGTAGAATTCCAAACAAGCCAGACGAACTGGTACCAGTACATTCAGAATTTAGAGTCGGTTCTTCATCAATAGCAAAAACCCAGACCATGTTTGGCTGCAGTTGAGACTCAGAACAAAAACTTGACCCAACGCTGCGTCTGAAGAACAGCAGATCACGGTGGTCGGATCTGCTGAGGCTCGGTAAACACGAGCTGTGATTACAAAACCACGAGTCGGCTCAGTCTTTGTCTGAGTCATCACAGAGCTAATGAAATGGAAACACTTCAGATGCTTGGATGCAGCTCTGCAGGTCTGACAGCTCCGCCGTCCATTGATGAGGATGTTTCTGGGGCCTCCTATAAGCTTCACGTCCATGAAGAGAAAGACACTTGTGTGATGAAACTACAAACTAGCAAGCAGTTAAACCAAAAATAGCAGCAGCAGCAGCAGCAGCAGCAGAAGCAGCAGCAGCAGAAGAAGCAGCAGCAGAAGCAGCAGCGTGGGATCTCCCTGAAGAAGCTCCACAGTCTGCTGGTTCCGTCTGCTCTCTATGACCTCCATGGACCCGGATAACCCAGAGACCTGCAGGGTTTTCATTCCTTTCCCGTCTGGTTCGAGCATCGAACGTTTCTACCTCTAAAGGAGCGGTTTACAGCTGCGGTTGTCTCAGCGCTTACATGGGGAAAAAGTTCCTCAACAATTAAAAGACATTTGTGGTGGAGAGAAAAACATCAAGAATTACCTCCTGTTTCACAGTAGATCCAGTAAAGTACAAGAAATAAACCGAACGATTCACTTTAAATGAAGAAGATACTTTTAATATATTTCATTTAAGGACTTTACTAAACAATTTTGCTCTGTTTTCTGTATGTAAACCAACAGACGGATCCAGAAAAATCCTTGTTGTTTTTCGGTGTTTCCTGGATCTTATCTTTTAGCTTGAATGTCCTCCCGTTTGGTTCCCATGAAAAGATGAATTCAAATGTTGTTTTTGCATCTCCAGCTCTTCATCTCTGGAGCTTCGTTTTTCACATGAGCCAAATGAAAGGGTCTAGCCCGGATATGAAGACAGTCTGGAGAACCGCTTTAATCATCCTTGTCTGTGCCACAGAGCCGGTGTTTGAGGAGAGACTGGCTTTGTGGAGTTTATATTCACCCCGGTGTGTGCCGGGTCCTCATCTGTACATTCCATTTACATTTTAGCTTCAGAATGAGTCAAAGGGGTTGGGAATTTGTCTGCTGCAAAGACGAAACGTTGGAATGTTTGTTAGTAATAATCTTCGTGGTTTTCTTCACAGAGACTCTTGAGTTTCCTCTGAGTTTGCCGTCATTTCCATCGTCTTGTTTTTGCGATGATCGCAGCAGCTCCACACGTCTCCATGCAATCCATCTTTAAAGTCAGAAGGAACAAAAACAGAACAGCGGTAAAACCACATTATCATAAATGTAGTAACGCTAAGTTTTCCGCTGACGTCAGTTTTATTTGAGATAACTTTTATTCAACCTGTTCGAGAATTCAAAGGAAAATGAAATGAAATCAAGCAGAAACTCAAGAAAAGCAAAACAAAACAAGCTAACAGCAAATGAAATCTACCCGCTTTTATCCTCATATGAATTCACATCTGTTGCTATACATTTCCTCTCGTGTGAGTTTTCTATGTTTCCTGACTGACCGTGGCGTGGCCTTTTCACCGCTCTTTAGAAGGGTTCTTGTTCTGGTCAGTTTTGCCAGCCCCACATGGTTTACTGTTTGGTTCACATTTTTTTGTTTTAAATCAAATGCACTCGTTTCGTGATCAGAGCAGACCCAAACAGCCCCAGAACCGAGCCCTGGACGCCTCTGCAAGCCGGCCTCACAGCAGCTCATTTCACAGTAAATGATGGCTGCAGCTTTTTCCTGCGGCGCTGGTTCTGCTGAAGAGTTCTGCAGGACCAGTGCATCAATGACCTGACGCTGCGTTCTTCCTGAGGCGCTCAGCTTTAAAAAGACGGTAAAGTCACTCAGTCTGAATCTTGGCAAACGCATCAACATGAGATGAGGATGTTTGCAAACCTGTCAGAGGAACGAAGAGCACAAGTGAGGAAGTGACCACCACCACCACAATCATCATCATCATCAGTATTTTGTTCTGTTCTGTTCTGCAAAAACAAAACAGGAAAAAAACGTTTTTACCAAATAAAGCATCGGCATCGTTCCTTTCATTTTACCAGCTGCTATTCATCCTCTCTGTTCTACAATCTGGATTTGAACATTCATTTCCATTGAAGGTGACATCTGTACATTTATTCCTCACGCTAAAATGACAGTGGAGATACTGATATAACAAAGGGAATGTCTGTCCTACAGATCAGAAAAGTACATAAAGAGTCAATATGTGACCTTTGCAGAGAGCGCCACCTTCAGCCAGAGTCCCGCCTCACAGCAATGATGTTACATTTCTGAAACTTGGAATAAGATCAACGTTTTTCTGCTGGATTCCTCTTTACGCTTGTGATAAACCAACAGTCACCTGAACTCACCCAGGAGCCTGTGACCCAGAGAGGAGGCTGTTCTCCTTCACAGTGGTTGGCGAGTTGTTCGCTCTGCCTACGTGCCTTTGGGCATTTTGGAGGTCAGGATCTCTCAGTTCTGTTGAGTGTTTTGCTTCACGTCAGTCTTCTGCCCTTCAAAATAAAGCGTTTTGTTTCTCTGAGCGGGGTCACAGGATCAGTTTTTGGTTTCTTGCAGCGTTTGTGTCTGCTGGTAAACACATGGAGTGTTGTTCTGGTTTTGTCTTAAGCTAATTAGGGAAAGACAAGGTGATGCTGGGATAGTCTCCTGTAAATGAGACCTCGCGTCTCCTGAACAAAGTTTTGAGGACCATTTGACGTCCTCTCTCCCTGAATGATCTGTTCCCCTCCTGTAATGATTAGACTGCTTGTGTGAAGATGAGGGTTTGAGGAGGCTGGAGCTTCACCCGCCGCTGCTTAATGATCTACTGACACAGATTCATGCAGCAAAAAGGATTTATGAGCAACGGAGTTTAGACTTTGCCTGCAGACGTTTATTATTCACAAAGAGACCGTTTACCAACAACTGCAGCAGCGTTTCAGTTTAAAACGCGTTTGCTTTTAACAAAGATTCCAAGTTTTGTTGTCTTTCGCAAAGTTGAAGATGTATTTGAGTTCTGTTTGCTTTGTTTTGTTTGACCTTATTTTGTAAAAAGTATTGGATCACATTTCTGCTCTTATGTAATGTTTTCATAAATGTCAAACGTTTAACAGGAAAAAATAGGATTCCTTTCAGCTGAAGGTTTGCACTGCATCGTGGGTTGTCACCAGGATGTCATTTCCCCCAAAAACAAACAACCCATACTGGGATTGAGTCTCTTAATCTGGAAAGAATCATTTTTACTTTTTTATTTTATTGTTTCTAAAATATATTTTAAAAATATTTAAATGATAAATGTTCAAAATGAAACAAGATACAACATTTAAAACATATCTGATAAATAAAATGAAATAAGAAACAAATCAAATAAAAAAAAAAAAAGGACAGAACCATTTTTGATCCAGCGGACGCCAGTGACCGACGCTGCATCACCAGAACATTTGTGGCTCCATTCAGGAATCGTTGCCTCGTTTAATGGTCAAATGAAACCACAAGGAATCAATTCTACATGTTAAAATAAAGACTTTAGTGAATCTTCCAGAACTCTGACCCTGCATGGGGTCATGAGGAGAACTCGGATTGGTCCAGAGTTGTTCTGGCTCATCTTTCTGATTCTTTGCTCAGTGAAGATGTTCAATAATAACATCCTTACATTTTGTCGTAGGCTGGAATAACAAATAGCATCAGTTTTATGCTGCGTGATCGTTCTGTAGTGATCTAGTGCTGTGACGGTGTCACTGCAGCGTGTTGAACGGGTAAGGCCAGGTACTGAAGTGAAGACAATACCAAGTATAGAAGAAACACAAAGAACTTTCTGTTGTGGTTGAAATACCCAGACCTTTCATTTTTTTCACATTTTGTTGCAGAAAAAGACAAACTTCTGCACTGATTTTACTTTCTTAATGCAGCTAAGTAATGGATTACATTCATCACTTTAATTACATCTCATGGAAATACACATTAAACCTCTGAGGTTTGAAGAAACCGTAATATTTTTGTCCATTGATTATATTTTCCGCTTAATGTGGTTCCAAACATCAACTTTGAACCCAAATATTCCACAATGAACAGAAATGTTTCTTTTGTACTTTTCAATTAAAGTCAATTAGATTTTAAAATGACGTTTTTTCTCCTTTAGGCTCGTTTTGAAGCCTCACGTTTCCCTTTTCCGTCCACAAACATTTATCAGCAGTTTCAACCCCCGGGCTTGGGTCCAGCAGGGCCCCCCAGGCTGCTCAGGGTTTCCTGGCACGCCCCCTCGCTGCTGATGAGTCCCACAGGAGACAAACAGAAGTGTCCTCTTTAAACGGGAGCCTTTTCTTTTAAAGCTGATGCAGCGCCGGAACGTTTTCACACATTAGATGTGGAGATCAGGGATTGGGCTGCGAAAAGTCTCTGTGAGAGATTAACAAATGCTTCAAAGGAGTCAGATGAATAAATCCTGAATTGTAGACTGAAAACCATATTTGTGATTGCTTTCCTCTTGGAAGAAAAAACTGACAGTTGAATGGAGGAGCCCTTCAAAATAAAAGTTTTTTAAAATAACCGCTCCTTAAATCTCACTGTTATTGAATAAAAATAAAGCAACCAGACGTGATGCTGCAGTAAAATGCTGCACACCTGCATGCGTGCTCCCATTCTGTCAGATTAATCCCCCGCTGCTCGCTCCTTCCTAAGAGGATGTCGGTTTTGCTCTTCCTGTCTGCGTTCCTGCCCGCACGCCTTTTGTTTTTATTAACTTTGGAACAAATCCGTCCCACGAATAATCCATCAGGCTGAACGGACACGTTTTACAATCATACTCATCCTGATTGTCATTTAGATAAGAGTCTGGCCAGAACAGAACCAACTCTGTGTTCTGATCCGGTCTCAGTGGGCCCTAAATGTCACATCCAAGTGTGGAGGACGACCTCTCTCTGCACCGAACCAGATCTCCAAACTTTTGAATCGTAGAAGATCAAAGTTGGCCTTGAGGGGGCGGAGCTTATTATTCTGCATACTTTCTCAGTCTATTTTGGTTTTATCTGCTCACAATCAGGTCCAGTTGGATCAAACACTGCTGGGCTTCTGTCCCAGTGAGGCCTCCAGTCGAGGTTCTGCTGGTCCACCCAACATGAACAAACGTCTCCAGCCGTCTCTGGTCTGAAGGGGTCTTCTCCATGTTCCTCTGGTGTTTCCATCCATTCCTGGTGCTTTGGACGCATGAAGCCTGAAGGAAAACCTTCTGACACCAGGAAGCACATTTGGCTCCAGGGCGACTGACAGCCTGAGATTTCATTCCGGTCCAGACCATAATTGAACCTCTTCCATGTTTCACAGCAGTCTTCTGTCCTCATAGAGTTTCCGTTCTGTGAAGAAAGTTCAGATGCTGCCTGAAAGTTTCAGTGTTTGTTCTTCTTTGTCCAATAGATGTCCTCACAGAGACTTGTTGAAATGCATTGTGGGGGATTCCTGCCTGTCTTTTTTCTGACATTGGTGTCTTCCATGCTTTGGCTCAAATGTCTGCTGACTGATGTGCTTTGACCCTGGCGTTGACCTTTGATGTCTTTGGAGGGTCTTTGGGTTCCGTCTGTTCTGCGTTTCTTCAGATTGTCTTACAGTTTCCTCCAGCAGACGCGTCCAGAGAGAAGAGAACAGAATATCTTTATTTATTTACAGAAAGTGTTTTGGAGAGATATTCAGATCCAAGTCTTTTTCCTCCTTTTCAGTTTTCCAGTTTTCAGCTCTGCTGTCGTTCCTTAAGTTGATGGTTTTTTAAAAAACAAACCAGATGTTTCTACGGTTTTGAAACACTTTTTATGTCATTATATTCTCTTAAAGTAGCACAGCGGGACTTTCTTTTACTTGTCCCATCCTTGAAGGGCCCATTAGTGCTGAGATGAAAGTGCTGACCCGTCTGCTGCAGCAGAACCACAGCTCCTCAGCCGCCTTTAGCACCCCCTCAGCTCCGGTGCTTCAACCGACTGTAATCAAATGCAATAGTAACACGTTCTCCTTCATCTGAAGATCTCGTCTCTCTGTCTGTTTCTGTCGTCCATCTTCTGTTTTTAAAAGAACCAAAACACCGTTGGGACGGCGGCGGCGGAATTCCTCTGTGGGTTTGGTGTTCTCCTCATCCTTTCTGTCTCCGGTCTGCATCACAAAGCCAGAGGTGTTTAGAAAGGAGGAGGAGGACAGTCCTGCACGGTCTCCTGCTCCCAGCAGGGAGGGGGCGGAGTCAGGCATGTCTGGGATGCAGAGCACGCCGTGTGAGCGTTTAGGATGTTTAAGCAGCTGGAATGCAATGTGACGTTCATTCTCAGGTTCCTGGATGGGCCTGGGGGGGCAGATAGGACTCCCTGTCCTAAATAACCCCCTCCTCCCTCCCCCCCATCTCTCAGGTCTTGGCGTGCAGGAAGATCTGCTTACGGCCTGTGCCCGCTGCGCTGCAGATGAGACAGAAACGATTAAACTAATGTGAAACACATGAAGAACGTGAGAAGTTTTGCAGGAACCAGCAGAGAAGCAGGAGAAGTGAGAACCTTCAGGATCAGAGTCTGTGGTTCAATGATGCACGAAAGATTCTCAGAACATTTTCCTCTTCAATCATGAACCGTCATCATTGTTGTCGTAGCAACGGACCCACTTGTGTGGAATGAAGTAAAAGGAGAAGATCTCTGCTGAAAAGCCTGCGGCTTTTTCTCCGTTCATGTTCATCATCATCTCAAACAAAACAATTCCAGCTCAGTTCCAGCTTCCAGGAAAAACAGATTCAGGGACTGAGGATTTTCAGAACCCCAGGAGATGTAGGAGTACGGGTCAGCCGCGTGACCCTGGGGCTGCAGGAGAACCTCACATTGACCACTGGAGGATGAAGATGAAGAGGCCAAATCGGAGAAGGATGAAACAAATTCATCATTTTTAGTCTAGCAGCACTGTTGCCATGGTAACCTCCATGTTGATCCTTCACATGAGGTGTGCAGACATGGCTTTCAGCTGGAGCTGGATGTTAGAGCTCAGGTAACCATGACAACCCCCTGCAGAGTTGAGTTCTCGGATGTATTTTCTTACAGATGAAAGATGAATATTTGGACTTCGCACACCAAGCTGTGGTGGAGCGTCTTAGACTCATCACTTTTCCTTTTTGCCTCAGCATCCATCCATTTTTCCAGCTCTTTCAGTGGAGGAACTCCAGCTCTCTCATGGAGTCTCCTGCCGGCTCTTCCAATTTAAGCCAATTTGTTCTAAAAATAATCCAATTGACAACGGAACCGGTGAACAGAAAGTGGATAAATGCTGGGAAATTGAGTTTATCTGTTGAGTTTGATGCCTCCGGCTCTGCTGACCCCAGAGGAGCAGTAGATCGACGAGCAGACTGATGGTGCGGTCCAGTCTGAGCAGAACCAACAGATTTTACAGCGTTAAACTTTTGAAGGAGGCCAGAACAAAATACATCTGGCTGAACATCAGACCACCAAGATCAAAATAAAATGCAAAGAAATGAAAATATCGTTTGGAAAAGAAATGCTTAAAACGTGATTTAAAGTTATGTGTTCAGCATTTTTAGTTTTAGAATTTCTTTGCTGTTTTCATTTTTTACTTCTGCCTATAATTTTTTGATAATTGTCTTTTGGATTGGTGTCTTTTGTTGTCTGTGCTGTCTGTCTACATTTTATGTCCTCAAATTAAATCTGTATTTTTTTGTGAATTAAACAGTTTAAGCTGTTTTTTCTTTCTGTTCAACGTTTACATTTCATCTTTAAATATAATATCCATTCTTTTTTATTGTCTTTTTGATTCCCTCATCTTTTTCTATTTGACATTTTTTATCATTCACGTTTGTTGTGTTTTTTCTTATTTTGTGTGGATAAAGCAATAAAAAATCCTTATCCTATTTCCTTTTTTAGTGAATATTGTCATCATTTCTATATTTAGAAAACATTTTCGACCGCTTCCGCATGTCGTGAAAAATGAAACTCCTCCCATCGGCGTGGGCAGATGCGAGTGCGGTCGGTGGTTTTATGTGCAGCAGGTGTCGTCTCGTGTTTCAAACATTAAAGGAAATCAGATCCATCCGTCCGTTTCAGCTTCACTCGCCGGCGGCGCTCTCCGATGGAGCGTCTGATGAGACCTGAGGACCACAAACTGACGCCTCCAGAAAATCTACAGATCCACTTTCTGAACCACGACCTTTGACCCGGGAATCGGACCAAGCTCCTTTGCAAGCATTTTTAAAGTCGCTAATAAAACGTGGTGGGAGGTGGACCTTCTGTTGTCCTCCAGCGGTTCGTCTTTGCCCTAAATGTCCCAAAAACATCATAAATCTGTTATTTTTTTGAAGTTGGTTTGTGTAGTTCTGATGGTGAACAAGGATTCTGTTGGGAATCAAGCCACAGTCATGTGATGGCGTTAGATTACCTGCAGCTAACCGCCTCCACGCGCTTTATTTTGAAGGACCAAATGATCTGGAGAAGTTTGCTTTTCATCCAACAGATGATCTGAAGCAGGAGCAGAGTTCTGCTGGCGATCCGCCTGATTCCAGATTTCACTGAAGACATTTTCTGGTTTTAACAGTTTTACAAACATGTTTTCTGTCAAACCGCTTGAAGAAAGTTCTGCATTTTTGAGGAGAATTTTTCCTCTTATTTGCTCATTTTTGTTTAAATAAAAGAAAAAAACTGCTGACATCATCGTCTGATTGAAACACGTAAAGAATATTTTTCTAGAATGTTCAGAATTGTTTTAGATTTAACATTTCAGGTTTTTTTTACCATAATCTCTAACAAATCAAATATTTATGTTTTTAATATTAACGAGCAACAATGGTCATTATAAGGTTTAATTTGAAAGACAATGGAGTGCAGTATTTGTGTAGGTATATAAGGTCTAGAAGACTAAAGAGGAGGTTTATGGATGCAGTGAAGACATGAAGGAAGCTGGAGTTGGAGGATGCAGACGACAGGGGTAGATGGAGGAAGCTGATTGGCTGTGGCGACTCTGATGGGAAAAGTCAAAGGAAAAGAAGAAATTATTAAAGCAAAATAATGACATATAATGACAGTTTTGGTTCCAACCAAATAAAGTCAAATTAGTCCACATTTTTCAGCCACCATCAGTAAGCAGTTTTTGGTCCAAGTCGTTCTGTCATTGTTTCTATGGCAACCACTCTCACTAATCAGGAGTGAGCTTGTTGGAAGACCACACCTCTATTTCTTGAAAGCGGGTTGCACCAAATCTCTCAAAGGTTTTAATGTTAGAACGTCAACTTTGGAATTTGGTTTACGGTTGTGTGTTGTAAATGGGGGGAGGGGCATAAATGACATCACGGCTTTGAAGAATAAAGCTAAAACATTTGTATTTGAAACATAAAAAGTGGGACGTTTTTGAGCGGTTGAGACGACCTTCAGCTGCTTCTCAACATGCCACCGCCGCCGCCGTGCACGGCTGCTGCTGATGGAGCTGCGGGTTTGGCACCAATGCAAACATGTGAGGACACAGAACTGCGCATTGTCTGCGCGAGTGAAGACGATGCTCCCCTTGGTTTGGCTGCTTTCCTTGTGTGATGCTCTCCTGGTACCAGAAAGGTCTTCATTCAGCCTCCTGGGGGTCCTTAGACCCACCTTAGTCCCGCCTCCATTGCTCCATGTCTCCTGTTTCCTTTCTCCTGATTGATGCTCTGCCTCCTAATCTGTGGCTCTGCAAACAGGTCCTTCCTCAGACCGCTGCTGCCGTCTTTTGTTTGCCGCCTCACCTATCCACTTCCTGTTCTCAGGATGGGTGAGCTGCACAGGAGTTGGATTTCATGCTCAATCAGTTCCTCTGTTTGTTGGCGGTGAAAATGGCGTGGTGGTTTTTGAGCTCATTTCTGCCTTTTGTCTGCAGCCGCTCTCATCATTTACCCAGAAGTCTGCATGAAAAGCCTTTTCTGCTGCAGGACGTCACTCACTGCCTTGTTTTTCTGGCCTTGAATAGTTCAGCACTGATGTCATCCAGAGGGTTTGGAGTTTCATTGCACAGTGGAAGGCCA
This sequence comes from Adrianichthys oophorus, assembly GCA_036245035.1. Lineage (NCBI taxonomy): Eukaryota > Metazoa > Chordata > Actinopteri > Beloniformes > Adrianichthyidae > Adrianichthys > Adrianichthys oophorus. Next base: position 13,522,018 of record BSAI01000115.1, on the reverse strand, counting down.
AGAACGAGCTTTTCAAAACAAAAGCCCCTCAAAATCAAAGCCTCTTTCAGAAAATCTTCTCTTCTCACCCTGACCCGACAGGAAGTTTCTCAAAACATCGTGACAGGCTTGTTAAGGGTCAACCTCTGCGCATGTGCACACACATGCACACACACTCACACATACACACACGCAGAAATTCACAAACAAACGTGCACAAAAAACACAAATGCAAACAAACACACTCATGCATGCACAAACACACACACTACCCCTCAGCCAGCAGCCCTCTTGTGTTTCTTCGTCTCTCAGTCCGGTCAGTCCAGACTCTGAGTTTCTGGGTTCTGGGAAAACGACGTTTTTTCCTGGTTTGACCTGAAGCAGGAGGAACCGGAGCAGGAACGTGGTCCCAGTTCTCTGCTGGTTTGTCGATTTGTCCTCCATGAAGGAGGCGTCTGGCTTTGGAGCTTCTCTGAGGGTAAACATGTTAGGAAAACATGAAAAACTTGTTGTTTGAGGCTTCTGCAGCAGAGAAACAGACTCTGGGTCAAATAAAAGGTGACCTGAAGTTCTGTTGTTGGAGACTTTCTGGAGTCAGACATCAATATTTACCTTTACTAAAAACAGAACAAAAACTGTTCAGTTAATAAACAACAGCTTTGAGCCTTTTCGGCTTGCCATCACTCCCACACCGACCTGCAGACTCACAACAACAACAGACATCAACAAAGTGGACGGACAGCAGGGGGAATGCTGGGAAATGATTTTGAAACTGCATTCAGGTGTCCAGAGGAACCTGGACTCTGTCGATGACCGTAAAAGCAGATCTAAGTTGAAACGAAAGAAGAAACGAAGATGTTTTTCTAACTTTAAACCGTAAAAAGAAGATGTGTTTCCTCTGATCTGACGTCCAGAAACCCGGCAGAACTTGCTGCTCGCTGAACTACAGCTTGACTTGCAGTTTTCTATTTATTCCAAACTCAAAACTTTCAGAACAGAAACATGTTTTTAGAGGAAAAGAACCTTTAAGAGTTTGAAACTCACAATAAAGAAAAGGAATAAAGTTTTCTTTAAAAGCAGCTGAAATGATTCATTTCCTGCTGGTTTTCCAGCTGGTTGATCAGAACATTACGGGCTGCATCTCTCTGTGTGCTCTGCCGTCTCCAGCTTGTGTTTGGATAAACATCAACTTCTGCCTGATGTCATTTTAAGCGTTTACACCATTAACTCTGTTTATTCTCTGAAGAGCCCAGCTGCGTTCCCAGAATGCTTTGCTGTTCGTCTTCTTCTCTCCGTTCATTGTCCTTTATGAACAGCTGAAGCGTTTTAAAACACAAACCTAAACGTTTTCTTTCTGCGAATGACTGTCCTGTTGGTCAGCAGTTGAAAGGATCATGTGGTGGAGTGGCTCTCACCCGGTCTGAAGGCGTTCATGAAACTGGCTCGGGCCGCTGGTGTTTATGAAAGGGAATCTTCTGGGAATCTTCTGTGTGTCTGCAGGTTGTGCAGCCTGACTCTGAAGAAGCTGGTCGTCATGAAGGAACTGGATAAAGAGCTGATCTCTGTGGTCATCGCCGTAAAAATCCAGGTGATCCTAAAACAAAGATCTAAAGATGAGAAAGACAACAACTCCACAGAAAGACCTGAAGAAACGCTCTTTGAAAAATCTGCACATTTACGGTCAACGAAATAGAACGGTGAAATCATGGAAAAGAGGAACTGGTGGATTGTAGATTTTCAAATGTAAAACTGAACAACAGCTTTGTTTTGAATGAATTTAGCCTTTAATATTATTCAGGCTTGTTTGTGCAAGAATATAAATATTAAAAATATGAAAATCTGAAAACGGGGAAAATAGTATTTTTCTTGGGCATTTTGGGGATATTTATTATTTTTCGTAAAAATGTTGGCAGTTTTGCTCTCCGTACGTACCGTCTGTTCTCTGCTGTTTGATAAAGCTGCATATTTGTACAAAAGTGAATATGTTCATGTAAATCTTTGCAAATGTGTATGTACATCTATGCAGATTGATCAAAAGTGTTCACATACATCTGTATGTGTACATCTATGTCATGATGTGGACATTTGGCTCTTAGGGCTCCAAACGCATTCTGAGGTCCCATGAGATTGTGCTGCCCCCTAGTGGGTCTGTGGAGACCGATCTGGCGCTCACCTTTTCCCTTCAGGTAAACAGGAAACTTTGCTGATGAATGAATGAATGCTTCTCACCTTCACGTCTCCTTATTAGGATTAGAAATATGGAATGTTTACATTTTTTAACCAGCATTAGCAGACACTCACAACAGCATGACAGTCAGTACATTTGTGGGTCATCAGGTTTATCTTTGGTAACTTAGATACTTGGTGTTATATCTTCACTGAAAGCAGGAGCTGCATGCACTCGTCTCCTTTTGCTTCATTCTTGTCTTCTCAGTACCCTCACTTTTTAAAACAAGAAGGAAACAAGCTGCAGATCATGCTCCAGAGGAGGAAACGCTACAAGAACCGGACCATCCTGGGGTACAAGACTCTGGCAGTGGGGTCCATCGACATGGCAGAGGTACAGCACACAGAAACAAGGCTTTCCGTCTTCTTTCTAACAGAAACACTGTGAAAACCTGAGGACCGAGAGGTCAAGGTTGACATCAGCAGGTTTCTCTAAACCGGAACAAATCTGAGTTTTCCTGAGAAATTCATCAGATTTATCGGTTATCGAGGCCACATCTCAGCAGCTGCAGGAAGACAAAACAAACCGACTTCTGAGGATGAGAAGAACCCAGGAGGCTGCGGCTGATTTTAGCTGAAGGAAACTCAGAGCCCCACTGGGGGGCGGGATGTGGATCCCTGAGGTGCTCTCATAGGACTGCGCTGGAACAGGCGGGCTCATCCGGATTTGGGCCAACGTCCCGAGGTGACCTGTATTTGTCGGAAAAAAAGTGAATCTCTGGAGCGTGATTTATTCAAGGAGACTGATGCAGGAACTGAACCATCCTTCCTGGATAACAGAGACTCTGTTTGCATTTAGGAGACGTGAAAACCGGTTTGTTCTGCTTCCACTTCCTCCTTAATGTTAGAAGAACCGATGTAATTATTTAATAAGAGACACGAAAAAAGCTGTGAGCTAAAGATGATCCTCAGATTTATAAAAAAAAACAGCTGCTGCATCCACTGCAGAAGAGCTGACGCTCAGACAAGAACACCGAGGCTAAACCAAAGTAAAATATTTACAGTATCAGTTAATCAATACTAAACTATGATCAAAAATGACAAATAAATTACAGATTTAGCTGAAGAATATGCTGGAGATCTGAAATATGGTTGTACAAATCTAACAAAGTCAATATAAATCATGTTTCTTAATTGTTTAGTCAATCAAAACAGTTAAAAACAAAAAGAATATTCATTTGAATAATTTGTATTAAGACAAAACAGACCAAGTGCACATAAACTGATAAATAAATACTCTTTCAGTTGTGTCATACGGAGCCTGATGTGATCTAATAATTCAATTAATGATACATTTTTCCAAAATTTACCACAAACACAACGTTCAACACTTTCAATGTAATCTTATGCAAACAAACATTTTAGATACAATTTTCATTAAAGGGTCCATATCATGCTATTGTGAAGCCTTTCAGAGTAAACTATATCCATACATATGATCATACATTACCTTTGCACACCTGAGAACAGATTATTTATGAAATACGAGTTATTTTTGTGAACTCTCTTCCTACCTGGAAGTAAAACGACTCGTTTGAATGACCAACAGGTACATTTTGGTGCAAATTAGCCACATCCTTCTCAGATATAGTCTTCAAAAATGAAAACTGTTAGAAAACCATTAAGGGTTCTCAAAAGATAAATGCTATTCCTTTAATGTTGCAAAAGCAGGAATAGCTGAATAAAAAAAGTTAAAATCATGCTGAGTGATGCTGAAAACATTTACCTTTAGAACACTAAAGATGGAGAGTTTTTCTCCATACTGATCCAGTACGTAATAATCCAGGAGGTTGATCTCTTTCTACATTCTGATTTGCGTCTCAGACTAGCATCTGTTTTTGTCTCCATTATGTTCCATGAAGGAGTGCTGGAAAACCCAGAGAACGTTGGATTCATCAGTCTAACGTGTAAACACCAGTCCTTCCTGTCCCTGCAGGTGATGCAGCATCCCACTGAAGGGGGCCAGGTTCTGCCTCTCTGCAGCAACCAGAAAGACCTGCTGGGAAAAGTGGCCGAGATCTGGATCTTCTCCCTGTCCAGTCAGCCCATCGACCACGAGGATGCAGCCCTGCAGGGAGGTCAGAAGATCAAATGCTCTGGTAGGTTCTGCTTCTGAATGTTCCTCACGTTCTGAGTGCAGGTCTGTAACTGTGCTGCTTTCATCTGTTCTGCTGATTCTGAGAACCTGGCAACCCGTCAAACTTAAAGGATCTTTTTAAAGTGCATGAAGCATCTCTAATCCTCCATTTATATTCTCCTGAAGATAACTACTCAGAGGAGGAGTACGAGAGCTTCTCATCGGAGCAGGAGGCCAGCGATGACGCCGTGCAGGGGCAGGTGAGTCCACCTGGAAGCCATCTGATGATTAGAGGAGGAGCTTCACCTTAACTTGGTGCTTTGATGAATGAAGGTTCTCTTACTTTATCCTGGATGTTTCTCAGGATCTTGAAGATGATGAATTTGATGTTCGAAAGCCAAAGAAGCAGCGGAGGTCGATTGTAAGGACTCCATCCATCACCAGAGTAAGGTTCTGCAGGAACATGTTCTGGTATCTGCAGGAGCTCCGATCACGCAGGCTTTGTGTTTCTGTTACAGCAGCAGAACTTCAAGCAGCGCGTGGTGGCGCTCCTGAAGCGCTTCCGGGTCTCAGATGAGGTGGGTGTTTCTGAAATCCTCACAGATGCTCGTTTCTGGAAAAACAAAGGTGTGTGTGTTCTGGTGAAGGTGCTGGACTCAGAGCAGGACCCAGCAGAACCGCCTCCTGAGGTGGAGGAGGAGGATCTGGAGTTGGACAGCGTGGAGTTTGAGAACCCCAGTGACAGCGGGCCAGAACTGGACGACGACGACAGCGTCCTCAGTACACCCAAACCCAAACTCAAGTAAGGAACTCTGAAGGTTCAGTCAGAAAGCGTCTGATTGGAGGAGAGATGTCTGAGAGCCCAAACGGAGCAAAAGAACAAAAAGGTTTATTTAATGAACTATCACATGAAAAACCTGCTCTAGCTTTCCTCTGAAATGTAATGTCAGTTCTGATCATAAACAGTTTCGTTCTCTCCTCCAACCTCCGATGGCGAATAATTCTATTGGTTGGTTGAGTGTCTATCAAAGAGAAGTGGGGGCGGGACTTAGCACATTTATAACGGGAGTCTGGCAGAATTCTCTTTTTTTATCCGAAATATGAAGCTAGATTTGTTGCTAATGTATCTAATGCGTCTAAGAGTTTGTGTGTCTGTAAAAAAGTAGTCCGTCTGTAAAAATGTGTCGTCTGTGTAACACCTGATGTTACACACGTGTTACACAAACTGAAGTTTGTTTTGGCAGTAATGAGTCCTTGTAAACTGCTATTGTTTGTCTGGAGTGTTTTGGTGTACTTTATTGACGGTCCCTGCCTGCCTGCCTGCAGCCTCACATCAAGGCAAACTCCGGCTGTGAGTCGTTTTCTGCTTCACCGCAGGCAAAAGTAAACAGTTCATACTGGCCAATAGAACCACACCCAACGTTTAGCTGTGTAATGTTTGTGGATAAAGTAGGAAGAACCAGACAGACTGGCCATGTCGTGATGAACACACAAACAAAACGGGTCATGTCTGTGACATGAACACATTGTGGCTTTTCAGCTTTGATTTGCTCATCAATATTAGAATATTAGAAGAAAATTACGGAAACATTTAAATAAAGATCCCCCTTGTTTTTTTTAAACTGATGACAAAACGCTTCCATACAGAAACACTGAGACAAATTAAAATGCAAAATGAAATCAATTTTAAGTTACTTTTGAATAAATTAAAAACAATGAATTGAAAAGTCATTATTTAATATTGAATTGTCAATAGCAAATGACATTTTCATTTAAACGATGGGACCAAAATCCCCTGAAAATTAAAAATGCAAATGATTTTGATATTTAAAATGTTATTATAAATGTAATTTTTCATATTTTATTCTAAATTGTAAAAAGCGTGATGGAATAACAAATTGAATTGTAAATTAAGAATCAAATATCACTTTGAATTATTTTGGGTGAAATAAAAGACAGGAACGAATGAAGCAGTGAAGGAGTTCCAGTTAAATTGTCTTCAGTTTGGGAATAGTTTGTTTTTCTGTGTAAAGTTCAGGTGGAAATTCATGAGGAAGTTCATGAGGAAATTCATGAAGAAGTTTATGAGGAAGTTTATGAGGAAATTCATGAGGAAGTTCATGTGGAAGTTCATGTGGAAATTCATGAGGAAATTCATGAGGAAGTTTATGAGGAAATTCATGTGGAAGTTCATGAGGTAATTCATGAGGAAATTCATGAGGAAGTTCATGAGGACGTTTATGAGGAAATTCATGTGGAAGTTCAGGTGGAAGTTCATGTGGAAATTCATGAGGAAGTTCATGAGGAAATTCATGAAGAAGTTTATGAGGAAATTCATGAAGAAGTTCATGGGGAAGTTTATGAGGAAATTCATGAGGAAGTTCATGTGGAAGTTCATGTGGAAATTCATGAGGAAATTTATGAGGAAATTCATGTGGAATTTCATGAGGAAATTCATGTGGAAGTTCATGTGGAAGTTCATGAGGTAATTCATGAGGAAATTCATGAGGACGTTTATGAGGAAATTCATGTGGAAGTTCATGTGGAAGTTCATGAGGAAGTTCGTGAGAAAATTCATGTGGAAGTTCATGAGGAAATTTATGAGGAAGTTCATGTGGAAGTTCATGAGGAAATTCCTGAAGAAGTTCATGTGGAAGTTCATGAGGAAATTCATGAGGACGTTTGAGGAAATTCATGAAGAAGTTCATGAGGAAATTCCTGAAGAAGTTCATGTGGAAGTTCATGAGGAAATTCATGAAGAAGTTAATGTGGAAGTTCCTGAGGAAATTCATGAGGAGGTTAATGTGGAAGTTCATGTGGAAATTCATGTGGAAGTTTATGAGGAAATTCATGAAGAAGTTCATGAGGAAATTCCTGAAGAAGTTCATGTGGAAGTTCATGTGGAAGTTCATGAGGAAGTTTATGAGGAAATTCATGAAGAAGTTCATGTGGAAGTTCATGTGGAAGTTCATGAGGAAATTCATGAGGAAGTTAATGAGGAAATTCATGACGAAGTTCATGTGGAAGTTCATGAGGAAATTCATGAGGAAGTTCATGTGGAAGTTCATGTGGAAATTCATAAGGAAATTCATGTGGAAGTTTATGAGGAAATTCATGAAGAAGTTCATGAGGAAATTCCTGAAGAAGTTCATGTGGAAGTTCATGAGGAAATTCATGAAGAAGTTTATGAAGAAGTTTATGAGGAAATTCATGAGGAAATTCATGAAGAAGTTTATGAGGAAATTCATGAGGAAATTCATGTGGAAGTTTATGAGGAAATTCCTGAAGAAGTTCATGTGGAAGTTCATGAGGAAATTCATGAAGAAGTTTA